>PVLA01000251.1:0-192842 GCA_004027455.1 Hydrochoerus hydrochaeris | reverse complement strand
AATCCCATACCCATCTGTAGCCAGAAGAGACTGTCTTCCTAAAAAGTACCTTATAGATGTCAAGAATACAAACAGTTTCTCAGGAAAAATGAAGGAAAACTTTAGGCACACATATGAAGAAGGAATGCTGTATGGAAGAATTTCACCCCATGGTTTAAAAAAAAAAAGCATAACAAGATGCAGAATGGATTATCTCACTCCTACCATCTTACATTCTGCTCAGTGATCCTGCAGGAACCAGCACTGCTTATGATACTATCTTTCAACCAGCATTAGTCATTCCAGAAAATGGCCCTACACAGTCATCTGGGGGAGAAAAATCCATGATATAGAGAAGACAGGAAAAGGAAGTGATGTTTCTCCCATTCCAAAACCTACTCATTTTCTCAGAGAGATATTTTCAAGTTTTCTGATGCAGTGCTTTACCCTTAAAGCAAAGCTGACTTGTATCAGTTAGAGTACACAAGTGTAACAGATTTAATTTTACATGTATGTAATTTACAAGGCAGATTTACAATGGCCATTTGCAGTCAGCTGTGGAAGAGTATAAAAGGGCTGTCTGCACACTGGAGATGTGGACAATTATTTAAAGGTGGAAGACCAGGAGCTCACTGCGCAGTCCTGTTGGGGTCTGCACTGGAAGCTGGAAGGTCTGTGTTAAAATGCTGAAGAGTCTGATCTGCAAAGCCAAAGGTCTGTGCTGGAACCTTGGAGACAATGACAAAGGCTGGGAGCACCTCCAAAGAAGCAGAAACAAGGTGTCTTTCTTCTTTTCCTTTTTATTCTATCCAGGCTATAGGCCTGTCAGTGGATGCCACCCATACCAAGTGAGTCTTCCTTCTTCAGTAAGTCAATCATCCATACCCAGAACTACACTAAACTAATAAGCTAGGGCTTCAAGTTGGCATCACAGTTAACTATCACAACTGATCCCCTGTCAATTTGATAATACCAAGTTCAGCACTGGTAGTCACATGTTCTTTATCCATCACCCCAAAGTGTGGAGGCAGCATTTGCCCAGCACCGATCCAGTCTATCTATCTCTCCACCTCCATCTCTCCTTCATTGCTCATCCAGGGGCATCAGCATCCCCTGGGAACTTACTAGAAATGCATATTCTTTGAGCTCACTCCAAAGCTACTGGATCTGCAACAGAGAGGGGCGTGGGGCAATGACCAGCCCCTGAAGTGATGCTAGTGCACCGTGCCATGTGCTCTGCCCATGCTGCCAGGTCTCCAGACCCCAGATGCCCTCCTTTCCAGTGCCTCATTACCTGGCTCTGCCTCCTGGTCCCCAGGCTCCCCTGTGGGTGTGAATGCTCTGCCTCCCAGGAACCTCACCCATCCTCACTCAGTTCCCAAACCAGAAGGACTGTCTTTCCCTCCTTTGCTGCATCTACCTTCTCTAATGCTTTTTTTTTTTTTTTTGTCTTTTTGAGACAGGGTCTTGCTATGTAGTTCAGGCCGGCCTTAAGCTCACTTTGTAGCCCAGGCTGGTCTTGAACTTGCAACGATCCTCCTGCCTCAGCCTCCCAAGTGCTGGGATTATAGGCGTGAGCCACCACGCCCATCTTCTAATGCTCTTTTTAACTATGTGCCCATATTCTCCTCTTTTTGTTTCCTGCTTACAAGTTCCCCATTGCCTAGGTAACAAATTATACACCTAGCTAAGCTGTTCAGACTTTAGCAATCCCATCTTCCAAACTTATTGCCTAATAATGTGTTCATTGTTATGAGTCTTCAGTGTTTATTGAACTGTTAGGTGCATTCTTAAAAGACATCGTGTATGAGTCTTCTCAGGCTGCCATAACAAAGTCCCACAGGTTACCACAACAAATTCCCAAATATGTCTGAAACAAGATTCTTTTTCTACAGTTCCAGAGGCAGGCAGTCCACGAGCAGAATGGCAGTGGGTGTGGGGTCTGGAAAGGAGTTCTTCCTGGCTTGCAGATGGTGGAAACATACAGCACTTTCACACACTCTCTTCCTTTTCTTATAGTACCATTAGTCCTACCATAGATGCTCCCTCACAACCTCATCCAACACTAATTACCTCCCGGGGACCGATTTCCCCCGAGTCTGTCACCCTCAGGTCAGAGCTTCAGCATGTGAACTTTGCTGGATTCCCAGTCCAGATCTCAGCATTCTCATTCATGTTTACTTCCCAACAAGTTACATTACTGAGTGCACAGACTGCTGAGGAAACTGAGGCATGGTTAGCAGGGAGGTTATCCAAGACGGGTGGGGCAGTCTCAGCTTTCCTTACCCCACACAGCGTCTCCTCCTGTGCACTGCGCTGTGCCCTGTTCATTCTTCCTGGGTCCCCAGACACCTGACACCTCCCCCTAATGTGCTGTTATGCTGCTCCTCCCCGGGGTCCCCACGCTCCCCTGTGTGTGAGTGTTCAGCATCCCAGGAATCTCGCCCATTCTCACCCTCTGCCCTAGCCAGGACCCTCCCTCCTTTGCTTTCTGTGGCTTTTCCACCCTCTTCCCTCCTCATTTTGTTCTCTGATCCCCTAGCTCCCCTTATGCCTCACCTCACTCTGCAAAGCACACATTTCCAACTCCTTCACTGGCTGCTCTGCCAGTAGCTAACCTTGTGGAAGATGAAGACTCTCAGTGCTTCTAGCCACACTCTACTGTTCCTTCCTTAGATGCTCACAGCCTTGCCTGAAAGGAATCAGAATTAGCAAGGTGAAATTTAAGGCTAGGAAATTCTACTTGGCCAAGTTTTCAAGTCCTTTCTCTCCCGCAGCCCCCTCCCTCCCACAGATCTAGGGATAGCAGAATGGAGCGTTGCAATCTTAGGAAAGGGAAGGTGCTCAGGAATAAGGAGGGACACGCTCACACTCCTGACGGTTTGCATACTATGGACTGTTATATAAAGCAGGAGCTGGCGGCTGCATATGAACTTAGCATGCATCCCAACGCCATGGGGGCTTGTTGCAACACACCTTGTTGCTGCACTTACACTTCCCTTCTGATGCGGGAGGACCAGGAGAACCTGCATGTCTGATAAATTCCCAGTGACGCTGAGGCCACTGTTTCAGGGACCACACATTGAGAACCACTGATCTAAATAGCTTTCATATCACTGCTGGTAATTTAGGGAGAAATGAGTACATATCACTGAGCTGTTCTGACTGCAAATGAACCCATCCAAATGTGGTTTAGGCAAAAAGACATCACAAGAGGCCTGGAGGAGGAGCTTCCACGGATAGATCAGCAAATAATTGACCTCCGCAAAGATAAGGCTCTCTCTGCTTCTCTGGCCTGCCATCCTCATGGTGTTGGCCTTACTCTTGGGCTTGTCTCTTCATTATTCCAAAATGGCTACTACAGTTCCAACCATCACATACAATGTGCTAATAGTGTCTGTCTCAAGAAGAGTATGCTTCTGCATACTTTTTTGTAGTTGGGAGGAAGATCTCTATTAGAACCCCCCAGCCATATCCCATTAAATCCCATTGGTTATGGATGCCACAGTCTCACCTTCGCTGACGAGGAATGACCACACTCAGATGAGGCTGTGCAAATCCCCTCCTGGGGTGAGAGGACAACGGACTTTTGAATTTGACCAGGGCTGTGTCAGCCCCAAGGCAGATGAAAAATGTCCTTAGAGGGGCAACTGTCAGAATCATCCACAGTCAGTCACCCCTCCTTCCCTGCTGCAGATGCCTTCGGGGAAATGAGCCCGAGGGTGGAAGTATGTGGCAGAGCTCTTGGCACTCAGCACAGGGACACTGCAGGGATCTTGTGTGCTTTGTCTACCCAGCACCTGCTCCCCCTTCTCTCTCTCCACTGCACCTAGTTTTCCCCAGGGAACAAACCATCCCGGTGGGGCAGTCTCAGAGGGCGGGGCAGTCTTGGTGGGCAGGGCAGTCTTGGTGGGCGGGGCAGTCTCAGAGGGTAGGGCAGCCTCAGTGGGCGGGGCAGCCTCAGTGGGCGGTGCAGTCTCAGTGGGCGGGGCAGTCTCAGGGTGGGGGTGGGGGTGGGGCAGCCTCAGTGGGCGGGGCAGTCTCAGCGGGTGAGCCAGGTGAAGTAGACAGGCCTGCCCTGCCTTCCTTGTCACCCCAACCTGACCAGGCTGAGGGTGTCTGGTATTACCACCTTCTAAACAAATCATGTTGGGAGAAGGTGCCCCTCTGTGCAAGGGAGAACAAGCGTTCCCTCCTTCTCCCCTGGCCTGTCCTTGTCTCCTCTTCTGTGAGCTAGCAGGCGCTAGTCCTGTGTCAGTCATGGAGATAAGTACTATCCCTCCCACTTTACAAGTGAAGAGCTGACTCTGTGCAAGGTCACAGACTAGGATGTACTGTATGTAACGTTTTAATGAGCCTGTCTTTCTGTCGGATACCACCCTGCAGCAGAATTCACCGTATTTTTGATCACATCTTTCAAAGATACATGTGGAAGAGAACTGCTGGAACTGCTTCAGAGAATATCAAGAATGATGGCATACCTGTGTCTGCAGTCTGTGTATGTGTGTGAGTGTGTGAGTGTGTGAGCATGCTTAAGTGTATTTTGAGGGGGTTAATGGCAATGTGTCTTTTACTATAATAAACTTTTTAATTTAATCCTTCACTGTATATTTTGATAACATCTCATCTATCTGTTCTTCATACATATAAACAGGTCTTTTTCATCTCTTCAAAAAATACATTTTTGCCTGCCTGGGACACTTCTGTCCTATGGCACATTCATGGTCTTGGCTCATCTCGCTATTCACGCTCTGGGCAGTAGACAGGGCAGAAGTTGTGTGACTTTCAAGCTACATCATAAAGGCCTAGCTACCTCCACCTCTCTGCCCCGATCTCTCAGAGGAACCACGTTCTACACTATCAGACTCTGAGCGGCCCCTGAGAAGGACCAAGGTCTTGTGCCTCCAACCTCACCACAAGCCATGGGTGGCAGCATGTGGGATGTGGGTCCCTAGCGATGGGCTTTCTGATGACTGCAGCCCTGGATGACATCTTGGCAGACTCCTGAGATATCCAGTATCAGTGCCTCCCAGCCAAGGCCCAGCACACAGACCCTGAGAGATTCTAAGTGATGGCTGTTGTTTTAAGCCCCTGAGCTTTGAGTGATTGGCCTGGCAGCGCTGAATAACTAACACACAATGTGAACCCTCCCTCTCTCCCCATGGATGCGGAAGGGAGGGCGCTGCACAGGTATGTAACAAGGAGCAGCCCAAACCTTAGAAAACAGATTCTACCAACGCCATGCAAGGTACTTTGCAATAAACATTAAATAGTTAAAAAAAAGAAAAAAAAAGCAAACACACACACAACCTGGTGAGAGAAATAAACCAGCATTCTGTGACTTCCACAAGAGCTTTTGCCATTCTTCACCCTGTAAGGCATTGTGTGAGACACCTAATTCATCAGGGACCCCAGGCTACTGTGACAAAGTACCTCACACTGGGAACAACAGGAATTTATTCTCTCACTGCTCAAGAGGCCAGGGATCTGAAATCAAGGTGTCAGCAGGGCCTGCTTTCCCAGAAGGCTGGGAGAATCTGCTCATGACTTCCTCCTGCCTTCTGGTGTGGCCCACAGTCCTTGGTGTCCCTGAGCCTGTCCCCGTACCTCTCCCATCTGTGCCTCCCAGGTGTCTTTCAATTGCCTTCCTGTGGTGAATGTTAATCTCTGGGTCTCTTCTCCAGGACTAGGGCCTGTCTGAGTAACTTCATTTTAACAGCTGCAGAGCCCCAACTTACAGGTACCAAGGGTTAGGGTCTGAACAGTTTTTGCTGGGCAGATGCAGTCAGCCACACACTGGCAATGGTTACAGTAAGTCGGGATCATTCTTGACCTTCCAGAACCCAAACTGTGATAAGAGAGAGATTGCAGATCTGTGGCAACTCACACAACAAAGGTAAGCATGATTTGGGGGTGTCTCCCTCACACAGTGGCAGTGACAGCAGGCTTCAAAGGGGTGCAAGAGAGCTGTGTGCCAGATAGAGGAGAGCCGGCTCTATGGACAAGCTGAGAAAACACCAAAGGAAAAGGGTGTGGGCTTATGAGAGAAGCCACAGGGGCTGGGGACTTAGCTCAGTGGCTTATGCGCCTGCCTAGAAAACTCGAGGTCGTGAGTTCAATCCCCAGTGCCAAAAAAACAAAACAAAACAAAACAAAACAAAACAAAACAAAAGGAGAGAAGCCACAGCAGGCCAGGCAGGTCTGTGCTCTGGGTCTAAGGAATCTGCACCAGATTCTGGAAACAGACCCCACTGGTGCCTGGGGGTATGTGGCAGCTATCTGCAGGTGAGGCAGCTCCCAGTACCCAAGGGCAAGACATTGAAGGAGGGCACAGGTGTGAGCCTCCTGCTGCCACAGTGCGGGCAACGGTTGGGAGATGGGAAAACAGAGCCCAGGGCATCAGGGCGGTTCCAGGAGGGAAAATCCAGGTGCTTGGTCCTGGCAACCAAAAGAACGAAATTGATGGGATTCTGGAGCCAAGTCTGGGTTGAAAATGTGGGCTTGGGATTCATCCAGATGTGGGGAGTGTGAACACCTGGAAGCAGGCAAGATGAGTAAAACAGGGCAGGCAGAGAACAGAAGTTATAATTTGAGATGGGCCTAAACAGAGATTAGGGTGCCTGCGTGGGTTTAATTGGATATCCTTAATCACTAGCAAATTGCCACCCAGGGTGAATGCTAAGGCCCTGGGGACAGTCAATAAAATAGGTCCCCAATTTCTGACATGCTTTGAAAACTGAAAAAAGTCACACTTCTCCCACATGGCCGAAGTTCATTTTAACAAGGAAACTTTCAAACATGCAATGTCTTTGCTCAGCATCTATTCAGAGTTCAGGCTGGGAGCTGGTTGCCTAGATGTGGACATCAACCCCATCCCTTATTTAACTGGGAGATATTGACCTGGTGGCTCTGTGTTTTGAATCTCAGTTTGCTCATCTGTTAATGCACAGCAATACCATCTGAAAAATTTGTTGAGAAGATATTATGAGATGCTAGATGTAAGTCCTTAGGACAAGGCTGTGCTCTTACTATGAGCCCTATGAGGGAAGGTCACATTTCATAAGGCACTGGAGCTACTTCATGAGTGTAGGGGTTGGATCTGTGGTCAAGTGAGACCTTGGAGATTTCCTCATGTCACCTCACAGTGCCAAAGATGAAGAGAGCTCTGGAGCCAAAGTACATGAACTCAGATCCTGCTTATACCAAAGACTGAGACCCTGGGCCTTTGGTTCGTCTGTAAAATGGTGATGTAAATTATACCTATGAATCCTGAGTGGTTACTATGCAGATTAAATGAACACTGACCAGAATGGGCTTAGTGCAGTGCCTGGAGGGTAGTAAGTGCTCTTATAATCATTAGCATCTCTCAGCTCCTCTCTCTAAACTTAGAAATAACAAGAGCCAATCCCTAACACACCTATCTTCCTCCTGCAGTAAGTTAGGGTTCCAAATGCAGCAGTCATGGAAGACGCCATCCTGGACAAATCAGAATGAGTGCAGAACAACATGATTTGCTATCATTTGCTGTCTAGCTAGAGCTCATGTGTCTGTGTGCAGAACCCCCTTGTACCCCTCATCAGCTGCTCTGCAGAGCTCTCAGTGAGGAGTCGAGCCTCACTTACCACATATAAGAACCCATATAAGCTCTGGTCTGGGTAATCCGTCTCTGAGCAAGAGGGTGTCAGAAACAACACAGAAGTCGGCCACGATGACAAATGCCTGCCTATAATCCCAGAACACTGGGGAGCTGCCGCAGGAGGATCACAATCTCAATCCTAGCCAGACAATTGCAATTTAGTAAGACACACACTCAAAATAAAAATAAAAATGGGCTGTAGATGTAGCTCAGTGCAGAAGCCCTGGGTTCAATCCCCAGTACTGCAAAAATAAAAACTAAGAAAAAAAAAATACACAGACTGAGTCATCGGACTGCACTGAGGCTGCTTCCTGGCATGGCCCTGGTAGCCTCCCTGTATCTTTTCCCCAGCTGACAGCCATCCTGAAGCCTCTGGCCCTCTACTCTGTTCGAGTCTTCCCTGCCTACTCTCTGCTCCAAGCCTTGCTGACACTGCCTTGCACTCCTTAGAAGCCCTGTTCCATTCCCTTACTCTCTCCACTGTCTTGATGCACCAGTACACTGTCTTGGAATGGGGTTGATGTCCCTAGACAGCATGAGGAGGAAGAATGGTGGAGGAGGCCAGAGTTCTCCTGGGCCATAGGAGGGATCTACGAATCCTCACCTCAGTACCCTCTCACCTATCGTGGGCACCTACACTGCATGCTTTTTGTCTCATGGTCTTTGCTTATAAAGCTTCTGCTCCCTGGAATGTTCCTCTCCCACTTGGCCTAGAATGGCTACTTCTCATCCTTCAAGTCCCAGCATGAACGTCCTCTCTTCCAATGACTGTTTGCAAGTCAGTGTGGTCCCATCCCTCTCCCAGTTCTGAGTTCCTTATTTTGCTGTTTCTTTGCTACTCGTATTGTCACTTGTGGTCCTTGGTTAATTTGTAATGTCCCTCTCGCCTAGTCAGCCCATTTACATTCCAAGCTCCATAAACACAGAGATGACATACTTGCATCTCTAGTGTTGGCACCTAGTAAGATTTCCAGTGAATACCTATCAATAAAAAGTGGAACAACTGTTTCATCTCTTTGACTTACTGCAGGCTGGGTATACCTTAACCAAAAAATTTAGAACCAGAGTTTCAGATTTCCAAAGTTTTCAGATTCTTGAGTATTTGTACTTACCTAATGGGGTACTTTGGGGGTGGCACCAAAATTTATACACACAGCCTGGACATAATTTTATTCACTATTTTTACTGCACCTGCGTTTTGATTGCTAATCATCGCTCAGAGTCAAGGCTGGGATTATCCTCTTAAGGCATCATGTCAGCAATCCAAACGTTTTGATTTTGGGATTTTGGGATCAAGGGTGCTCAATCTGTGGCAGGTATGTGACCCCAGAAGAATCACTTAACCCCTCTGGCTTTGATTCCCTCTGGAGGGGATGGTGAGATTTACTCTCGCTTTTCCCTTGGAAGTCACGAAAGGAAGCCCCTTTAGGTTGCTATGAAATGCCTCAACGAAGAGCATTGCTATTGACATATATTAGCTGAACCTTCAGAGCTAAAAGTTGGTGGAGATTGGAACGGCACCCAGGACGCACACTGCTAGGTGTGAAGATCTGTTTAATGGAAGTCTTCTCTCCTACTGATATTTCATGCTTTTATTCCACTACTAATCTGTAGTAATTTGGGAGGAGCCCTTCTGAAGCACAGAGGGATTCAGCTGAGTATCTCCTGCCCAGTGCAGTCCCTCGCCTCCTGCCAGCCGCTGAAGTGGCTGCCTTAATGGAGAACAGCTTTCTCCTGGAACGGGATGTACGCAGCACTTTGCACTGTTGGCTAGGTTGTTACCACTGTGCTCAACTCTAGCTGCGCATGCAGTCTCCTTCGGCAGAAGGACACACAGGGGAGACGCAGCTGGTCTTCCCTCTGAAATGGAAAGATTTTTGTGAAACCTGAATTTCCTCTTGCCAACCCCACCCTCCAACAGAACAGAATCAGCCTATGCTGATTTGCTCCAGCCATGTCTCACTCTGGTCTTGCTATTATTTCACTGACAAAATGCCTGCTTTTCATGTTTGTACCTGGAGTCACCAATCAGTCATGGCTGGCTCCTGAGCACTTTTCTGATTGTGATTAGTGGGGAATGTGTCCTGGTCTCATGGCTGGGAGGACCTGGAAGAGGAGGCCAATCAGCACCAACCATCTTGCATTCTGCTCTGTCTCTTGAAATTGATCTTTCTTCTCACATTTCTCTCCCTCTCTTGCTTTCCCATTCATGTGCACTCCTACACACACACACACACACACACACACATACACAATATACTTACCAAGGCCTTGCAAAGGTAGAATTGTGTTCTTCGTTTATTTAAAATGAACAAAAATAAATCAATAATCTAGACACAGCCCCTTGTGCACCTGGATCATAGCTCAACTTTACCCCATTCCATCCCAAAGGGTGGTGCTGCCTGTCTACCAGCACGCTTGCAGTGTCCAAAGGAAGAAAGGGGCTAGGTCAGTGCTACCCAACAGAACTTTCTGCAATGACGAGAAAATTCTATATCTGTGTTAATGTGGTGGCCACCAGCTATGCACAGCTGCTGAGCTCTTGAAGAGCCACTGAATAGCAAGATTGTATTAATTAATTGTTTAGTATGGTACTTGGAATTGAATACGGGACCTGTGTATTGAGCTACATGCTCAGCCCATGTTTTTAGTTATTTTGAGACAAAGTCTCACTGAATTACCAAGTTGTCTGGGCTGAGCTTGAACTTGCTTCTGCCTCAGCCTCCAGAGCACTGGG
Source organism: Hydrochoerus hydrochaeris (assembly GCA_004027455.1). NCBI lineage: Eukaryota > Metazoa > Chordata > Mammalia > Rodentia > Hydrochaeridae > Hydrochoerus > Hydrochoerus hydrochaeris. Next base: position 182,490 of record PVLA01000251.1, on the reverse strand, counting down.
ACCAAACAGCCCTATGTGGTTAGTGACTCCAATCTCAGTATGGCTCCACAGTGCTGCTTTCCATGCTTGAATGTAGAGAGGAATCGCCTCATAAAGATGCAGATTCTGGCTCATTTTGTGTGGGGTGGAGTCCAAGGCTCTGTATCTGTCCAAGGACACTGATATGTTGACCCCTGGTCAGCCCTTCTCATAGTAAGAGGCTGGGAGATCTCAAGTTTCATGGTACACTGGGCTTCTCCAGGGGACTTTAAATGGTACTGTTGCCTGGGTTCTGCTGGAGAGTTTGGTACAACTAGCCAGGCTGCTGCCCAGACACTGAGATTTTAAACAGTCCCAGGTGAACCTAGCCCACAGCCTTGGCTACCCACATGGCGCTGCAAATGACCTGGTTAAGGCCCGTTAAAATAACCCATCAGCCCAGAGAACAGAACACTAGCCTTCTCATAATCTCTGAAGGGATGTTATTGGCTCAGGACCAGATCTTTAGGGAGTTTAGACTGATTCTGCCCACCCTAATGAGGAATGGGAAACAAGCTTTGACAGCTATTCAGGTCAACAATGGCTCTGGAGACAGGGAGGTCTGCAGCCTGTATCTGCCTGCTCCACTTGGCCACCAACCAGGGCTCTGTCACTACAGGGCCCTATATATGGTGGTCCTTCTGCTCTGCCTACTGGAGACTGAAGGCCATAGAGGGTTAAGACCCTGAGGACTGGAGTCAGAGCACCTGGGCTTGAATTCTAATCCAGTTGCTCATTAGGTTTATCTTGTGTGTATTTGATCTCCTCATTAGTAAAGTAGGGTAAGTATATAATTTTTTCTCCAAATTGTGTACACACTGGACTGGTTCCCACTACTGATGGGCAGTACTAAGTGTCAGCTGTCACTCTTTCTTTCTCACCATGTCTCCATCCCATACTCTGTGCCTGAATCCCATAGAACCTCTTCTGGTTCCTTAAACACACCATGCTCCAATTCACCCCAGGGCCTTTGCACATGCAAGTGTTTTCTGCATGGAATTATTTCCTTCTCCTTTGGGCCTAGTTATTATCCTCTTAACTTCTTTAATCCATCCAAATATACCTTCCCCTGAAAAGACTTTCAGTTTTGAGCCTTCTCAGTTCATACATATTAGCATTTGATGTTTTAAAGTGTTTATTTATTCAAAAGACATTGTAAACCTACTAAATGTCATGCATAATCTTTTGCCCTGGGATTTCTTCACACACACACACACACACACAAATCACTTAAAAAAAGAAAAAGAAAAGTTAATGAAGCTTACATTCTGGGGTAGACTGACCATAAACAGGGAAATATGATAGAGAGGTGAAAAGAGAGTGAGGGTGTTGCCAGAGTGAGTGGGCCTGGCCATCAATGACACCCATGCAAAGCTCTGGAAAAAGTCACCTGGGCCCCCGGGGAAGCAGCAGCACAGGCAGAAGGAACAGCGGGTGGAAAGGCAAACTGCAGTCTCATGTTTTGTGGTGTTGGTGGTGGAACTGTTAGTGCACCAACATCGATTACAAACTCCAGGGCGGGAGCAGGAAACAACATTTTGTTCTCAGCACCACCTAGCTGGCATGCAGTAGACACTCCATGAGTATGCACTGCCCCTCACTGGGTTTGCTGGTGAGTCTCAGTTAGTGCTGGGGAACCAGAAAGACCCACAGAAGGGCCTATACCTCACCTGTTGGCAGTAACTGTGCCAGGAGAAAATCCTCTTGAAGCAAAATGCTCTTCTTTGCTTTTGCACATTTCCTTTCAGTGGTCTCTCTTTTCCCCAGCCAGAGGATCCATCACACTGAAGAGGATTCAGATGGTATGGAAGGAATGCCGAAAGCAAAAAAAGAAAGAAAAGAAAAAAAAGAGCCGAAACTCAGATTTTAGCTGCTGAAACATGCTCGAAGCCCATTTCTGAGAATTCAATAATCAAGAAAGGCAATGCTTCAGATATATAAAGCTGGTGTCTGTGAAAGGAAAACATTTAATAGCTTTATAGAAAAAAAATTCCTGCCTCCAAATCAAAAGGCAAAGCTGTGAAAGAGGAGGGCATAGATTTATCTGCAAGAAATAGGCTCAAAGCAAGCAGAGGCTGAGCAATGGGGGAACTGGGGTCCTTCCCCACTGTGTCTCCAGAGCAGAAGTGTGCTGGGCATTGACAGAAGTGCACCACGTCAGGGAGAAGAGCACCAGCTGAGGTGTGTGCAAGCCAAAGGAACAGCGTGGGAGACTGAGGCACACTGAGACCAGCAACCATGGGAAGCTCCAAAACCCTGGCCCAAAAGAACAGGTCAGGGGGAGCCAGGGGCTGAGGTGAAGGGTCAGCGATGAAATCACTCCTCCTTCCACCTCTCCCACTGCCCACTACACCTGCTGCTGCCTCCTTGTGGCCAGAGTACCTGCTGTGTGGTGGGTACCCCGGAACATCCCACACCATGCCTTGGACATCAGGGGTCGGTGCCAATGTTCCCTAGAAGCTCTAACTCAGGCCAAAATGTCCCACCTGTAATGCACCCCAGTTCTGCTCTGCCCAGAAATGCAGGACAAGTAAAGCCCCTGGGACAGTGCTGGCACCAGTGCCTCCTGGTTATAGTACCCCAAGGCCATCTGGTACCCTTCTCAGAAGGCCTGGCAAGAACTCCCACTTAGACAACACATCCCCATCTGACATTTGCTTCTTCCCTGTCCCCATCCCTGCTCATGCCCCCTGAGACTAGAGACCAGCTCTGCCACAAGTGAGGATCTCTACTAGCAGACACCGAAATGGATCACAAGGGGCATGATGTTTACTAAAGATCCAAGCTTATAAGGAGAGGAGAGGGGAGGGGAGGTGAGGGAAGGGAAGGGAAGGGAAGAGGGGGTAGCTTTCGGGGAGGGTGATGCTGAGATGGGCAGCAGAAGCAGCAAAGCCTTGGGCAGCCCAGCGGGAGCTTCCTGCTGTGTCCTCTGTGGGACTGAGCAGCCGGTCTCTGGACCCACCTGCTATATCTCAAGGTGTGTCCCAGGTGACACAGCCCACTGCTGGGCCATCAGTCTTTCCTTGAAGAAGGGTCTACATAGGGTTTGTCACATTTGTCACAACCTCCCCAAGAAGCAGACAGGCTGAGGCTGGCCTTCGGAACCCAAATAAACACATAGTTGGGGCACTTAGGGGCAGCTACCTGGGGTCTGGGCACATTGAGAGGTCAGGCAAGGGTGGGAATGGGGTACCAGCATGTTCACCCCACAAACATAGCACAAAGCAGATGTTGGGGAGCCCCTGAGAGACTACTGCCGTTTGTTCATATAGGGCTGTCAGCCTCCATCCCCTCTAAGCAGGGCACACCTGTGAGGGCCATACCCCTCCCCCACTCTCAGGGACACTGCCCATGGTGTGTGGGGGTGTCTTTCTGCCTTCACTCAGGGGGAACATATCCTGCTTCCTATCAGCCCTCAGCGGCCACCAGGCTAGGAGGAAGTGAAATCTAGCCACATTTTGGGCCGTTTCCTCTGTATCTTTTACAGCATTAACCCAAGAAAAAACATCACTTAGTGGAGCTTGCTATGACTTCTGGCACCGCCCCCTTTGCATGTGGGGTGATTATCTCACTTAACTTCTGAGAAAACTGTCATTCTGAGAGGTTAAGTGACTTACCCAGAGTCATGCCACCAAAACTGATGGAACCAGGACTTAGAGACATTCTGACTGGCTTTAAATTCCAGTCCTAGATGGTGCCATGCAGCCACAGCTCAGGAAGTCCCCTGCCCTGAGCCCCCCTTTTCACACTGGCTCCCACAAGGCGTTCTCCCCCAGGCTGGGATGCCTAACTCAGGCAGAGGCCAGGCTGCGTTTCCAGCGGCTCCGTAAGCGCTGTCTTCAATCACACTGCAGCGACCTCTGCCTTGGCCATCACCGCCTCTCCCTCTCTTGCCTCCTCTAATTTCCCTCCATATCCTTTATGATGCGCCACTGCACAGAGGGTGATTTACAGTCCTCACTCTCATCTGGCTCTAGTTTAAAAAAAAAAAGGAGAGGAATTAAATTGGACCGGGCACTCCAGGAACCTGTCTCCGATTTGAGCCTCTCGTTTACCCAGTGATGCATCACACTGTGTTCTAATGGCTTCCTAATGGGCAACTTAATCTGCCATTAAACTAGCTGCTGTGCGCCCCTGGCCAGACTCCTGTGCCCCTGGTCTGCTGGCTGAGTCCTGCCCTCTGTGTGGGCGCCCCATCCTCTGGGACAAATCCTTGAACCGAGGATGAGGACTCCCACACCCCTGGGGCCAGAAAGGTGGAAGACAACCAAGGCTGGTTGGTGGGGACTCCATCCTCCTCTGTGAGGGTCACAGGTCCTGCTCAGTTCCCTGAAGGGCTGATTTGGGAGGATGTGGGCCTGTATCACCCCAGTTTTTGATACTAGCTAGAAATGTAGAATCACACATATCATCCTCACTTTTGAAAATGTCAACATCTATTTTAAAACATTTTTCTCAACACCAGGCAGACCAAATAAAACATGTCAGCTAGCAGCACTGGTGCCCACTGCCAGCTCCTTCTAGAGATCCCCAAGACTCCCTGCTGCGTTGCTCCAAGCCCCAGAGAGCTCCTCCGGCTCTGCTCAGAGTGGAGAGGAAAATAATAAAGCAGCCACTTTGCCATCCAATTAGCAGCTGCTGCACATTCCTTCCTGCTCCCCTTGGAGCAAAGAAAAAAAAAAGGAAGATGTGGGCTTGTTTTGATTTGGATCAAACCAGGCATGTTACCACCTAGGCATGCTAGGGTTCGAGTGGGGACAAGACTACACCCTGGCTCAGACTGGGCTGCCCTGACCTGTGTGTACAGAGCACCAAGCCTCAGGCTCATAAGCCTCTGATGCTCTTCCAGGACTCCCTGAGGGAAGGGCAGCCTGGTACAGGGGCATACCTGGGCAGCTGGGCAACAGGGCCAGGCCAGGGTTAGGGGAGCAGTTCACTGTGGCAACAGTCAACTTCCAGAGTCACCATCTTTCAGAGACCTCCAGTACAGGACTTGCAGTCTCACCTGTCCCCTGGGACAGGTCAGTATCACAACAAAATACTCCCTTAAGGTCCTGAAAGCTGCCACTCTTAAAAGGTGGCCTAGAATGGGACCCAGCTGCTAAGCTGACTGGGTTTCGATGGCACCAAGTATCTGTCTGAGTTGGACGAGACACTTAACCCCTCCGGCTTCGGTTTCCTGCTTGCCATGACTCTGCAGCCGAGTTATCGGGCACAGCACATCTCCCATAGCCCCTGGCGTATGGCAAGTGCTGTCTGCGTAAAGGTTAGTTATAATAATTGCACTGGTTAATTGTTTGTGGTCAAGACTCAATACCTAGCACCCACAATTTAAACGAGGGGAGGTTGATTTGTCTCACAGTTTGCAGAGGTTTCAGTGTGCAGTCCACTGGCTCCAAGGCAGCATGGCATGGCAGAGGGGCATAGTGGAGCAAAACTGCTTAGTTCCTGGTGGCTGGGAAGCAGAGTAGAGCAACACTGCTAGAGAAAAAAGGACCAGGGGCCAGATAAAGACCCCAAGGCCACACCTCTGTGACTCACCCAGACCCACCAGGAAGTCTGCTCTGTCAATCCCCTGAGCGGCAACCAAGCCAATCAAGTTGCCAATCTAGTTTAACTGTCATGATAATCATCATAATTGCTGGCGGGAGGAGAACTTGCTACCCCATTAACTTGGAGAGGTGGAAGAGGGTCATCAGTTCATTAGCTTTCACTCTAAGATGTGTATCAACTCATTCCAGGGTGCCAGACTTCTTGCTCCTTTTATCACTTTGTCCCCTTTATTTACTACCTCCTCTCCCCTCTATCTCCTCCACTGAAATTCCACACAGAGCTTTGGAGCCCAACTCAAATACCACTTCCTCCTTCACACCAGACACAGTTATTTCCACCCTCTCCTGAATACACCCTATACTTTAATGGCCTGCCCCGCATTCTAGAGCACTTATCACAATCTGCCTTAGACCCTAGCTTTGTGTGAAGATGTCTTATCTCCCTGGAGACAGTGACCTCATCTTATTCTTTAGATCTACCATAGCAGTATGTCTTTGACATGATAGGTGTTAAGTCAATATTTACTAAAGACATGTTAAGTGAGTAAGTGAATTAGAGTCCCCAAAATAACCAGAGAGATTCTGCCAGAGGATAGATGACAGTTGAGGGCTCTTAGCTCTCAGAGTGCATCCAGACTTAGAAACTCAGGAGCTATCAGACATAATGGTAATAAATAGTTGCATTTATTGAGTGCTGCTGAAAGCTGGTCTAAACTACCCCAGAATTTGAGGAGTTACCAAAAGATATGGTGAGCATTTAAATTTTAAAAATACTTATTACAATAAAAGACATGTTGCCAAGAATAAGGGGATGTGTTAGAAGCAAGAGGGAGTCTTTTGAGGGGCATTAATGGTAGTATCTTTTACTGTAATAATTTGTAAAAATTAAATATTCACCATTTGTTTTGATTACATCTCATATTTCTGGAATCTTCACAACTGTCTTATGAAATCAGTTGCAATCTATCATCTCATGATGCCAGTTGAGAAGGCTGAGGTTCTGGTGGCTGGAGTAATGTGCCCAAATACCTAAGGCTGGTCACTGGCAGAGCAGGGATTTGATCCCACCAACTTGAGTCAGAGAAAAGTCAGAAGCAGACAGAGAAAGAAGATTTGAGTGCAAGGAGTTCATCTGGGAAGTAATCTCAGAGAACACTGGGAGGGAGGTGGAGAAAAAACAGTGAAGAAAGCAATGAAGAGTGTGTTAGTGAGTAAGTTACCTCTGTGAGCCACAGAGGATCAACCTGCTGGGACTATGCAGAGAAGACCGGAGACATCCTACAGGGCCATCCCCCGACACAAGGAAGCTTGATGTATATCCACCAGTTTCCTGCTCCAACGCTACAGCACTTCCAGCCTGGTCAGAGCTAGGCTGCCCATGCTCCTGAGCCCAGGGAGAGCCCCGGACAGAGCGGCAGGTGTGTTGTGAGAAGCTTCCATTTCTCTCCCACCAGTCCACTGCCCAGCTCTGCTCACAAGAATGCACATGCCTTTGGGTGCTCTTGTCTGGGCTGCAGACACCAATCCATGGGCATCTCAGGCCACGTTAATTACTCTTATTGCTATTTCTATGACCTTGGTGTCCTACTTTATACTTCTTGAAACACAGCCCCATATCACAAACTAAGTTTGCCAGAAGAGAGATTTCCATTTTGGAGGAAGTGAGCAGATTTTGGGAGAAGTGAGGAGCTAATACCAGGATCTCCTGGCTGTAGGATGACAGCTCAGTAGCCAGATGCAGGTCTTGGCATCCACAGAGTGAAGTTGGTTTTATTTTTGTGTATTTATTGGTAACAGGAAGATATGGGCCAGCCGGAGTGTCAGAAATGAGCTCTTGGTGAAATCAGTGGAATTCACTACTCACGGACAGGCTTATGCCTTTTAGAGAGTGCTACCCAGATGTTCAAGGAGTCTCTTGCCCTGTATTCTTTCAGCACACGAAAAGGAAGCACAGGGCCTTTGTGTTTCTCTTCCTGCCATCCCAGGCAGCCCCAGGCAGACAGCATGGACTAAAAGTGAAGAATTCAGGCTTGAGGGACAAACAGGTTTGGGGTACAGTGCCTCCCCCAGGGGAGAGGGGTCAGCAGTGAGGACCACAGGATGAGGTAGTGAATCAGGTGAGTTTAGCTTTGCTCACTAGTAGGATGAATATAAACAGCAATATCTAACTCCCAGCAGTTAAGTGCATTGTCTCAGTTTAGATCCAGAATATCCTCCAAACTGTCACTGTCTTAGAGACAGGGCTTTTGGAAGATCATCGGATTGGGGTGCGCTATACTCAACAGCCCAGTATGCTGTGGGAGGTTGGGTCTGATTAGCAGAGGCAGGTCACTGGGGCCATGACCTGGAAGTATATGTCTCCCTGATCGGCTTCTCCCTTCTCTGCTTTCTGACTGCCACGATGTGAGTGGCTTCTCCATTCTCTGCTTTCTGACTGCCATGATGTGAGTGGCTTTTCCCACACAGACCCTTCCAGCAGGCTGTTTCTGCCTTGGAGCCAGCTGACTGTGAATAGTAACTGTAGGCCAGATAAACCTCTCCTCCTGTAACTCGTCGGTGTGAGGTATTATGTCTCAGTGACAAGGAAAGTGACTGAGACATGGCCATGTGCCAGTTGGCACAGCACCCGGCTGAAAACCAACCAAGACAGTCTGATTTAGGGACAGTGCCTGATTCTTCAGGGAGACACAGAGATGAGCCACGGAAGAAGTTCGAGGGACCAAGCAGGGGTTGCTCTACACAATCGTTTCTGAGTTATAAAGAAAGTTCTCTATCACATATAGGAAGGAAGCATATTCAGCTGCCCCTCTGCCCTATCTTGTTGCAAACTTCCCTTTGCATGAAAATGTTCATTCGCGGAAGAATTAAGTGAATTTGTCACCCGCTGATTTTCTGAAGGAAGAATCGACAGATGTTCCTACATTCTTACATCCTGTTCCTGAAAATATGTGGTACATCTCTCCCAGGTTTAAGCCAATCCGTATCCACTTACAACCCTGGCTCAGTCTGAGGAGTCCACTGACACTGACAAGTTAACAAGAGAAACACACAGCAGTTTGTTTAAAAGAGTTTTATGTAACACAGAAGCCATAATAAGGAAATGATGATGCCCGGAAAGGTTAGACGTGATTATTTATCCATTTATTTATTTAGGGTTTTGAGACAAGTTCTTGCTATGTAGTTCAGGCTGGACTTGAACTCACTATGTAGCCCAGGCTGGCCTCAAACTCACACCAGTCCTCCTACTTCAGCCTCTGCAGTGCTGGGATTACAGGCATATGCCATGACACCTAGTTTTATGCCAGGTTTAGCGACAAGTAGAAAATCATGGGACAACGTGAAAAAGAAAGGATATGAACTACAAGTAATAAACTAGGGGAAACTCACCAAGGTAACTCTATTTGGGGTCGTCCTGGGGTTCCAACTTTGGAGAGAGGATGCTCTTTTCCTCTGGGTGCAGGGAGGGCATCTCTCACATGAAGAAGGTCTTATGACTGCTACAGTGCAGTCCTTCCTACACTGGCATCTCTCAAATTCCTTTGGCTTAAAATATTCAACAAACCACAATGCCATCTTTTGGAGTAGCATGTTCTGCACCTCCCATGAAGCTGCAGCATAATTTGTGTTATTCAGAATTTAGAATTGGAACTTGTGAGATTCCAACAGTCTTTCTGGCTTCCCCTTTGCCCCACAGATGAAACTTCCCTAGAGCCTTTCTGGATTCAGTGCGATTTCAGAGCCTGTCAAGTGAGTCCAGCACCCAGGCAGGTCTGTGAGCTGCTGGGAGACAGCAGAGAAGCCGCATTTCCCATAGGAAAAGAATTCTGTGGGCTTTCCTGACTTACACAAACCCCTGGCTCACCCCAAAACCATGCCCAGGCATCTCCAGGGAGAGGTAAGGAGGTGTTCAACTGCCTCACATGATTCTCCCCTCATGGTAGGTCTCAATTTTGAGTTTGCACAGAAAACATTTTTCTGTTAGGAGGCTGTGAGACTCCTGAGTCCCCAACCTGAGATTTCTCACCTGCTTCCAAGGAATGCTGGGGCCTCTGGTCCAAAGTCCACACTCAGCACATTGAGTCCAGTCCAGAGAAACAAGGAGCTGGTGGGGTGACGAAAAATTGGGTGAAGCAGTCCCCAATTGTCCTGTCCAAAATGAACCTGAGAGAAAAAGGTAGTGTTTCCGTTTCTGTGGATACAAACAGTATTTCTTTCACCCTGGCTAACCCATAGATTGTACATCATTCTCAAAGTGGCACATAAACTCTAGCCATGGTGTGGATTAGGACCCCAGGGCAGGTCAAAGATTTACAAGGCTGGTACCAAGGTCCCTGGGGAGTTTGCTTGGTCAGCCCATGGACCAGCCATGTGATTTCTGTTCCTAGGTCTGTAACAGGCTGCTTGTGGGACCCTAGACAAGGCCCATCTACTCTCTCACCCTCAATCTACTTAGTGGTGAAATTGGTGTAATGCCTAATGGTCTACCTCATGGCTAAGGATTTAAGGCAAAATATGTTGGATTAGTGTTATGGTTGATACATTGTGTCAACTTGAGAAGTTTAGAAGTTTAACTGACAGACTCAGCAGGGTGCCAGGGTTCTTACTTTGTAAATATCCTCATCCCCTGCAAAGGAGGGCAAGGAGATTTTGTGAGTTCTACACCCACCCTGAAAGTGGGGGTGATGTGGCTTGTATACAGTATAATCCAGAAGAAGAGGCTTGTTTCCTTGGCTTTTTGCTTTGGCTGCTTTTGCTTTTGCTGCTGCTGCCATGCCACCCTGCCTTGGAGCCAGCTGAGTATGGACTGAAACCTCCAAAAACCATAAGCTAAATGAACCTTTCCTTCCTTCATTTTGGGTGAAACTGGGTGTTTTGTCCCAGCAACGAGAGAAAAGTAACCAAGACGATTAGTACACTGATTATTTCAAGATAAAAATCACGTGAGGAATTGTAACTTCAGAAAAAGCCATTTGGCCTGTCTTTCTTTAGAAACAGCAAGCCATGAGGATTCTCTGTGAGGGATGCCTTTCTCAGGCTGGAAATCAGCCCTGGATACCAGATACTGATAACTATGACCACAGTGAGACTGAGTGAACACATGCTGAAGTAGCCTGTGTCTCCCATGAGCTTCTCTATTCCTCCACCATAGATCTCCTAGTGACATCCCTAGAATTTACTGCCCTAGTCCAGATATCCATTGCCCTGTTATTCCTTTACAAATTTATTGTTCTTTTCCTAAAATATATGAAAGCTTCACGCTTCGATCATCTCTTCAGACTTTATTGTCTTGCAAAGATGCCCAGGAACAGATACAATTAACATGACTTTTATGTTTTTTCTTGTTAACCAACTCTTACATAAGAGGTTCTGGATGCCGCCAAAGAGGCCACCTAAGAACCCAGGGTAGAGAGCGGTCTCCCTTCCCTCTGTATAGCTTTTAGACATCTCAACATGAGGGCAATTTTCATAACAAAATTCCAAGCCAAATATTGTTCTGGTTATTTTTGCAGGTTCTAATCCTTCTCCTAACTTGAGTGCATCTTCCAGGTGAAGCAAGATATGGGGTGTGTGAATCCAGGCCCAGAAGCCCCCTCACTCCATCTGTCCCTGAGTTTTCCAAGAATGGGTCAGCTAGGTACCCTAGAGGCCCAGAGAAGGAAGAGGCGGAAAGAAGGAATAGCAAGTGAATGGTGCGGGGACTGGACTCTGAAAGAAATCTCTAGAATGTGAAAAGTAAGAGTACTCGCCCAGGAGTAGTGAAGGGAGAGCACCTAAGTAATGGGTATAAGCTTATGAACAGGTTTCCTTCCTTTCTCCTTTCCTCCCTTCTTTCCTCTCTTCTTTCCTTCCTTCCTTCCTTCCTTCCTTCCTTCCTTCCTTCCTTCCTTCCTTCCTTCCTTCCTTCTTTCCAAGGATTGAACCAGGGATGCACTCTACTACTGAGTTTCCTCACTAGCATGCTTTGTTTTTTATTTTGACAGGGTCTTGCTAACCGGCCCAGGATGGCTTTGAACTTTTGATCCACCTTAGCCTCCCAAGTAGCTGGGATTGCTTAAGGGGTCATCAAGGATCCATGTTGGTAAGACGTGATGCTGGACAAAACATTACAGGGTATTTGAGAACATCAGGGCCCCCTAAACTAATCCATTTGTGTAGAGAAACTGAAGCTCCCAGTGAGGAAGTGTATCAGTTAGGCAGGTAAGCATCTTTTGGTCTCAGGTAACAGAGACAACAGTCTTAAGGAGACTGAAGCTCACTCAACCCACACTGGGGTGACTTTTGGCAGTTGAAGTGACAAGTGGCTAGCCCACCTGTAGGCAGAGCAGTCCCCAGCAAATCTCCCTCCCTGGAGCTATCATAAATTAATCTTTAATTTCTACCACTGGGGCTGCAGTGCAGCTAATCATGGCCACTAATTGCCATGACAAGCTTCTCCCTTCTCTTTTTATGCTTCCATATTAGCCTGTTTAGTATGCTTTGTGTCTGTTTATTTTATAGCCGGAAATACTTTTAATAGCCTAGTAAATTGAAAATGGACTTTACTACCATCTGACTTTACTAGAGTTTTACAACCATTCAATTAATGGTATCAGTAATCTTCCTTCATAATTAGGTGGTTAGTAGCATTGTCAGGCACTGCTGTTAACTAAATTAGGGCTCAGCATCCACCTAATCATATTTTGGGGGGCTCTGAATGGGAAACTAGCCAACTTGGGGACTTCCAGGATAGAGTGCCACGATTAGCTGGCTGTAAATACCCGTGCAAATATATGGTTTATTACGGTGATAACGGGCGTTTGTAGCTGACATAAATCTGAGCACTCCTGCTGACAGAGGAGAAACGGTTTCCCTTGGTTGCTAGGAAATAGAGAGAGTTCCTGGGTCTCACATGCTTCACTGCCTTCTCCTGGCAGCTGATGGATTCTCTGTGCGAGGGGAGAGCAGCTGCCAGCTGCCCCAGAGTGCAGATAGTGAGTCTCCCGTTCCCCTTCAGCACATGCCCAGGTGAGCCTTGCCCGGAGATATCAGCAGGCAGCAGCGCCTTGGGTCAGAGGCAAACAGGATGGAGCAAGATGGGAAAGGCAGTGATGCTCTGAGGGCTGACTTTTAATGTCGGAAAACAATCATCATCTCTCATATGCCCAAGATTTTCTGCCAACTGTCAGACTTTGAAGGCAGATAGATTGTTTAATTGCATGAGAAATTGGCAACTGGTAACATATAACCCAAGTGATCCTATTTCCATATATTTACAGCAATTAAATCCCCCAAATATATTTCAGCAATGAAAAAATTAAGTTCCTCTAAAAAAAAAAAAAAGATAAATGTTCCTTGTTAGAAGTAGTTCAACAACTCAAATATTTTCCATCCTGGAAAAGCAAAAAGACGGTAATTGAAGGCACATTTGAGTGAAATTTGAGAAAACCATCTAGTTAGATTTCTGACACTTCCCTGAAGGTCTGGGTAAGGGATTCCAAACACAGACCAGTGCTGTGATTCCATGCACAAGACTGTGTCTTCCAGCTTTCCAGAATGTCTGAAATCTGGCAAAACTTGAACTTTGATTGAGTTGTAAGGTCCTCAGACACCAAGTGGTGCTCAGGAAAGATTGGAACAAAGCGATTTGTGGGGCTAGGGAAAGGCATCCAGACCTATTTGAGCTGAAGCAGAGAAGTTTTTTGCTCACTTTCACTGGGACATCAGCATTAGAGAAGATAAATGAGACCTGAGTTAAGATACTGTGGCTGCCCCCTTACTAGCTGTGTGGCCCTGGCCATTTGCTTAACCTCTCTGGGGTTATTTCTTCCTTTGTGATGTAAGAATGTTCTTTCTCCATAGCACTATGGGAATGAAGAGAAAGGACAAATTGTGGAAAAAAAAAAAACATTTGGTGCAGTGAGCAATCATTATAGATGTGCAGCAAATGTCAGCTTCATTTCTTCCTTCTTTCCTCATTCTTAAAATACCCTAAGCAGATTCCATACCCTTCCATCCAGTTCAGCAAATGCCAAGTTCTGCAGAAGACCCCAGATAAGGTCTTCTTCTTAAGATGCTTTCAGTCTACTGGACTTTTTGTTTCTTCACAAATGTCACAGTCAGGGGAGGCAAGGTCTTTTCTCCAATCTGTGTAAAGCATCTGTGAATTTTCCACCATGTGGATCTTCTTAAATTGTCCTCTGACAGGTGTCTGTATCAAGCAACCAAAACAAATATAAGGCAGAAATCAGCTCTATAGTTGAGAAGACATAAAGTGATGGAACCTGTGAGCAGTTGGCTGATACCCATCCAGTCCCAGAATAATAAGAATTGTATCAGTGGACACAATATTTTCCTCCACCAGACGACTGATCATGGATAGTTTCCACTCCAACCCTTTCATCATCTTTCACGCAATGTGAAGGAGAGAGCCAATAGTATGCCCTGCTCATTTGTAAGAAACCAAGAGAGATCAGGAAGGCGCAAGAGCAGAGGCATCTGGGAGGCAGCTGGCAGAAGCAATGGGAATCCACATGGAAAGGGCTCTGTAGGTCACCTGAGGGGGTCAGGCTTTATCCTAAAGGCAACAGGCAGCATCAAAGCATGTGCAGCAAATGGTAAGGTCAGATGACAGGAGACATAGAATGAGATGCAAGAGAGACATGGGCAGAGGTCAAGAGCTACAATGGGAGAAAACGTACTATCACCTAGTGTGAGTTGCCTGCAGCATGAGGTAGGCGTGGGGTTGGCACTGCAGGCACCAGGCAAGATCAGACAGCTCCAAACTCGAGTGAACAGCCTGTAAAACTCTGAGGCGTACTTGGCTGTTTGGGGTTGAACGGAGGAATGAGGGTGTATACGTGTAATTTATGTATGTGTTTGAACTCTGGGCTTGCAAATAAATTTAATTCCTGGCCACCAGCCTGAGCATGTGTGTTGGGCTGGAGGGCTGCCACAGAGGACAACCAAAGTGGAAATTGAGAACAGATGACATCTTGTGCAATTGCGCTTTGGAGAAAAGCTGCCACCCACCACTGCCACCCCCACCTCCCACATCCCTATTCCTCCCAGCCTTGGGGAGATCACATCAGGCAAACTAAGGGCTATGGCTTAGCTTCCCCACCCCAGTTACTCTGCCTTTCTTCCAAGGTCACATTTACACACTGTGTAAATTTGGGTAAATTAATCTCTGCTGCCTCGGTTTCCTGAGTGTAAAATGCAATGATACAACTACCTACATTAGCAGGGTTGTCTCAAGATTAAATAACCCAGTAAACAGCAATATGCTGCTGAATGTGGTAAAACAGAGAAATGCATCATTAGGTGACTGTCACATGGTCTATAGATCACCTGAGTGGGTCAGGCTTTATCCTAAAGGTAATGGGCAGCATCAAAGCATGTGCAGCAGATGGTGAGTAAGGTCAGATGACAGGAGACACGGAATGAGACTCAAGGGAGATGTGGGCAGAGCCAAGACATCGCTGAGTGGACCTATGCAGTTCAAATTGGTTCAGCCTACTGCCCAGGCTGTGTGGGGCATATGTATCATGTAACCCAGAACCATGATGAGTAGAACAGCAGATCAAGTCAAGCACAAGAAAAAGGATGCACTCAAGAGACTCTTGAAATACAGGGTATGTAAGATGCTGCTATACAGCATACTTTCCTTATGTAGGAGTACATGCTAAAGGAGTGATAAAATGATAGTACAGAAAATCCATAAAGTCATGCCATAGTCATTTATTGTCATTCTCATCTTCTGCACATTTACTTATTGTATATGCTACATTTTTATGCAGCTGGCAGCACAGGAATTCTATACTAGCATCACCACAGATTTGTAAGTAAGCACTGTGTTGTGACATTGCTCCAAGTGTGATGTCCCTTAGGCCACGGTAACATCGAAGATCTGTGATAACCTGATGGGACCACCGTTGTGCATGTTTTTCACTGCTGCCTGAAATGTCACTACGCAAATCCAGCCCGACATGTAATAGTTGTTCGAGACTCACTGCTGTCACTCTTCCTGTCACACAGACTCACCATAGCTACTAGACACTGTTTGTTCAACAGTCATTAAGTGCCACCTTCTGTGGGCTGGATGCTAGAGACACAAATATCATAGCTCACCATCTGTGTTCTCCAGGACTGTCCCAATATTTGCATTATAAATTGGAGCATTAAATAATCTAACCCCCAATTGGAGAAGAAATGTGTGAATTTTCTACATCTTGGTAAAGCCAATCT
Organism: Hydrochoerus hydrochaeris; assembly: GCA_004027455.1. Lineage (NCBI taxonomy): Eukaryota > Metazoa > Chordata > Mammalia > Rodentia > Hydrochaeridae > Hydrochoerus > Hydrochoerus hydrochaeris. The sequence continues at coordinate 166,696 of PVLA01000251.1, read as the reverse complement.
TGTTTTGGTTGTTCCAAGACCTATATAAGGAAGCTTTTTAGACAGGAGATTGTTGCTTTTTTCACTCTCCTAAGTCCAAGGGACTCCCCAACCAACAATCTACAGAGATAAGCACTATTATTGCCATCCCTGTTACAGACTGAGAAAAAATATTGCACTTAGTTACACTACTAATAGTTATACAACTAACAAGGCCAGAAGTGGGATTGGAAACGATTATCCAACTCCAGAACTCACTCTCCAAGCACTGCAGGTTATATTGCCTCTTAGGGTAATAAATGTGTGTGCCCAGCAAGTGGAAGCTGGTATAAATTGCAGCAAGATTGATTAAGAAAGGTCATTTTGAAAGCAAGGACTAAGACAAATGAGAGAGGGTCAGCCAGGGAAAATAGTGGCATTCTCTATATGTTTAATGTATTTTGTCTAGAGGCAAAAATTCAATTAAATAATTTCTCAAAGTACAATGCTAACAAAAACCCTGTTGGATACACGCCATTGTGCCTCTCCAGGGCCTGGAGTCTAGACATGTCACTTTCTACTTTTGACTGCCCTGAAAATCTTACAATACCAGGTCACCTTTTCACCAGATTCCGAGAGAATAAAATATTCTCCAGCTTCCTGGACAGCTCTGACCATTACTAGACACACTTGAAAATTCTGAAGTGGAGTGATTAAGTCTTGGACCCTGGGGGTTCCAGTTGGTTGCAACTAAGTGCAGTACCACTCTGCCCCCGAGGTACTGGGAAATATCCACAGCTGGCTCTGGTTGGTCCAAGACCTAGGAGGTTCACTGTATTTGTGGGCAGGCCAGGGTTGCCAAACATCCCATGATGCACATGGCAGCAGACTTACCCCAAATCCCCCTAGCAATACTCTTGACAATCCACTGCAGATACTTACAGGCCTCAGACCCTCCCCATGGTCACTCCCTGGCCATGGAGTCACATGCAGACAAGCTGGAGCCCTGCTCTAATAGTAGAGCTGGCAATAGATTTTGGAGGTTCTGTTCCTGATAAGGGCTCACTTCCTGTTGGAGAGTTGACCACCATCTCTCTGTGTGTATCTTCATATGAGAGCACTGATCCTGTCACGAGGGCCACACTGTCAGGACTCCATCTAACCCCACTACCTCCCTAGGCCCCACCTCCAAATGCTATCACACTGGGAGTTGGGTTCCAACATGGGAGTTTTGGTGGGCAATGTTCCGTCTCTAGCCACCTCAGTGAGAGGTGGCCACCTAATGGACAACTGAATCCCACACAAAGGGGAAGTTGCACAGTGCCTTCTGCATGCAAAGTCAACAACTCAGACTGGAAAGCATGTAGCAACAGACCTCAGCCACAAAAGCAAATCTAGATCCTTTAGGAGAGAGGCACTCAGAGAAGACTAGCTCAAAGAGTGGTTCAGCAACCAGTGGAATGAAACGTCGCTGGTGAACATTCAGATAGTTTTCAGCAGTCTTGGCATGGCTCCTTGGAAATCTCTGTTTGAGGGCTCATTTATTTCACAATTATTGACAAGCTTCAAGTGGTAAATTTAAGACCAATATTGAGAGCAGGGAGCACATCTGTCTTTTTAGTTGATGTCATACCCCGTGAGTGAGTCTTGCCAATGAAAACCAAGATTCCACACTAAGAGAAGTTTGTTTGTTTGTTTGTTTGTTTGTTTGTTTTAACTCAACCAGAAGCATGTCTGTGCCCAGTGCTTTTAAAGCACAGGCCAAGACCCAGTGGATCTGAGGCCCCAGGGAGTAGTTCAATCTGCAGCACGACTGCCTCTAGTCTGTGGGTAACAGGAAGGCAGCAGGTAAGTAGGCCAAGTTGTTATTGTTTGCTAAAGCTGAGTGGGATGTATAGGAAAAGAACTATGTGGAACCCTTCTTCCCATTAGGAAGTCTGTATGTACTTCCTGATCCTTTCATTCTTTAAACCTGCCAGGATGGTCCTTATAACTGCTGAGGGTCTAGACTGGGGACTGGAAACTCCAACTCATGGGCCAGATCCAGCCTGCTACTGGATGTTATAAATAAAGCTATATTAGAATACACCAGCCTGCTACTGGATGTTATAAATAAAGCTATATTAGAATACACCACACCCATTTCTTCACACTCTGTCTATACTTTCTTCATACATATGTCTTCAGTGTATGTAACTGCAGAGTTGGGTATTTGCAACAAAGACTGGATGGTCCACAAAGTCTAACACATTTACTACCTGATCCTTCAGGAAAACATGTCTAAGGAAAACTTACTTCCAAAGTGCAACAGGAAGACTAACTTGGAGAAAAACAGAACACAGATTTAACAGATTACTTAACTCTCATAGAATCTATTGAAACTGACATGAAATGTCAGGAATCAGAAGCACAGAGAGCTGATGACTTACTCCAGCTTACATATCTAGTGAATGTACTGAAGCTGGGACTGGGATTTATTTATGTCTCTGTCATTCCATAAATCCAGCTTTTGCACTCAAGGGATGGTTGCGATGTGATTTCTCATTCCAGTTAGAATGATTAAGTTTACATGCCAGTGTGACTGGGCCATGAGATGCCCAGTATCTAATTGATGAGCCTGAGAGAGGGGCTTCTGGAAGAGAGTAACGTGAGTCAGGAGACTGAGAAAGCACAGGGCCCCATCAGGATGGGCGGGCACTGTCTGTTTAGCTAAGTATCTGAATAGAACCAATACACAGAGGAGGGTAGGATTCAAGCTGCTGGAATGCTAGGCTAGGACATCGACCCCTGTCCTCAGCAAACCTCTGTCTTAGTCTTTTGGACCACATCACTGTCTTTCCTGGCTTGCAGGTGACAGATGGCAGGATTTCACAGCCTCCCTTAGTGGGAGTCAGTATGATCTAAAGTCTCCTGATCACTTATATTCACCATATATAAGATTTGTAGTCTATATATATCTTATAGATGAGGTATGACAAAAATACAATGAATTATTAATTTTTAAAAATTTTATTACAATAAAAGTCATATCCCCCTTCAAAATAGTCCCCATTGCTTTCTGTATTGCTCTTGCCACTTTCTGAGGCAGCTCTGGAAATCCTTCTGTGCTGCTGAAGCTGCCTCAATGTCCTGAATTGAATTCAATTGTTTACCTCTCACAACCATTTTGACTTTGGGGAAGAGCCAGAAGTCGTAAAGTGCCAGATCCAGTGACAAAAGTGATGAGGACACACGATGATGTTTTTATGGGTCTGCCTTTTCCATAGATGGCACTAGGCGGCACTTTTTTCTTTTGCTCACCTTGTAAAGATAGGAAAGAGGACTCCAGAACTGCTTCAGAAAGTGGTGAGGACAGTGGACCACTTGTATTGAAAGTGAAGGGCAGTATTTTGGGAAGGATTCGCGGCTGTGTGTCTTTCACTGTAATAGATTTTTAAAATTTAAATAGTCACTGTATATTTTGATCAAAACTCATAGCTACAGACATTTTTCTTACTGGTTCTGTTCTGTGAAATGCACTAGCCAAGTTAAAAAATTTTTTTTCTTAAAGTTTTCTGAGCGTTACGTAAGGTTTGAGCCTTTAACTCTAGGACGAGGTATGTGTCTGCTGTATAAACAAGAGCACCTAGGTAGCAAGACCTGAAAAACAACTAGTAAAGACTGCCTCACCTGTAACTAAGGCCCTGTCTAGAAAACATCCTGATACAAATAAAGTCTGCTTTACAAGCCCTGGTCTCTCCTTTTGACAGTTGCCACCAGTTACTCAGTATTCCTGTCATTTCCGTTTCCTTGTCAGTGAAGTGACAATAACTAGAGCATCTTGTTTATAGAGGTAGCCTGAGGTTTAGAGGAAATAAACTATGAAAGTCTCTGCTATGTGCTTAGGACATAGTAGGTACTCAGTAAATGCGATTGCCTTCAGTCCAGAGCTGCCCCAGGTCACACTCCCTGGGTGTTTTGTACCATAAAGTCCCCTTAGTTAATATTAATGTTCCTTTTCTGAAACAAAACCCATCTACCCCACCTGGGTTCTGTCCCTTAGAGCTGTGATCTGGCACCCATGAACTGTCCCCAGCGCAGCAGCGGATGTTAACGGTTCCTGAGGACACGCCACCCTCCTGGGAAGAAGTTTAACATAGTCCTGCCTGAAAGAACCACCACTGGTCTTCAAAGCCACAATGCGACAATGATGATTTACAACCTTCCCCCAGGACACCAGCACTCAGGGATCTGGGCCTCCCTGTACCTGTCTACCAGCTCAACCCCTCCTGAGCACAATCCTCTTCCATCTGCACCCCATTCATTTCCTCCCTCTGCTCCATTTTTGTCTTAGGATTCTCTCACCTATTTTCTAATCAGTCTCCTACCTCTGATTCCCCCCCCCCCCCCCCCCCCGTGGTCCAATTTCTCTGACCCAAAGCTGCTGACCCAACTCTGGGGAGGCCATTTTCATGCCAAACCCCCTATTGCTTTTCAGAGCCACAGTTCCTACATGTCAACTTGCACCCAAGAGATTTCTGGTTTGCCTGCAGGCTGTGACCCTTCCTGTGGTTTGAGGACCAACCACAGGCATTGGCCAACAGGGCTGGGTGGCAGTCAACAGTGCCGGACCTTAAGTCTGTAGGGTTTGGCTCAGGGGAAGATCTGACAGGGACAGCTGCAGAGTACCTGCTGCGCCTCAGCCCTCCCTGGAACCGAGCAAAGGCATCTGCTATTCTCTAACCGTCCATCTGCATTTGTAAGCCTGGCCCTCTCTTCATTCATCTTAACTGCCACAATCCCTTCCTGGTGCCCCCGGAAGTTACCTTTCCCCACTATACTGATTGCCAGCAATGTTGTCTTCATGTGCCCCTGTTAGGACACAGAACTTGTACATCACTTTGCAGGTAGCAGCATATAGACATCATACCCCTTCTGAGGGGATAACTGAAAATCTCAAACTGACAAACAGCACACTCGGCTTGCAGGTATTTGCTAAACCTGAAAAGTTTTCCTAGTTTTTTCTTAGTAAAAAATTTCAGATTTCAAACTGATTTTCTGGCTTCCTTTGGAGCACTGGCAAACCGGGTCACACTTGGCCTGTCTACCCTAGAGTGGACAACCAGTTCCCTTTCCATTTGCCCACAATTCCAGCCCAGCTTATTTTGCTCCTGAATGCTTCCTGCCCGTTCCTGTTGGCATGGGAGTTTGCAGTCCTCCCTAACACTGCAATGTAGACAGCATCCTTTACTAAGTTTGGTATGGTGTGATGCTTCAAAGCACAGTCATGAAGCCCAAATAATTTGGGGTTCTACTTATCACTGATGGTCCCTACATAGTTGTGTGAGCATCAGCAAGTTACCTACTTCATTTCTGCCTTGGTTTCCTTTTCTGTAAGTGTGAGTAATAGCACTGCAGCACCTACCTTATAGGAGGCTTGACATGATTAAATGAGATGATATACACAAATAACTTAAAGGGAGCAACCTCATACCAGCTCTATATACTAGGAATAGCTGCAGGAGAGGGGGTAAAATCCTCACAGAACTTATCATATACAAATATGATTAGTGAACAAATCAAGAAATAAAATAACATTCACAAGGACCTCACAGAAACTTTGGGCCAACCCTGATGAAGGCCTTGTATGATGGAATCCCACTGAGGTGGGTATCCTGGGTGGAGCAGGTGAGGGTCTATGGAACATCATAGGATTCCTTCAATTTCAACCTGTGAAAATATGTTTACATATGTATACAAGGAAAAAAAAAACCATTGAGCTAAATTGTGAAGATTGTATGCTAACTATTCAAGTATACAAATCTCAGAGTTTCAGTAAGGTTATCTGAATTCCAGTCTGTGACTGCTCCAAAATTTCTTTCCAGAGACACTGCAGAACAGGGCTGCAGAAGGGGAGGCGTGGTTCAGAAGAACATCTGCCAAGAAGCTCATTCTTTGTGTTTGGATTGTGCACTTCTTAGAAGGTCTGAAGGACAATAGGTGATGGGAATCATGGGAGAATTAACATTTTCCTTCCTGTACCAAACCTCTTCCAAGTACAATCTTTGGTCTACATCAATGACTATATATATACTTGTTGAAGGAGCCAAGCAGTGATGAAAATGATAATTGCATTCAAATGCAGAGAAAACAGGCATTCAGCTCCTGGAAACATCCGGTCTTTGCAATGCCTTTTGAAAGGAATACGCCAATGTATACATGAGTCTTCTTGGCCTCTCTCCCTGAACCTATGGTATGGGATTCTAATTAAAAAGTGATTTGTATCCCTATGGTGGATACTTTATGGATGAGGTTTAGCTAAGCCTTAACCAGGGGGAAGGTACTCAGTCTGGGAAACTTTATGGCCCTCAAAAAGTCCAACAGCTGGAAGAGATTTTATACCCTTTCTAGTTAAGGTAGATGCGATTCTTTTATTTTCTTCTGGAATTCCTTCAGGAATGACCTCAGGGAGAATGATAGCAGTTGATTATCATCCTAGGGCCAAAAGTTCTTCTTTCTAACAACAAGACCCCAGAACCTCATCTAGAACAGATCAACCAAGACCTGGGCAACTTCATCCACTCATCACAATTCAACCCTGAACTAGACGAGGGTTAGCTTTGATGATTTTGAAAGCCAAGGTCTGACATGGTTTTAAATTCATGTGATAACAAGTTCCCAGCCCTGAATCTGGAAGATCTCCAAGAAAGTTCTCTCCAGAGCATCAAAGTAAGCCAAGAGAGATTACAACATCTGGGACCACTGCTGAACATGTGAAGGTGATGATTGTTTAAGCAAGTGATTTACTGGTGACCTTCAGGGAAAGCAAAGTCAAGTGGGGAAGACTGACGTGGCTGCGACAGCGAGCCAGTAAAAGCTGCTTGTGTGAGTCATAACTGGCCCTGAGCCAAAACCAAGTACCGGACTGTTAAGGAAAAGGAAACCCATGGAGAGGTTTGAGAGACCTAAATGCTGGTCCCAGCCTGGCCGCTTTCTACACCACAGTGATATGGTGGGTTTTGCTGGACCTGTCTTTTTCCATAGTATGGCAGGAAGAGACTAAGTCAGGCACATCTCAAACACCTTCCATGACCAGGCTGGATATGTCAGCATGTGAAGATGAGCAAGTAAGATAATAAGGAAGCAGGAAGGTGTTTGACTGTGGGTCATTGTTAAAGCCCTGCTCCAGCACAACCTCCAATCTGGCCTGGCCTGTGGGCTGACATCGTCAGACTAAGGCACTGGATGATCCTCGGGGCCATGTTCTGCTCTAAGCCTTTGGTGTCTGTGATTTTAATACCAAACAAACACAAGTACTCAATACAAAAGAAAGGGGTTGTAGTTTGTTTGCTTTAAGATCATGAGCTTTGCAGTGATCTGAGGGTATGTCTTATACTTGTCACTCCCAAGGCATCCATGTACCATTGTTATGTTTCCTAAATTTCACAATCTTAAAAACCAAAAACATTTTGGTGGATTTACCGAAATCTCCTTTAGTGGCCAAACTTACTTGTACTATTTAGAGAGATCACTGATATCAGAGTTTGGCAATTTTATTTTCTGCAGAAGACCATACAGATTTTAGACTTTGAGACCATACAGACTATCACAACTCAACTCTACCACTTAGTGGGAAAAGAGCCATAGCAAGCAGGCATGGCTGGGTTCTTGTGAAAACAGTTTTGTAACAATACAGTAGACATGGTCTCGGGGTGTTGTTTGCTGATCCCTGATGCATACTACTTGCATAAATCATTCACACACTTTGCTGCAGAAATATTAATGATTAATGAATCTGATACCTCTTGGGTATCAGACATCCATGTCCTAATCCCTGGAACCCATGGATATGTCATTAAGACACAAGGACTTTGCAGATGTGATTAAGTTTAGGACCCTGAGATGCAGAGAGGACCCTGCATCATTGAGTGGGCCCTTATAAGAGGGGCACTGAGATCAGAAGTACAGAAAGAGCAAACATAGGAAATGAGAAAATAGGAGGGGAAGTCACAGAGAAAGAGAAAGAGATCTAACAGTGTCACACTGTTGGCCTCGAAGATAGAGGTGGAGCAGGAGCAGAGAAACACAGGCAACCACTAGAAGCTGGAAAAGTCTAGGGAAGGCTCACCTTTGGACCTGCGGAAAGGAACCAGCCCCATTGACCTTGATCTTAGGCCTTCTAATCTTTTAGATCTCTAAAGCTGAACAATAATACATTTGTGTTGTGTTAAGCCATTAAGTTTGTAATGTTGTAATAGCAATAGAAATGAATACAGAGGCATAGTAATATAATCCATTGCCTTTCTAAAATCTCAGATTTATGAGTTTGAAAACCCTTGTGCTATTGGATTATACATTTCTAGCTGCATAATTTTGAGCAAGATCTTTTAGCTCCTTAAATCTCAACTTCCCTATCTCTAAAATGAGCACACAATTCTCTCTTCTTTCCTTAGGTTGACAGGGCAATGCTCCTCCCAGATCCCATTTCAGGGGAGATTTCAGTGCCCAAGTCCTGGAGGAGGTCTAGACCGTCAGCCCACAGGGAAGAACTGAGTGACACTAAGGCCAGCCACAGGAAGGGGACATCTGAAAATGCTGAGAGCCATCACTTCCAGTTATCAGCAAATATTTCTCACCAAACACTTAACATTTGAGAATCATGTGGATATTTTGAAATAGTTTGCTAAAGTCATAAGAAATACTCAGCCTTCCAATATCTGGGTGGAGTTATGGTTACACTAATTGCTTTAATGCAGGGTAGCTTATTACAAGAATTTTAAGTTATTATAAATCAATATTTTTCAAAAGGGTTTTTTTTTAAAAACACAGGAATCCAATCAAATGATAAAGACTTGAGATATATATATATATATATATATATATATATATATATATATATTTTTCTGAAATCCTGTCAATTAGGGAAGTCATATATAGAGAGTTTTAGCTGAGCTTCAGAAGCATAACTGTCTGCTAATGACCCAGCCATGATGGACACTGGTGTCTCCTCCCTCCAGCATCCCAGATCCATCCTTAACTCTACTAGCAGAGGTCACCCTGAGCTCCCGCCATGGTCACTGGCCACGTATCCATAGAGGCAGCAGGACGCTGAGCATGGAGACCCACCCAGGATTTATCAACTTCTGGAAAGACCTAAGCAAAGAGAGACAAGGTTACCCCACCCAATTCAGTCTTCTTCCAAAACAAGGTAAAGAGGTAAGGAAAAGAAAAACCCTCATTACAACTTTAAATCAATGACAATTTAACTCAGAAAATCTTAAGCAATAGAAACTTTTTTTGTCCAGAAAGAAAAAAAAATTATATGGGCTTTCAATGAAATAGTCATCAGAAGCCCCTAGCTTTCTTTAAGTTCCTCTTAGGAGCTCCAGAAAGCCCAGCAGTAACTATGACCTAGGCATTTCCTCCTGTTCCCTTCCAGGCCTGTGCTGGGGACAACTGCTTTTGTTTCCAGGATTCTACCTGACCCGAGTCTTCTCTGAAGTTGTTTTGTCTTCTGACTGCTATTGGGATGACCAGCTAGGAGCACCCATAGAAGAGGCATGAGGAAGGGAAAAATGTGTTAGAGGTGATTCCCCAGCTTGTTCTCAGGGTCACCTTGCGTGTGTGACCACCCCCTTCCAGTCTTTGCCAAGCAGTCCTGTCAACAGTTCTCTTCAGCTCCAGGTGGGGGTGGCCTCTGTATCCCTCACTCCTCACCTAGGGTCAGTGACAGCAGAGGTGGGCACACTGATCCTTCGCATTCCTTCACCCTGCTTACATTATGTAAACAGTCCCTTTAATAAGTCTTCCCAAGTTACCCAGCTGAAGTCTGCCATTTGCTGCCTGCTGGGACTGTCAGTGACATAAATAACAATGAACTTTATTAAACACATGCTGTAAAACCCTTCAATCACTTGGTCACTTAATCCTCCCAAGAATTCCATGAAGTGGGTACTATTAGTACAGCTCACAGATGATGAATGTAAAGCTTAGAGAAATTACAATCATACAGCTGGCAAATAATAAAAACCCCAGAGTCAAACCTAGATTGTTTAAGAGCAAACTGATTTTTATGTAGTTTGCACACTAGGCTGCTGTAAGGACTGTCAAACCTCACCATTTTCACAAAATTCAGGACAGCACTGATATATTTTTTAGACTCCCCACACCCAGCACCCAGTCCAGTGCTACAGACAGTGCAGGATCTTGTTTGCACCTGAGGAAAATGACCGGCATCCTTGCTAGCAATTTTCCACGGTGTCCACTCCACACAATCTTTGTTCATCTTTTTCTGAGAAGCTAAAATTTTGAATCCATGAGGTCTGTAACTGGTGGCGTGGGAGGGAATGTAGGAGGAGGGAGAGGGTGAAAGGAAGGCAGGTGGATGAAAGAAAAAGGTCTAGACAAGCAGGTCATGCTTAAATATCAAATGGCTCCCAGTCACGCTTTGGTCTTCAGTAAGAGGGTGGCAGACACACACGTTGTGAGGACTGACCTTTGAAATCGAGAGCCAGCATTTATAGACTGGATCCCAGCTCTGTCAGCCAGTGAGAGGCTGATGTGCACTAGAGAGTGAACGTTTTGTCCACCAAATCAGAACAGCCAAAGGTGATTTGTCTTTAATCTGATGGTTCTGTAAATCCCAGGCTACACCTTGTGCTACCATAGGTCTTTGTGGTCTCAAATATCTTTCAGAAAACCTTATGGAGTATCTCGCTTATACAGAAAACCTGTGAACACTGTTTAGCAAATTCCTAAATCTGCCCCATCCCATGGAGCTCTGGGAACAGAGCAGTGTGAATTTCATTATAAACTGCCAGCAGACTCATTGTCTCCATCCAACCCTGGCTATCCTAAACAAAAGGGAATTTAGTGGAACCAAGCTGATGGGTTGGAGACTTGGAGAATTAGATTATAGGAAGAGTGCTTCGGCCTGAACCTGAGCGAGCCTGAGGACTTTTACCCAGTAACCTGCTCCCGGATTGCTCAAGATTCCAAATGAGGAGAGAAGGTGCTGGCTGACTCAGCCAACTTCTGATCCTCTTCTCCCACCTGTCCTCATGCCCTCTCACCAAATGTAGTGGAGAGTGGGTAGATCTTCCTAGTCAGAAGTGGTCACCTAGAATTGCCTCTGCAGGGGACACTGTGACAGCCCACTCAGATCACCTGGCTCTGCCTTGAAAACTGGCTCTAGGTTCACTTGGTCACAGATAGCTCATCTCATTGGTTGAAGGTAGCTCACTTCAACCAATGGGAGTCAAAACATGGAAATCAGTAGCTCACTTTCCTGACCCCTCAGAAACAAATTCTGAATGTGTCCCATAGTCTCTCAGAAGGTCCTCAGTGCCACTGGCTCATGTCCCACAGGGCTCATCCATGCATTCACGCTGATGAAGCTCACCGGTTTCCTCTTCTTGGTGCATGTTATGGCTGTGTCTAGACAGCCCCCTGCAAAAGCTTCACTCAGTCATAGATGAGGCTTTACAAAGGTGGCTGGATCTAAAGTGTGTGGTGCTGTAATTAAAGGTGTGCGATTACTGCATTAGTCCACCAATTGGTTTGGCATAATTCTGGGGGTGAATAATGGACAGACCCTCCATGGATGTGAGTGCTATCTGCCCTGAGGGTGGGTATCCTGGACAAAATATAAGGGATGGAAAGAGAGTTGTTGCTGGTCACTTCCCACTAGCTACCTCACTGCTTTGCTGCCCTCTGCCTGCCATGAGTTGTTTCTCCTTTGCGATGCCCCTCTGCCTTATCGCCAACCAGTTATGGAACAAAACCTTTACAAACTGTGACTTTGGTTGTTGGGTATCACTGTTTCCTGCAATCTCCCAAATTACCCACTTGTACCCAAATCTCCTCATGAAGACCTGCTAGAGGGGACCCCTACTCAGATTTCTTCATTGGGCTCCATGTGTAATTGAGGAGCCAGGTTCCTGATGGGAAACTGTATAATCATACAGCAAAACAGATTGATGAAGAGCAATCACAGATCACAAACAGTCATCCATCCATCAACAATGGGAGCCCAAGGAAGGAATTTTAAAAGAAGAAAAAGTTATCGATGCTGCCTACTAAAAGCTTTTATTTTTGCCATTTTTTTTTCAAGATAATTTTGTGGTAGTGGGAATTGAACTCAGGGTCTTCACACTGAGCTACATTCCCAGCCTTATTTATTATTATTATTATTATTATTTACTTTGAGACAAGGTCTTGCTAAGTCTGTAAGCAGCTGGGCTCAAATTTGTTCCTGCCTCAGCCCCTCACAGTGCTGGGGTTATAGGTCAGTGCCACCAAACCAGGATGTCCATGTCTTTTAGAAGTAAACATTTATTGGTTATCTATTATGGTATAAAATACTCTCCCAAAATGTAGTGCCTTCAGTGATAAACATTTACCCTCTCACAGTTTCTATGAACCAGAAATATGGGGCAGCTGCCTGGAACAACTCTGGTCAGAAGCTCCTTTTGATCTCAGGGCTGAAGATCTGCCTCCACTCTATGCTCTCACCGTGCAGTGTCCCTGGAGTTATGCTGAGTGTCCTCTCCTCAGGGGATCTGACCACCAAGGAGGCGTGAGGGCACACACTACCATATCTTCTGTGCCCTAGCCTCTGAAGCCACCTGTTCACTGATAGGTCTACCCAGCTTTGCAGGCAGCTCTACTGTGAGTGAAAGAGGACTATATAGCAATATGAGGATGGGGTAGGGGAGAATTTTGGGGATCCCCTTACAGGATGGTACAGTAAATATTACTTTTAAGTCAGTCCCTTGTTTGGGAGTTATGAAACAGACTGAGCAATGTATGGTTCTACAGTGGTATAGAGTCAGGGATCCCACATCCCACATCCAATTGATCCCTAAATTACAAGTAGATACCTAGGGTAGCCATTTAGACAATGGCCAGCTTGTTTTGTGAATACAAGGACCTCAACTGATTACTCTCACTGGTACTTGAGAGTTTACCTTGGTATCAGAGGATGACCAAGTTGATAGAGTAGGAACCAAATTGTGACTTGTGCTGGGGAGACATGTGCCTGCTCAGGCATCACTCCTGGCCCTGTCTCCACTTCCTCCCACCACAGAGATCTGCTCCATCTCTCAAGTGTGAAGTAAACTCAAGAGGGGAAACCCCTTTCCCATAAGCCCACCAGAACCTAATGATGGGGCATGTGCTGCAGATCCAACCTGGAAACCCCAGCTTAACATAAGGAAAACAGGAAGTTCCATCACCAACACACTGAGCCCTTACAAGGGAGATGAGCAACTGTGCCAACCTAAATACGAGGGAGAGAACATGGATGGAAGTGCTAGGTGCTGGGAACTGCCCTTCTGCCACCAAATTTCAAATGTGGGGCGAGGAAGGCCTGTGAGAAGACCTGACTGTGAGCTCTCAGTCTGAGCCCTCCGTGCTCAGAAGCCCAGGGCTGGCTCTCTGCATGTTGTAGATTACACTAGCCCAGAGCTCAATGGGAAAATAATGCTGTTACCTGGAAAACCAGCCCCTAAAAAGAGACTCTAATGAGGGCATTTCTCTTTGTGACAAATGAAAGTTACAGAGGTATTTGGAAAAGCATTGAAATTTATATAACAGCAATACCGTGGGCATTGATTTAAAAAGCAGGTAATTTCCCTACATGTTTGTGACATAAATATTCTGATTCAGATGATAAAATGCCAGGCATAAACAACATTGCACAGTCCTTTCACAGAAACATTAATTGCATGCACTCTCTGATGCCCTCTCTCAGTAAGTGGCACTAGTAGCTAAGTGGTTGTTCAGGCCAAAAAACCAAGTTTCTTCACCACTACTCAGTCAGGCACCCAGCCCCCATTTCTTGGATTTTGGAAGTGGGGTTGGTCCTGGAATAAAACCCACTCTTCATGCACTGATCACACCCCCACTCCCTCATGCTGCTCACCTAATTTGCTGTCAAGGCCTCCACATTCTGTATCTGGTTTGGTTTTTACCTGCCTTCCCACAGCCACCCTGACTCGGTTCTCGTGCAGCAGGTCTGCATCACTTCCACACTGCTTTCCCTGCTGCTCCTCCTCCACAGTAGGTATCGTGAGTGTCTGCCGACAGTAGTGAATTTCTTATCTCAGAAGGGTTAAAAGTAGAGGAGTTAGCAATCTAATCTGATGTGAAATTCCTCCAAATCACTGGAGATCCAGCCTTTATTTTTGTGTATTTGTGCAGCTTCTGTTCCAAGGGCACTTCATGGTTCAAAACAGTTGCTAGAGATCAAGACATTACATCTGCATTACAACTAGAAGGAATGAGGAAAAGCATTGATGATCTTTCCCTCCTCCATTAAAATATACTTTCCAGAATTATACACAAAAACTTTTACAATGCATCTACCCTGACTTAGTAACATGACCATACTTGGTAGCAAAGGAGGCTGGGAAATTTGGTCTTTATCCCAGTCAGACACTTAATAAAGGCAGTTATTACTAAGGAAAAAGAGTGATGAAGATATTCTGATATTATGCATAGTTTTCCCCCCTTGCACATGACTCAATCAGGCCATGGTCATCATATGCCCTATGAGGACATGATCTTTTTTCTTTAATGAAAAGGAGAAGATGACATTATCAAAACTTACTAGATACAACCTAAACTGTGCTTAGACAGAAATGTAAAGCTTCCAGGCATATAGAGGTTGACTATTCCTAATCCAAACATCTCAAATCCAAAATGACAAGGAGTTCCATTCTGTGGTAGGATGGGAAGCCTCCACAGAGCACAAGCAAGACATAATCCAACTTGCGGCTTTAGAAATGCACTCAGTTACTCCAGAGAACGCTGTAGTAAGGCAAGCCAAAGAGAAGCAGACAGATACTGCAGTGTGCTCAGGAAGAGGAAGCTAGACGGAGGTGGGGCTAACACAGGACAGCAGAGATGTGGCTGAACTTTAGCCTACTGTGGGTGTAGCATTTGCTGATTACTGAGAGGCAAGTGTGATAAAATAAGGCTTGGCCAGGAAAAGTGGCGATGCCATGCCATTCAAGGAGAGGGGATCTCTGGGGGAGAAAAATCAAAGGTCCTTTTCTTCTGGCTGTTAGCAGCAGTGAACCAGCAGCCCCTGGGAAGGTCAGAAAGACAGGAGATGGATGAACCATGAGCAAGGGTGGGGTCAAGACTGGAAATGAGTGTTTTGGGACTCATGAGCACATGGATGATACTGGGAGCTGGAAAACTGGATAAGATCACCTATGGAGGGTGTAGATAAAAGAATAGAGGAGGAGAGGGGAGGGATGGGGTAGAGGAGAGGAGAAGAGGAGAGGAGCTAAAGACAAATTCTTGATTCCAAGAGGCATGGATCCCTGGAAACCTCGTGCCCTGACCTGTGAAATGGACCATGGAAAATCAGATGGGGCCTCACACCAGGCTTTGTAAATGGGAGACAGTCCTTGTTTCGGCATCAAAAGATAAGGAGTACTTTGAGACAAACAATTGCCTTTCTTCAGTCCACTGGTGTGTTTTGCAACCAGCTGTTATAAAAATAAGTTGTGATTTGATTGTGTTTCTTATAATTCTTCTTGTCCTTGCTTTATTTTTTCATATCAGCTGATGTGTTTAGGCACAGCCCATGAAACATCATATAAATGTAAAAATTGTTATTAAAAGTGTTCATAAAACCTCCTTCATAGTTCTCTTGTTTTATGTAACAAATAACATTTAAGAACACTTTAGGGAAAAGGATCAACTCAAAGTAGAGAAAAAGGGTTCTTTTATTTTTTGCATTGAGTGCTAGCCACCAAATTTTAAATTATTCTTATGCATATCATAATGAAAACAATAAAAAGAAAGTGGCTAAGATTTCTTAAGCACCTGCCCCATGTGAGTCTGTAATTATTATTATATACGTTTTCTCATTTTACTTTTCCCCTGCTCTCCTAAGAAGGGCGTATCACTGTTCCCATGTTACAGTGGGAGAAACAGATGCAGAGAGCCTGAGAAATGCATGAGCTGGGATGTCAGAGCTGGCCTGTATGCCTGGGCAAGGGTGCTGCTACTGCCCAGCACTGACCTCTCCACTGCTGTCACCATCGCAATGCACCGTATGCTGCTTCTTTGTTCGGTTAGTTTCCTGCTGCTGCCGGTGGTGACCACAAATGATTCCATGCTGTCTTGGCCTCTGTTCAGGTAGCACTGGACTGTCTCACCCTGGGGGCAAGGTATAACACATTGGACAGTGCCCAGTTCAGCACTGTTCTCTTTTCTCCCCCAGCTCTTCCATGTGGCTGATCTGTGTCCCCCAGTTTATAGCTGCCTCCTGGTGACCACCTTCCTGTCAGACAGCCAGATGAAGGCTATCTGACCAGTCCTGGGGACTGGTGCCCTGCATAGACTGCAGTGTGACTGCCTCCAATAAAACCACCCATTGAAACACTCACGGGAAACATGTTTGGGTGGCATCCTGGGCTTTAACAAAGCCTGTATTCTCTCCCCTGTGGTGTCTCCTGCCTGAAGTTCCTGACCTCTGTGTATGGACTCCAGGCACATGATGTATATTGGCTCTGTAAGTACTAATGCTGTTATACTTTCATACTGTGGTTGTGTCCTTGAAATTGAACCCCAAATCCAACAACAAGGCTGCTCATAGGACCCAGGGCAGGTAACTCTCCTTTTTGTGCTTTTCTGTTCCTCCACTGGTGGCTGACAGGGACAAGAGCTCCCAGTTAAGTGGAAAGAGAAAAATCAAAGAGTTTCATACAAAATGTATGCTGTGTAACCACAGATTGGTGACTAACCTGTTTTCTTCTTCTGTTAACTCTACCCTTTCTGCTATCACTGTTGGTGCCTGCATGCAGTCCCCTTAGACATCCCTGACTCCTGTGCTGGGTGAGAACTGATTTCTCTTTAAAGATGGCCTACTGATGGCATTCTTCAGAAGACAAAGGTTGATTCTCTTTGTCTGGGTTAGTGAGGCTGTCCCATGGGTGCCCAGGAAATTTGTTCATACCCATTTTTAGACAGAAATTCTTTAGCTGCAAGTGACCAAACCCAACAGGACCTTCCTGATCGAGGTAGCTGACATTCATGAGTCAATCTAGCTTCAAACATGGCCAGATCAAGGGTCTCAGAGGACATGATCAACTTCATTCATTTCCTCTCTCCTCTCTATACCGGGCCTTGTAGTTCTGTCCTCTTGTGTATGCCCTCTTCTATGCCCACAGAGACAATGGCTACAATCAACACACAATTCCCGTTTAGCAAACTTAGTGGAAGACAGGACCTTGCCTCTCCATACACAAATGACAGTCTTAGGGTGAAATCATTTGTCCTGATCATTGCAAAACCTATCAGTTGGGTCAAGTTCTAAGTCACTGAGCACCCTGAGTCATGGGACAAAACTTGCACTGAGGAGACAGAGTACTTCAGTTCAGCTTCAGTGGGAGCCATGGCATGGGTGAGGGGATCCTCCAAAAAACATGCAGAAAAGTTGGCACAGACCAGGTAGCACCCTGGGTGGCACCTCTCATTTTGAATTCCCCTTTATCTGTTTACACAATTAGCTATCAGTAACGGTCACCTTAATTCTATTACTTGAGCATATAGATTCCATTCACTTGACAAATACCCACCCAATGCCTAGTGTGTTCCAGACAGCACCAGGCACTTCATTAGCCTGTGTCTTTCTTCTCATGTCAGTGCTGCAGGCTGGCTGCTTTCTTCACCAAAGAAGAGAGGCTCAGAGAGATGATGTGACAAACCAAGACCTTACATAAAACGAAAGGCAGAATTGCAACCCAGGACCACTCACTGCTGAAAATCGGAATCCTCTACCTTAGCATCTAGCCCATTGAGGCCCAGCAGGCGCTCAATCCTGATGGTCACACGAGTGAGTGAGTGAGCGAGCGAAGGAACACCACTGCCTGGGAAGACATGGTACGTTGTTGGAGACCACTATCAAGCGAAGCGGTTCTGAGCAGTATTTAAATTTTATTAATTGGCTTTCTATGTTTATCTGTGAGTCTGTCCTAGGCCTCGGCCCCTTGCCTGGCGACAGGAGCTGATTCATAGTAATTGAACCTCTATGAATCACTGATCTTGGCTGAGGTTTGTAGTAACCAGTGAGGCCAAAGATACCTCAAAGGGCAAGATAAGGCCACAACTGAAGACACCTTGGCTCCTCCACTAATTAAGTAAATGGAGACAGCAGTTAAAGGATGTTGACTCCTATAGTCTCCATCCTACCATGAATGTTATCTTGGAGATAAGATAGTTCTCCTAAATTGGCATAATTTACAACTCAGAGAAGTCCTTGAGGTAACTCCAGAGGTCCTGCTCATTTCCTGTGCTTTCCTCATTCTTCTCACCCTTTTTCCCTAGTCCTAATAAAGTTGGCTAATCCACAGAAGACTTGGTCTTAGCTCTCAGAGTCAAGCGCTCAACTAATGTTTTTGATCCTCCTGGATGGAGCCCCTAAAATCATAGTTTGTCTCTTTTTATTTAACCTCTGCCATACACTCGTTTGGAAGATTGGGGATCTAGGTTAAAGCCCGATATGTGACACGTCTCTCCCTGTGATACTCGGAAAGCACATACAGTGAACTGACTCACAGTGGGACATATCACAGCCTCAGAAGAAACCATGATGGCTGACAACTGGATTTTGGACCTTAGCTTTCAGAACAGTAAAAGAACATAATTTTGTTGTTTAAGTCATCCAGTCTGTGATATTTTGTTATGACAGCCAGAGCAAACTAATTTACACAGAATAACTGTGTAAAACACACATGGAGGGTTTTTTTTTCCTTTCTATGTTTAAAAAATCTCCTAATGAGACAATAAGGACTCTCAGCAAATAGATCAGTCAGATTTCCTTTACAGTCAGCATCTCTACCACTGCCATTCGATAGAAGGGCCTCATTGAAAGGAAATAAAGCCCTAAAATTTTCTTGACTCCCATTGTCCACATGAAAAGTTCTCTCAGAGGAAACCAGCACAGGAAACACAGTCCTGTCTGGTTTTACTTGGATCAGCCTTGCTGGAATGCTGAACCCGTTAGCTTGTTGGTGCTCAGGCAGGAGTCCATCTTGAAGGAAGAGCCACACAGGCAGAGACCCCAGGAGAGCAACCTGACACCTCAGTTCCCAAGACCCAGGGGGTTCCCTGCATCTGGAAATTTCAGTATAAAACTGAAGCAAACTGGGCTAAACTGAGTGGTTGGTTTCCTGCCAGTCATTTGTGGCACACACTACAGAGTTGGACAGCATCCAAGGACAGACTGCAGGGTTGGACAGCTTGACTAGAAAGGACCCCAAACTCTTGCTTCATAGCTAAGCAAACTATTGCCTCTTGAGCCTCAGTTTCCCTGAGTTTGAAAATGAGCTCATCAGAATAATATTTATCTTCTATAGGTGTGGGGAGGTGGTGTGGTACCTGTCCAGGGTTCGGATGCATCTGCTTGGTCCACTCCGCCATGTTAGAAGTAGGCCCCCAGATAGGGGGGTGCTAGAAAAAGTCAGACATCAAGCAGGAAGACTTAATAAGGCAGAAGTCTACTTCTGCAGGAGGGCGTGTGGAGCAAAGGGTGTACCTAGAACAAAGAAGAGCAGAAGGGGTAGCTGACCTTTTCCCATTGGCTGAGTAGAAGGTTTACAATCTGCCCCAACTGGTTAACTCCGGTGGCTGTGGAGGAATCAGGAGGTTACTGAGGAGGAAGGGGTTCAGAAGGTAAGAGGAAGGTAGGGAACAGAAAGACCTTGGCTCTTGATAAGCTACCTTTGGTTTATAGTTCTGTTCCTAAGGTTCTAACTGAGCAGGCAACTTTGTGACTAGGTTGACAGAGATAGAGATAATCCTGTCTGATAAGAAAGGCAAGTTTATTGTTTTCCACACCCACAAGCCCGGCTCAACATCTCCCTGCATTATGCTCCAGGGTTTTCTGTACTGCAGCAGCTCGCTTGGCCAAAACAGCAGAGACAAACTCCACCGAGGGCAACCTTCTCCGAATCAGGAAGGAGCAGGTGGGCCGCTTCTCCAATCTCCTTGACCTTCAAGGACATTTCTTAAGAGAAGTTTTCTGTGCCCGTCAGAGACTCCACTTGCAACTGTGCCTGGTGCCTAGAACAACAAACTGGGAAAGCATCCTTAGTGACCCACTCTCCCACTTTATCACGTCACTCCTGCCTCCTAGAGTCACCACTCAAATAAAACCTCTGTGCCCCAACCTGGGTCTCAGGCTCTGCTTTCAGAGGAACTCAAATTTAAATGGTAGGATTAAAAACCACACTCAAGTGTAGCAAATGTCAAGGAGGCATTTTCAATATGCATATATATATATATATATGGAATCTCAAGCTCATGAGTGCTGGAAACTGTCTCCTAAGTGGGGCCATCTCAGGACCAGGCTATTCCTAAGGGGCACATGCACTTTTGGTAATAGTCCTGAAAATAGACTGAGTCCACCTGTATGTCATTAAGCCAAAATTTGTTCAGAATGAAAAATGCCTGAAGTGTTGGCAGTATTTCATCAGATTGGATGAGAGTTTCACCTTCCCCACGGAGTAGAATCCTGGGTGTCTAAATTATCACTCCCTTCTTCCCCGTTGATTTTTATGTCCTTAGCACAAAGAGGGAAAGCAGGAGAAAAGTCTACAAAACAACACCGAGGTGTGAAGTTGCTGTTGGACCTTTCCAGTGCTCATTTAGCTTTTATAGAAATAGCTATAGGCAAGCGGCCTTGTAACTGAAATGGTTCTGAGATTTGCAACAGACAAGCCTTCTAACTTTGACTGAAGACTGAATGCACAGTGAGTTGTAAACAGCTCCAGGGAGTTAGAAAACCTTCCCAAGGCTGTTCTGGAATCAGACTGGATTTAAAAGAAATGACAATGGAGTTCTACAACACATCATTTGATTGTTAATCATTTACAGAAGTATGTTCGCCTAAGATTTCTTCAGACATCCTGGTCAAGTGTGTTTTAAGTCCCAGGATTAGAGTGGGACTTGACTCTTGGTGTTGGCTGACGTGAGCTATGTCCAGGTCCCCTAAAGCACCGATGGACAGCCAGCTGTGCAGGGGTTGCCAGGCTCTGAGGGACAAGAACCATAGGAGAATTTATCACGGGGCCCAACAGATCTAGAAAGAGACGGCCAAAGAGAAATAAAGAGCCAAGGAATAGGATCCTTGATCTGCTCTCCTCAAACTTTCACACACTTTGAAATCCTCCGCAGATCTTGTTAAAATGCTCTGACCCAGCGGTATGTGGGATGGTGCCTGAGATTCTGCATTTGTAATAGACTAGGTGAGCTGAGCATTCACAGATCAACGTGGAGCAGCAAAGCTTTGCAGCAGGGATTTGTAAAACCAACATCTGGGCAGAAGTTTGGTCCCACCGGGAAAGGCTGTCAAAGCTTTAGCCAAGTCACCCCACCTCCCCCCAGAGATGTGAGTGGAACACAGGATAGGAGAGGACTAAGAGAAGATTTGGAGACAAAAGGGAATTGAAAGGAGTCCCTGGACAAATCATACATAACCACTTGTACTTTAGTGATATCAGAGAACAGAGCTAATTTCTCCAGATAGCATTATGATTCCTGTGCTGAAAGATGCTTTAATTAAATAAATGGATTCTTAAAGACCACTTCCTAAGTAAGCTGTCAGCACTCAGGCCCTGTTACCAAGACGATCAGGGAGTGTCTGTCCTGCAAGGCTCTGGAGATCAATTTATCCAATTCCTCCAATTTTCCTGAAAAGCAGGGCTTGAAAGCAAACTTCAGAGGGATTAGATTACTGATGAAGTCTTCTCAAATGAAACCATTTGGGGGAGTCTCAACCTGTTCATATCAGGGTATAAATATGAGCGTTTTTATTTCTGTAATAACTACTAGCAGCAGAGCTCTGGAGAAACCCTGTTTCCTCAAGTGACCTTTCACCTCATTCTGAAATTTTCTCACTTCTTTTTTTTCTTTGTGTGCATGTATGAGGCATTGAGGATTGAACCCAGGACCTCCACAGTGAGCTACATCTCCAGTACTTTTTATTTTATTTCATCTTATTTTTGAGGCAAGATCTCACTAAGTCACTAAGTTGCCCAGGCTAGGCTTGAACTTGTGATCCTCCTGCCTCAGCTTCCCAGAGAGCTGGAATTTAAGGCTTGTGCACCATTCCCAGTCTCTCTGTCACTTCTGAACATGAAAACAGTTTCACTCCGATAAAGGAGCAGCTTTCCTCATTTTTAGGCTTGAATCTCCTATTCGATTTAAAGATTTGCCTATACCTGCAAATGGCCACAGAAGGGGTTACCCCAGCCCCGGGGGATGAGAAGAATAAACATGGGTTCCTCTTCTTGGCATCCAGGATGGAATCTGTAGTCTCCTTTCTCTTTACCATTGATTCTGAGCTCTCGGTAGAGCAGTTCCCAAAGACCCATCTTTGCTGGGGCATTAAAGGATACTCATAGATTCATAACATTTTAAGATAGGTTCATAGATTCCTTGGTTTCCCTCCCCTTGAGGGTAAGCCAGGCTTGGTGATTCATTTCTGATGGAGTGTGGCAGCAGTCATGGTAGGTGACTTCTGAGCCATGGCAGCAAATGTGATCCATATTTACCCAGCCCTGTCTCTTAGGATACTGGCCTTGGGAACCAGCCACCATGCTGTGAAGACGCAAAGCGTGGAAAGGCATGGTAGGCAGGTTGAGCAATGTCCCAAGCCAAGGTCCCAGCCCACAGCCTGCATCCAGAGCAGTCAGTTGTGAGTGTCTCCTGAGCCGCACCCAGCCCTCACCTTTGAGTCTCTAGCTGTGATATGTCATGAGAGAGAGGCTGTCCTCAGTGAGAAGAACCCAAAGTACACTCATGAGCAAGCGGATGAATTCTGTTGTCAAGCCACCAAGTTCTGAAGTAGCTTGTTACCCAACACTAGACAACCACAGCAATTGTCGTTGGTGCTTTGGAACCCCCAGCGGGGATCCCCATGCCAGGCCCCTGCACATGCAATCTGTTCAGGTTTCTCTTTCCTTGCCCAAGGTTGGTTCTGTCCCATCTGCTTCATGGCATCCTGCTGCTAAAGTCTCTGTGCCCAGAGGCTGCCTCTAATGAGAGTAGCTCACTACCTTCAAGGAATCCACTGCTGCATGGACACAGCTGCATCCTCTCGCTGCCTCTAGGGTGATGTGCAGGCTACCACACTCCTAAAGTCTCGGCCCACTTCCTCCAGCCTCTTCCTGCCTCTTTCTCCACTCCCAGGAGCTGCTAGAGCTTGATAATACTGGGCCAGAAAGGTCAGCACCAGGCAAAGGAAAGGAGGGCGCTGCTCTCCACTCCACATTGGCATCCCGGAGTCACCACTGCCCTCTCCTCCAGGCTTCTCTCTGTCCCCAACAGGAAAGGAGAGATGGTCTTAATGACAGTGGGAATTCTGCCAAAAATGTTACTACTCAGAACCCCCAAAGGGAAGTGGCAGGTCCCAGAGTCTGGTGGTTCTTGGCATTGGAGCCAAGGGAACACTTACCATCATGGCTACCATGTGTCTCATGCCCAGCGGGCACTGTGTCACCTTTGGGCACACTTTCATTGTACTCAGCACCACAGTAAGCACAAACTCTATCCCAATTGCACAGCTCTGTTGAGGCAGAAAGAATGCAGAAATGCTGCACGTATGAGGTGTGATCACAAAACACAGTGAATGTTTACATCTTTAAAAAAATGTATTACATTAAAAATGGATAATTGCTATTGTAAAAAAAGAGGAAATAGGAAGTGCTATAAAAGATATAGCTGCATGTATGTTTAGGTGTGTGGGATTGATGACCATATTTCTAGGTTCTTGTTGGATTGTTGAACAGATGTTTGCACTCTCGCTGCTTGAGTGTCCACTTTGTGTGCTTTAATTTTGTAACTTGAACAACTATTTCTAAAAGAACAATATGTAACTTATCAACTAGTGATTTCTTACTATTTATCTTTTTTTTTAATTTCTGTAATATTTCTATCCTTTTTCTGTTTTTATTCTCTTTAAATAAAAAAAAATGTATTACAGTGAAAGATGCTGTGGCTGAGCTCAACACTGTCAGCTATTGGGGTCTCAATTTTGGGAAATAGAAAGATCCCAGTGAATATCAAATACCAGCCCTGAAGAGTGTGTTTGAAGAGGCAGCAGAATCCTCAGTGATGAGTGCGGAATATCCCTTTCCCTTTAGGGCTCTACTCTCATTCATTGAAAAGAAGTGTTTTGAAAAACGCACCACCTATGTGTCAGGCACTGTTCCCAGTGGGAGTGTAATAAAGGTCAAGGCAGACAGGGATCTGATCTCAGAGGAACTTGCTGAAGAGTTGAATAAGCAATTACAAATGGGGTGAGTTTCAAATTAGGAAGCTCAGAGTTACGGGAGCACTCCTGGAAAACTAAGGCCACTTGAGGGGTTAGAAGGGGACTGAGCTCTAAAAGAGGAGGCCAGGGACATGTGCTTCAGTCTGGGGAACCAGCAGATACACACACAGTCACATCATCAGGGAGGGTGTCCCTGTAGTGCTCATTCCACATTGGGTGTCTGCCCAGCCTACCTCGGACCTTTCACCATCCTTCAAGGCCAGGACCTCTGCCATTTCTCAGCAAGCCTGGTTTGTTTCACAGAGTTTAAAACCTTTTGAATTACTTCCTAAAATTAAGAAGTCAACAGATTTCAAATAAAATCTGTGTCCCTGGCTTCTTGTCCTAAAAATCCTGCCACCTATGTCCAATTCCTGTCCAGGAGCAGTCGGCTTGGAGCTGCTGGCAGCTGCTCACTTACATGGGCACATCATCCCATTTTTGTACCAGTCTCTATCATTCCCAAAAGCCTCATCCCAGGTCTGGTTTGCTTTTTACATCCACGTGGCAGGTGTAGGCACCAGAGTTTGTGATTTTCTGTCCCTGGCAAGATTCATCCCACAAAGAAAGAATTGGGTTCAAGACCATGGCAAAGGAGTAGCTCATGGAAACCATGTTCTCCAAGCACATGTGCACCATAGTAAAGATTAACAATGTTTTCCTAGAAAATCCAGTTACCTGAGACCAATCAATAGAGCCCCTCAGGTTGTGCTGCTGCGTCTGCTGGACAAGCAGAGAAGAGAAGGAAGCTTTTGTCTCATCTAATCAGGAATCTTCCTCACACAGAGCTCTTCTTCAAGATGGAGTTTTTGAAAGAGTGTCTCAGAGTCCCAAATCTAAATGATACTGAAGTGAGTTTTGAGAGCAGTCTGAGAGTTAGAGGTACTGGATGTTGTTGGTCCTGTTCTCCAGAGGTTGACCCTATCCAAGGACCCCTGAGGGAAGGATTGGCATCAGCCAAGTCCCACAGAAAACAGTTCTAGGCTGGTTTCCACTGAGAATGACCCCTCAGAGTAATGCCAGCTAGGAGGACATATTGGTCATCAATCAAGAGTTGCTCCCAGGGGAAGTAAATTTCCAGGTACTTTCTGCTCTACATGAGGGTACATTAGCTTAAAAGGAGTCTTGAGAGCTTGATGAAACCAGAGGAAGGAGAAAAACAGGAATGAGGACTCCCAGGCAATCTGTGGAGTCTGCGGACCTTTGACTAAATGACTTATGAAGTGGAAAATGTTTCTTGTCTGCAGGACATTTTAGAGCCTTTTATGTGAACCATTACAATCTATGGGAAAGGCGAGGTTATGCAGCGACTCTCAGACCATCTGACTTTTCTACCGGAATGCCTACAGATCCCAGGCGGGGAACCCTTGCTCTTCAGGGCTTGAATGGTGGGAAGAGAAGAGCAGGAAAGAATTTCTCTTGGCCTCAGCCAAAGGCAGTATTGCCCTGAAGTTCTCTGGGAGCCAAAGGCAGGATTGGGAGGACACACTTAGTAAGAGGAAGGTCCTGGGTTCGATTTCCAACCCCATATAAAACAAAACCAAAAAAACAAAACCAAACCTAGCCAGATGGGGTTCCAGGTGTTTCTGAGTGCCTGTGGCCCCTGCTGCCTCTCGGCTTCACTGTGGATGCCCAATGTGGGCCACACGGGGAGCTGACACAGGTGCCTCTGTAGCCTCTGTGGCTTCCCAAAGACGATCCCTTCAAACTCCCTTTCCACTGTGGGAGCTCCGACATCCTTCCCTGAGTTCCAGGCTGGTGGTGATGACACCTTCCCAACCAAATCAGGGAACCTCTGGTAACATGAAACTTATCTTGCATAACTCCACTTTGATTCTTAGTTTGATCTGTTAAGACTCAGTGCTGGAATTTAGTCTAAAACAATGCCCCCTGTAAAGTCTATTTTTTTTTCAGAGGTGAGAATTAAATCCAGGTCTTCCACTGAACCACATTCCCATCCCAAGCCCTCATCTTTAATAGAATGGCTTTAACCATAAGGTTTCTATCATTTAAAAGGACAACAAATGTATGCGCTATAGCATATTTAATGTTTGTGTTTAGCACCCACCTCACAAAATTCCTGAAAAATTAACCATCAGTTCCTGAAAATTGGTAGAGGTCAACTTCAGCACACCATGGCAGAGACTTGGTTGAAGATCCTACCTTGGATAAGCACCTTAGTTTCTCTTTCTCTAGCAAAAGGCACATCTCTATAAATTTGCATTTTACTCCTTGGAGACTGGAAAGACATTCCAAATTCCTCCATGGGTTTTAGAAGAGCCCTGATTCCCTTCTGCCCTCGAAGAGCATTTTGAGGGCTGGTGTGGAGGTGGGAGGGAGAAATTAACTTTGTCCTGGGAAAGGAAGTTTGCAGATCCTTCATTTCTCTTCCCTCACTCCATGACTCAACTGATGCAGGGTGCCACCACTGAGGGGAAGCACTGTGTCTTTGTCAACTCCAAGCCCTTAATGGCTCTCTGCAGCTATGGAGGGCCCACCCGGCTGTACTATCTTATCAGAAGATGTTAACAGCCAAGTGAGTCAAGAGAGGAAGCTGAGGTGCGTTATCTCCCTTCCCTGCCTCCAGCTGGAAGACAAGCCCTTGGCTTTCCAAGAAGGGCAGAGTACTATGCCAAATGCCGCTGCACTTGGTCAAGAACAAGAGAGGATAAAGTCGTTGCCATGAGCAGAAGCTCACACTTAGTGGGGAGGGGGAGCCTCAGCAGGGCGGAGAGAAGAAGGCCTGAGTGTTTCTGATCATTAGCATGTATCATTCCTGTGAGGGGGATATAACTTAACTGAAAGCAGCTCAGGAATTCACCAGAGACAAGGTCACACAGTCATAAAGCAGGAGTCAAATGCAGGTCTATCAGATTGAATGACTGAGCTCTTAACTCTTCTCCATTGTCCTTATATTTAATCCTCTCAAAAGGCATTTGCCTCACTTTATAGATGAGGAGACTGGCCTGACTCTTTAGACTCTCTGTGCCACAAGATGAACAGCCAGGATTCTGCAGGATTCTTGGAACAATGCGAGTGTTCTGCAAAAGG
The DNA here is from genome assembly GCA_004027455.1 of Hydrochoerus hydrochaeris. NCBI lineage: Eukaryota > Metazoa > Chordata > Mammalia > Rodentia > Hydrochaeridae > Hydrochoerus > Hydrochoerus hydrochaeris. The sequence continues at coordinate 139,374 of PVLA01000251.1, read as the reverse complement.
CTGAATGCTTCTGAAGCCATGTTCTTTGTGTGTGCACAGGCAGGGGAAGAGGAGGAGGAAGGGAGGAGACAAGGAAAGTTGAAGGGTTGACGTAACCATTGTAAAAGGACAGCAAATGTATGAGCTATAGCATCCGCACCTGGTGGCAGGTGTTTGCTGATGCTCCGAGTGGAGGCATGGCAGGGGCAGGCTGAGAGCAGAGCCCTGGTACCTCCCAGGCACTGAAGCCTGCTTCCTGGATTTCTAGAAATGAGCTCATGGAAAGCTGATCCCCTTTGTTCTCATGGCAACTGGGCCCAGCCCCTTCTGCTAGAAATTGGGACTGGGTGGGTGGGCGGTGGATAGGAATTTCAGAGGCGGTGACAGTGGTTGCAGTCACCATCACTGTCCTCCATTATCCAGATGGTACCACTGGTAACCATGGCAACAGGCCAGTGGGAGTCATCATTGAAGATGTTTATCCTACCCAGAGACAGTGAGCACACCAGAGACCACTCTCTAGGAAATGATTCCATTTTAGTGGCCTGGCTTCTCTAGGTCTCCATATGTTTTTACAGCTTCTATGGGCCACATCTCAATTCCAACATGTGGGCCAAACTTGGACAAGTCATCTAATTCCTCTGAGCCATGACTCAATACCTGTTTGCTACAACACTGATGATGATGATGACGATAATGATGACAACGATGATGACAATGATGTCATTATTCAAAGAGTGGGCTGTATCTCTCATCAATGAATAACAGCCAGATCTAGCTGTGAACCAGTATAACTGAGCCAGGCAAGCCTCTCCTCCTTGGGCCCCAGATTCCTCACTGGAGAAGGTGAAACTACAAGCAATTGGCATGGTGTTTGTGGTATCTCCATGACTGAGTATGGGCTATTTCCCTGAAAGCAGATCTGGATGTAGCATGTGAGTGCAGATAGTTTATTGGGGAAGGGATCTCAAAACACAAGCAAGAGACTGAGAAAGTGATAAGGAGAGTAGAAAAGGGGAAGCTGACAGTGAACCATTTGCTCTTGGACACCCAAGGCTCCAGTACAGTGAACCCCTTGGAGAATCAGGCAGGACATGCCTGTGGCTTGCCCCACCTAAGGGTGAGGAAGTGGAGGCAATTGTCTAATGACTGCCATCCCTTGGTAGAGAGAACCCCCAGCAGAAAGACGGCAGTACAGGAGGTGGAAGCAGTTACTACTGCAGGAGGTGGGCAAGGTGACAGGACTAGGGCTCAGGAGAAATTGTTCCAGGAGAAAATGCCCAGCCTGAGCTGACACATAGTAGCTCAAGGAATCCATATCCCTTTCTAGATGATGTTTTGTTTTGTTTTGTTTTGTTTTTTTCCCCACACTGTGGCCTTTGTTGCTCACACACAGATGTTTCTGCCTCCTGGAGGTCATTGTCTGCAGGAAACCAGTCCAACTGATAGAGCCTAGATAGCCCTCTTTGATCTCGATCAGCCCTGGGAATAAGCGTGGTCCAGTTGTGCCCTTTTTTGCTAGCTGCTAGTCTTGACAAACTGCTGAGATGCCTCCCAGACTCTGTTTCTTCCGTGGAAAGATGGGACAGTAACAATATTCACTGGGCTATGACATGGATTAAACATGAAAATAAGCAAGTGAGGTGTCCTCAGAATTTTTCTGAGAAGGGCCAGATGGTAAATCTTTTAGGCTTTGTGAATTATCTCTGTTACCACTACTTAGTTCTGCCATTATACTGTGAAGCCAGCCATGACAATGGGTTGTAAATGAATGAATGTGGCTAGGCTCCAATAAAAGTTTATTTACTGGAACAGTAAGTGGCCAAATTTGGACCATTAGCTAGAGAGTGCTGACATGTGGTGTAAGGTGCAGTAGCTGGAGCATGGTAGCTGCAGTTATGATTTCCACAGCTGAGGAGGAACTCCATTCAAAGCCCCCTGCAGTGGAGCTAACTTAGCTCTGTCTCCAAGCATTCAAAGCAGCCCTTAGCACCTTTAGGCCTTGCTACTCACAGTATGGCCCCCCTACCGGCGCCATCCCCGACCTACTCACGATATGGCCCGCCTACCGGGGCCATCCCCGACCTACTCACGGTATGGCCCGCCTACCGGGGCCATCCCCGACCTACTCACGGTATGGCCCGTCTACAGGCGCCATCCCCGACCTACTCACGGTATGGCCCGCCTACCGGGGCCATCCCCGACCTACTCACTGTATGGCCCGCCTACAGGCGCCATCCCCGACCTACTCACGGTATGGCCCGCCTACCGGCGCCATCCCCGACCTACTCACGGTATGGCCCGCCTACCGGGGCCATCCCCGACCTACTCACTGTATGGCCCACCTACCAGTGCCATCCCCGACCTTCTCACGGTATGGCCCGCCTACCGGGGCCATCCCCGACCTACTCACTGTATGGCCCACCTACCGGCGCCATCCCCGACCCTGGGAATTGGGTAGAAATGCAGAATCTTAGTTCTCATCTCAGACCTACTGAGTCAGGGTGTGTATTTGGACAGGTTCCCAGGTGACATCTGTGCCCATGATAGCTGCAGAGCTCCATTCTCACCACCCTCTCTCTGTCCTACCCAGTCAGATGTCACTTCCCCTGGAGAACCTCAGAGAAGACCCTCGGGGGGCTCACACCACCCCACTGCCCTCAGCTTCACAACCCAGATGCCTAGGATCAGAGATGATTCATTTGAGGTGCCCCTGACTAAGCCCATAGAGATGTCCTCAGCCCCAGTCAGGTGAGCCCACACACTGCTTCTGATAATACCCGTACTCTCCACTGGCACCAAGTGGCCATGCCCACCAGACCTCCCAGCTTTGGCTCTTCCTTTACCTCCTCTCCCAGCACTCTCTGCCTCAGGTGCTTTCTGAGAACAAATTTACCAACCCTTGTACCTGCTGGGGGATGGAAAGCTGTGCTACCCAGGAAAGTGGCATTTCATGCCCTGTACCTGATGAGTCCTTGACAGGTAAACTTCCAGAGATGCACTGATAGAGTAAAACATGGTGCATGCTATGTGTTGAAGGCTTGCTAGAAAAGAAAAGGAACACAAAAGTTCTCCCTAACAATTTGAAACACCGACTTCATGTTGAAATGATATCTTAGATATGTTAGGTGAAGGTAATTTAAAAATCAATTTCATTTTTTTCTTTCTTTTCTTTTCTTTTTTTAAGTGACATGTACAGCTTTCGGGATAGCTCTGTTGAACAGCTCTTGTCTGGGGGCAGTGTCAGGATGAAGAATGCAGCTGCCAGCTGCCCTGTGTTCAGGTAAAGAGCAAATCATTCCAACACTTGTGTAAGTGGGAAGGAAGCTGTATTCAAAGACAATGGCAACAGAGGTGTTAAAAGAGGGGAGAAGGATCATGGCTCAGCTCCAAATACAGCAAAGACAAGGGGAGGTTTTACAAGTCAATCGGCAAACGAAGAGGGTAGAAGGTGGGAAACTGCTAAGAAGAGATACACAAGGCAAGAGAATTCTTGCTAAAATAACCTCATAGGACTCTTGTTAAAGACCAGCCAAGGACTTAGGTAGACAGCAAAAGTGGAGTAAAGAATGTAATCAGATATCAAGACAGATCAGAAATCAATGGTGGACTTCTTACCAAACTGACTCCGGAGAATTTGGGTCAGAAAGAATGGGGCCAAGGTTGGGGTCTGGTCAAAAGGAGGGCTCAGAGCCTCAGGCATGTTGCTACCTGTGTATAAACCCAATATTCTAGGAAGTTGAGGCAGGAGGACCACTAGTTTGAGCCTAGCCCAAGCAACTCAGCGACTTAATGAGAACTTGTGTCAAAATTTAAAAAAAATTTTTTAAAACTCTAGGACATAGCTCAGTGCAAAGACCCTGGGTTCAATTCTTAGCACCAAAATAAAACGGGGGTGGGGGGGTGGCTCAGAGGATCTTGATTGAAATTTGATCCAAGAGAAAGTGTTTGTCAATTCAAATCCTGGCTCTGCCACTGTCTGACCAGGGGACCCTGTTGACGCTGGACATCATCTCTGTGCCTCTGTCCTCTCATCCAGCAAACGTGACCCCAAGAGCACGTACTCCTAAGGCCACTGCGCAGCTTCTATGAGATGACACATATGGCTTTGCCTGGCTCATCATCAGCACTTGGCAAATGTGAGCTTTTGTCACTGTCTTGCCTCCTGTGACCCACAGATACATGGGAGAACTCACAGGAACCCTGGCTTTGGAGCTCTGGAGATGAAGGTACAGAGTCCTGGCTTCTCTTTATTCACACATCTTTCCAAAGCACCTGTGCCAACTCTTAGCACACTGTGAGAGCTACTGCCGTGTCCTCTGAAGCTCTCCCGAGTCACTCAGCCTTTCCACCAAGAAACGAAGCCTCCACCACGTCACCAGTTCTACAAAGCCAGTCCCGCTGCCACTGCCAGCTGGGAGATCCACACCCCTCCAAAGGCCCAGGGATGCACAACTTCCAGCCCTGGGCCACAGACCTTTGGATCCTTCACAAATGCTCACAACTACAGTTAATTTGTGTATGCTTGATTAGTCAGTGAAAATAGCTTGCTGTCTCACATACATCCACTTAATTTGTGTAACTCCAGAGTGAGTAAATTACAAGGGAACATTTGTTGGGGACAGATATGACAATCCAGGACCCCTGGCCAAAGTAAGACCATTAAACATTCATCATGTTGGAAAGGGGACAGGCAGCGTGGGTCTCCAGGGAGGTAGTTATGGTTGATATATTGTGTCAACTTGAGAAGTTTACAAGTTTAACTGAGACACTCAGCAGGGAGCCAGGGTTTTTACACTTTGTGCAAAGGAGGGCAAGGAGATTTTGTGAGCGCTACGTCTGCCTGGGGTGGGGGTGGGGGCTGCTTACACTATAGGAGAGAAGAAGAGGATTGTTTTCCCCCTTTTTGCTCTGGCTGCTGTCTTGAAGTGTTGCCCCTGTGCCATGCTACCTTGCCTTACAGCCAGCCGATTATGGACCGAAACCTCCAAAAACTCTAAGCTAAATAAACCTTTTCTTCCCTGATTTGGGGTGTCAGGTATTTTGTCTCAGCAAAGAGAGAAAAGTAACCATGACAGAGGTGATTTAGACTTCTCTGGGGAGAGAAGAAAGGAGTCTTTGCCAGCAGTCTAGCTCATCCTATGAGACAGCCCTGAAAAAAATGACCCTGCCCGTGAGGGGAAGTCAGCTCTGTTGACTGGACCCAGATCCACATTCTGGAAAGGTTTTTCTGAGTGATCCTGCACCCAGGAGAGAACTTGGGTAAACCAAAGGTGACAGTTTTGTTCCCTTACACCACCTTTCCCAAAGTCTTTTGCTGGGGTGATTAGAGCTTTCATAGATGCGGTACCTCAACTATAAAGTACACAAAAGCCCATTTAAAATGCAGGCTTCAAGGTCTGACTGTCCCGGTTAGAGAGAGCTGAAATAGCACCCATGGATACACAATTTCATTTTAAAAACAAACAGGAAAACAAACAAGCAGACAAAAAGGCAAAAGAGGTACTAATTGTAGCAAACTTTCCTCCCTGGCGCCCACAAAACCCTAGAAACCCAGCCACAGCTGGGCTTCAGGTCTGCCAGCACCCCTTGCCCTGTGTATCCCAAGGGAGGAGCTCTGAAGTGTGTAGAGAAAGTTTCTGCCCTCCCCTGACCCTGACAAATCCTCCCCAATGCAACACTAAAGGAGTCTGAGTGTACTGTTACTTCCAGTAACAGTAAGAAATTTGTTTTGATTACACTTCATAAAACTGCCTTATGCCACTGTCATCTATGGTGGTCATCCAAATGAATCAGCCCCAAACCCTGGTTCTACCCTACCCCTTGCTCCCTCCGGAGATTTACTCCCAGGCAGGGCTGGCCCCATACCAGGCTGCACCACAGGGAAGGCACCTGGAGAGCTCTTGTTTTAATGCCATTGCATACACACTCTACCCCACAGCATGAAGTCAGAGTCCCCAGGGAGGTGTGGAGTCCAGGAGCCGGGTATTCTAACCACTCTCTGGACAATTCCAAAACTAGTCAGGGTTAATAACATTTCTATGAGGTTTCTACCCTGGCTGCACATTGGACTCCCCAGGGGAGCTTTAAAAATCCTGATGATGCCCAGGGCCTACCTCAGAGAGTCTAAATTAATTAGTTTAACATTCTTGCCAGGCATTGGAGTGTTTTAGAAACTCATTCAGTTGAGAACCACAATCCAACTTTAACTTTCTGCAAAAGAAGTACCCAGACAAACTCCTGGGGTCACCGTTAAAGCAGACATCTTCAGGCTTCTCCAGGGACCTGGGGAGGAGATAGTTTGTCTCCCAAACATGATGAATTTTGAGGCCAGGGTGATCCATGCATGTTTGCTGACAAGAGGGACTTTGGTGAGCTGAAGGCTAATCCTGAAATTTAGTAGTTTGCAAACGTCTGGTGCTCCTCAAAGCATGGTCCCTGGACCAGAAGCCTCAGTATCAGGGGAACTTGTTAGAAATGCAAACCTTTAGGTGTCACTCAGAGATGTTGGATGGGGGGTGGGGAGATCGGGTGGGGCCTGGTTTCAGGATTCTGCTTTGAAAAGCCCAGAGGAAGCCGACTTCCCCCTCAGGTCTATACTCCTGAGCAGTATCTTGGTCTCTGAACACACTCCTGTCTTCCCTCTGTAGCTTACAGCCCCACTCAGAAGCTTCTGGAGTATTATGCTCTCCTCTACTCTCTGGGTGGATCCATGGCACTGGTGGTGATGAGGGGCAGATCCCCTCCCCCACCAAGTTTCCGCTACCGTGTGAAAGACTGGTGGACCCAGGATGAAAATACCCAGGGCCTCCCAGGCCTTGCGGGGCTGCACACATTTAGTCTTTCCAGATGTAAGGTCCTGAAGGCAATGATTTGCTTCCGCTCGTCTTCCTCCACCATGCACTTTACGATTGAAGTGGGTACTGCCTACCATGTGTCCGTGCTTGCTGAGGAAGCGCACATTCAGGCTGGACCCGGGCCAGGCCAGCCTCCTCCTGAGCAGCCTGTGCAGGCTGGCGGCAGAGAAGCTCAGCGCCTCTGCAGGCTCACACTTCCAGGGCGCTTGGCCCTTGAGTTGTGTTTCCGTTATCTTTGAGGGGGCTTGCCTTTTAATTTGTCTAGGCAGCAGGCAGGCTAATAAATGGGACCCAGCCGAAGGGCTGTCTCTGAAACAATAGCTGCTCAGTCCCCTCCACCAATTGGTCTCCGGCACCGTTTGTTATGAATCTTCTGAGCCCATTAACCCCTGAACCTGGAGATGGTATCTCCCTGGGGATGAATTACCTTTATTTCCAGACATGTGTTTGCTCATTTAGCACCCTATTCATAAAAGCAGCCCTATTTGGCACTACTTTCCAGAAATAGAGGGGAAGAGCCCACCTGTTCTCCAGAGGGGACAAGGCTCCGAAAGAACATCTGTGCCTCAAGTGACAGCTGACACTTAGAGCATAGTTCCCATGGGCCAGGCACCGTGCTAAGTGCCTTCCATACATTGCTGTTCAAATCACACCACCACCCTGGGTCCCAGGTAGGACCATGGGTCTCATTTTGTGCAAGAGGCATCTGGAGCACAGAGAGGTTCCGTGACTTGCCTAACAGAGCTCAGCCTAGGGAGGTGAGAGCCAGATTTGAACTCAACCACCTGCATATTGGAAGTCAGCTCTCTCCCTGACAGCTGAACTCCTGCCCATGACCTCTATCCTGGGCTGAGAACAGGCAGGGTGAGGCGTTTGGGGCACAGGAAGGAAAAGTTCACCAACCTCTAACAATGTTTACTAAGGAACCGCACTTGGGGAAAAGATGTTGGTTGACAAAAATATCACATGTGACTATTTTGAATGGAAGTGCTTATTTTAATTCTAAAGTTTATTTTTAGTTGTCCCCACTGTTTTATTCATGTGGGTAAAGGGTCCAGAAATAGGGCAACCCATTCAGGACCCTTCCTGTCTTTCAGGAGCTATTCGCATTCCCCAGTAAATTTTCCTACTCTGAAAAAATAAAAGGGTCCAGAAGTTTTACCTAGTACTGCACAGCTCTGTCACCATTTGTTTGAACTGAGATGCACCCAGATACACTGGTGAATACAAGAGGGTGTGGCTGGGCTCCTACCACCTTTGCAGGGAGAGGAGTCCTTGCTCTGAAAATCTCAGATCAGAAGTGATTTATCTCCCCCATTTACATTGCTGTTTGGAGCTGGATTAGCCTGTGCATAACAAAACTGAAGATTCAATTGTTTGAAACATAGTTCATTCCTTTATACCAAGTTTTGTTGTATAACACAATGTTTTCAATCTTAACACATGGGAATTACCAGGAGAGCTTTTAAAAAGTTATCATGTCTAGGTGCATTCCAAAAGACCAGTTAGTTATATCACAATCTCTGGGAGTAACAACCAAGAAACGGGATTTCTCACAGCTCCCAAGTTATTCCCTGTACAGCAAGGTCAATTGAGAACCAAAGCTTTACTATAAAGCAAACCCCAACAACTCCATAATGATATGGTGACATCTCAAGCCAACCTGCTTTCCTTCCATCTTGCTCTGCTCATACTCACAGCACCTGATACTCACTCCGAAGGTCACCACATGGTCCAGGGCAGCTGCTGAAGCCCTAGCTGGCACATCTGGACTCCCAGTGAGAAGGCTGAAGGAAGGGAAAGACCAAGTGATAGAAGGCCTACTTGCTGTGGACTGTTTTTAATGTCTTTCACTAAGTTCATATGTTGAAGTTCTAGTCCCCAACATGACTGATTTTGAAGACAAGGATTGTAGGAGTAATTAAGATGAAATGAGGTCAAAGAGTAAAATTTCATCAATAGGATTGGTGGCCTTACCAGAAAACACCTCTCCCCTCTCCCTTTTCTTCTGCCCCTAAGTGAGGACACAGTGAAAAGCACACTAAGACAAGGGGTCTTCACCTCACCTGCCCACGTTAGTTTCTGGATCTCAGCCATCCAGCCTGCAGACCTGTGAGGGAATGGGTACCTGTGCTCAGCTGCCCACGGTGTGACATTCCATGATGGTCTGAGCAGGCGGGACAGCAGCTGAGTCACACCTCTCCTCTCCTCCACGAAGCTGTATCCATGCCTATATTTCTCTCCTTTGGGGAGAACACATAACACAGTGATGTCCACCCCAGCTGCAGAAGAGGTTCGTAATTGCCTTCTTTCTGTTGAGTTTACTACCACCTCAAATAAAACCAGGATTCTGTGACAAAAGAAAAGCCTATTAGATGCCAACTAGCAGCCTCTTGTTGGAGATCCTAATATGCAGGGGCATGGTGCCAGCCCTGGGTGAGAAAGAGAAGATAAATGAAAGGAGTGAGCAAGCTAGGAAACAATGCTCTGGAAACAAGACTTTTTCCCAATGCTCACTAAGTCAAGGAGGGAGCTAAGAGTAAAGCAGATTTGCTGAGCAGTGTCCAGCAGGGAAGAGAGCCTTTCTCCTGGCTGGGTGCTGGAGAAACAGGCCACAAAGACAAGAAATGACTCAACCAGTAAGCTCTTTCCAATAGGGTAATGGGGAGGGCAGCCTTAGCCAAGAGTCGTGGTCTTCTTCAGGGGAGTAGAGACTGAAGACTGTAAAGCACTCCACCTGGAGAGAATGTTCTGGAACACGTGATGGGGGGTGGGGCTGAGCATGTAGCAGTAAAATGGAAACTGATGAACTTAGAGCCCTGGGGATAGGAGGGTCCAGAGGTGAAGCCAGAGAAGACTGAGCCTGGGCCAGGAATGGATACTAATAAACAGAACAGACTTTGAGTTTCATTTCGGGACAGTGGGGAAGACTTTGTGGACAATTTTAAACCAGGAGTGACACCCTCTGATGACTTTCCAGAGATCCCTTTGGCTGCACTATCTGGCAAACTCTGACCTATCAGCCACTTTCTTATAAACGCGACAGTGCTGGACCCGGGTGTGCCTGTGCTTATGTGCCCTCTCTGGCTTCTTGTGCAGCAAAAGCAAGTTAATCCACTGCAGAGAGATGGCCAAGCACACAAAGCTGAAAATACTCTGGCCCTTTACAGGAAGGGTTTGTGGCACCCTGGACTGCAGTGGGGCTGACAGGGATGTACCTTGGAAGGAGGGAGACTTGAATATATTTTGGAGCTCTGGCCAGCAGGACCATTGGTATGCTGGATACGCGGGAAGGGCAGTGTGGGAACCACGTGCTGTGCTGTGGCTTGTAGACCCTGGTGGATGGCAGCACCATGTCCTGAGATGAAAGGGCTCATGTGGATTGAAAAACATAGTCTTCTTTCTGGACATGCAGAACAGAAAGCAAGTTCCTGGCTTTGTAGACCACTTGACTAGTTCCGTGGTCACTAGAGGTACTCACGGAAAAGAGTGGGTCACAGCAAGAGGCAAGAACCAAGAGACAGACGTCAAGATGTACTGCTATCTGAGCCCTCGTCTCGCTCAGAGAGAGCAAAGGAGCGGGACAGTGAGCTATGGATGTGGCCAAGAGGCCAACCAATGATGGGGTGGCTCTGATCACCCTTTATGGATTTACCGGACCAGGGGCAGCATTATACTTGTGTGTGTTCTGTTAAATGGTGTGAACTGAGACACTGGGCTCCCCTTTCACCCTCAGGGTGATCTCCCTGCCTGAGCTGAATGCCTTTGTCTCAGGCCCTACATAGTCACCAGCTGGTTTGGGTTAAATCCTCTGATGTCCCTGTAAGATGCAGGTGCTGTCTTTCACCCTTCTAGATATCAGCTTAGAAGTCTCTCAATTGGATTCATTCATAGTCCTCTCTCATCTCTCTTCTTCCTCCTCCCACACCTCTTTGCTCTTCTCCTCTTCTCTCCTCTCGTGTTCTCTTCTCTTCCCTTCTCTCTCTCTTCTTTGAAATGTCCCTTCTCTCTGTTTTAGAAATGTCCCCCAAATCATCAATTTGCCTGGGTCAAAACAATAGCCAACTAAGTGATCCCTGTCCAGGACAGTTGGTCCTCATGTGGCCTCCAGCATGACTGTCCCAGGACCTGTGCCTCACTGTTATGGATGGCGATGGCTTTGTCTGCCATGGACAGCAGCTTTCTCCTATTGGGACGCTCTCAGTGCCTCTCTCCTCAGTCTGTTGGTCCTTTCCTCAGACTCTGGCCATGAGTGGCTGGTGAGCTAGTGTGAGCCAGTCAGAGATTTCCTACCCTCCCTGCCCCAGGATGTGGTCAGCACCTGCCACCAAAGGTTGAGCATTGCCTTCCCTGACCTGTTCAGCCTTCTGCAATCGGCCCTGGAGCTGCCAGATCCACAGGCCATCACCAGGCACAGCAAGAGAGGAGCAGCACTGTGGGCAGAGGACATGGCTCTTGCCAAGGCCGGGGGCAGGGTGGGGCAGGAAGCACAGCTGGTAGAGAGAGGAGACCTTGCTGTTGGAGTGGAAATGAAACACACAGAAGGGTGCCAGGTCCATGGCTCCTGCTGGGTAGAGCAACCGCAAAATCATACTGGTACCTTGGACCTGGAGCTGGGCACTGTCCACTCACTTTGCGTTGCTCACCACTTTACATTGCATTACTATGGTGCAGTGTTTTCAGCCCACTTTGATTTGGGGTGTAAGAGAGTGGGTGTACATGGTATGAGCAAAACATCTAGTGAATGTTTAAATTAAAAAAATATTGCAGTAAAAGACATTACCATGAATTCTCCTCAGAATGCACCCACACACACACTTCCAACACACTTATCCCATTGTTCTTGCTACTTTCTGAAGCAGTTCTAGAAGTCTTCTTTCAGGGGCATCTTTAGCTGCCTTGTTGGGGCTGCCTCAGAGTCCTGAACTGATTCTAAACGGTTACCTTTCCTGGCCATTTTGAGTTTGAACAAGAGCTAGACACCACATAGCCCAGATCTGGTGAGTGAAGTGGGTGAGGACAGGCGGTGATATCTTGGGGGCCTGCCTTTCCCATGGCACCAGGGAGTGAGTGGCATTCACTGGACTTCTTAAAAAAAATCATGTCTCATAAAGACATTCAGGAAAGAAGGTTTCAGAACTACCTCAGAAAGTGGGAAACAGGATAAGTGTACTTGAAGAGAGGTGGGATCAATTTTTTTAATTAAGCATTCACTGTAGATTCTGATCATACCACGTAAATGACTTCTCTGAGGTCCTGTGCCCATGTGTGAAATCAGAAGGACAGAGACAGGAAGGAGAAAGAAACTGCAGTGAACGGTGATAGAGCGGTCACTGCCCTCAAGGCCGTGCTAACTAATACTGGCCAGTGTGGCTGGTGTGGGTTAAAAAAAGGTTTGGCGAAAAGAGTTCACAGCTAACACCCTTTCCCATCAGCACCCAGGCTAATGTTTGTATAACCAATGCTCCCCAAGGTGGTTCTGCTGAAGGGGGACCCCAGAGGCTCTTTGTGCCTCTTTTGAAGAACCAGGTGGGTGCTCCCAAGGGTTCAGAATCACTGCAGCACCAAGGGGCAGGTCATCCCGGGCAGGACTGTTGTCAGGGACACGGGTCGGTCACAGTCGCAGCATTGTGACTGAGCTCAGATTCAGGGCCTCTGCGCTGCCCACAAGCAGCCCTGGATCAGCTTCCTGTCTCTTCTGCTGCATTTCCACATGGCTGAATTTATTTTCAAAACAATTTATAGTTACATTAAATATTAAAGGCACTTTGCAGGTGGTGTTTACTGTTCGCAAAGTTAACAAATGTATGTTGTGCTGTATAAAACGACAAAACCCAATTTGGAGAGCTTGATGGCTTGGGCTGGGCCATAGCAACATGACAGCTATTTCCATATTTTAATGAGGCAGATTCTTCAGAGCAGCCCGGCTCTGCAATTGGACAAGAGGATCGCAGAGGTGCCTTGGAGCACAGGGACCCTGCGCGGAACACATCAAGCACAGAATGTTTGCCAAGGCCCAACTCCACAGGCAAACACAGCCCAGGGCTGCATCGTGCCTATTTTATGATAATGATGTTATATTGCCATTTTTATTACAAAGCCTCCACTGCGTATCCATCGCTGTGACAAGTACTCTATATGACTGGTATGATGCCCTCATCCATTCCTTCTACAAATATTTATGGGGTACCCACATGGTACCAGGCACAGTACAAAGAAAAACCCAGTTCCTGCCCTCTGAGAACTTGTATGGCACAATCTGAAGGTAGAGAAGATGTCAACTCAAATTTATGATAGTTATAGACTAAAAAGAATAAACAATGTTCAGTGACATAGAGTCATAGGAGATGTGGCAGCACAGAAAAGGGATGGCCTTGCTGAGGAGCTGTCATTTAAATTGAACCCTAAAATATAACAGGAATCCACTTTGGAGAGAACCAAGGGGCAGGTGTTTCAGGCAGATGAAATAGTATATGCAAAGAACCTGGGGCAGAAAAGTGTTTGGTACAGTCCAGAAACTGGCAGAAGGTCAAAGTCATTGTACAGGCCTGAGAGCAGAGTATAATATGGGATACACCATATTATAATCCCCTCTCTACAGATAAAAAATTCAGTTTCTAAAGGACCATTTTTTTCAACTGAAGTCACACAGTCAATCAATATATAGTTTCTGATTTGGTACACTGAGGTCAGAGCATGAGTATTTGTATTCCTAAAGGACTCCCAAGCCACACTGATGCTACAGGTCTGTGCAGCCCCTGCTTGAGGCCGTGGTTGATGGAGACCGTGCACTATTATTACACAAATGATAGGGAAGCTGTATATATTCAGTATTCAGAGAAAGCTTTTCAGATAGCTCCTATTAGCTGCATATCTCTGTGTCTATAGGTGGAGAAACTGAGGCATACAAGGACAAAGTGTTTTGCCTAAATTCCCGTAGGCTTCTTCACAGCGAAGCAGGGATTTGAAGCCAGGCACTGGACTCCGAGGAAAGCTTTTCGGTTTCCAAGTCTCTGCTGTGACTCAGGCCGGTGAGTAATGGCATGAGCTGCCTGATCCCTAGTCCGCCCTCACCTGCGGACTCCTAAGGCTCAGGGTTTGGGGGCCCACACTACCCTGGCTTCCCTTCCATTCCCGCTCCCTTTCCTGGGTGAGTCAGCGTGTGTGGCCCTTGTTCCCTCTGACAGATGCGGTTGGCCCAGGCTTCAAAGGTAGCAAACCTGAAATCCTTCCCTTCAGGTAATGGCCCCACCCGCCGAGTCCTCTCTGCTGTGTGTATCCATTGTGCACCCAGAGGCCGCTGCCGATGAAGCTACTTCAAAGGGCAGGCACTGGGGGCATCTTGAACCCCTCCATCCATGCTACCTGAGAGGCAGACCAGTCCCATGCTACAGATAGAGAAACTGAGGCCAAGAAAATGGCTCTGGATCTTACAGCTGGGAAAAAGTGTTGCCAGGTTTGATTTCACAGAAGGTCTGGACCCTGAGCATTATCTTCTTCCTCGGCTCCCTGCCTCCTTCGGGGTTCTCTAGAAGAGAGCTCAGAGGGCCCCAGTGTGGCCCAGGCCTCACAGCTGGAGTCCAAAGGGCACAACTAATGCAGCTGGAGAATGAGCAGATCCTGCAAGCGCAGGGATAGAGCTAGAGAGGGCACAAATCAAGCTCCGAGTCACAGCTTGACAGACAGGAAAACGGAGCCCCCGCGGGGGGGTGAGCAGCGTGCGCCTGTGGCACTGGGGGTTAAATCCAGGCCACTTGGGCTGAGCTACCTCCCCAACCCTTTTATAATTTTTTTTTGAGACAGGGTTTCCTAAGCCTCTAAGTTGCCCAGGCTGGGCTGAAAGCTGTGATCTTACCTCAGCCTTCCTAGGATGCTAGAATCACAGGTGCGCCCACCACGCTTGAGCTTAATTCTTTTCCTGTTCATGCTTCACTCCAGCTTTTCTCGGCCTTGGTCCTCTTGCCGCTGGGGGCTGGTGAGTTCTCTGTCATAGCTGTCCTGTGCATGTGTAGATGTTTAGCAGCATCTTTGGCCACTGCACCCCAGACACCATGACACACTTAGCTTCCGGGTGTGACCACCAGCCACATTTTCAAGCGTCACTGATATTCCCTGGGGCTGGAGGCCGGTTGCAGTCTCCTGCTGTTGGTCGATGTGAAGACTTGCTTAGTGAAAATTTTCCAGATTCTCATAGCTTTCTGGATAAAATCCAAGCATCTTTGCTGAATCTATAAAACCTTCAGTGATGTGACCCAGCTAATTTAATTTTCTAATCTTGATTTTAGCCAGTATCTCCATCCCTAGAGTAAAAACAAATAGCTGATAAATACCAAGCACTTCTTGGATACCTGCAGTGTACTTTAGAACTGAGGATTACTGTCCCTATGTCACAGCTTGGGAAGTTGAGACTAAGAAACATGTATGAGGCCAGGTATGAGGGTGCATGTCTCCAGAGTGATCCCAGCACTCTGGAGGCTGAGGCAGAAGGATCACCTTGAGTTCAAGACCAATCTGAGCTACATAAGCAAGTTCAAGGATAGCCTGAACTGCATAGTGAGACCCTACCTCAAAAAAACACAAACAAAAACCTAAAAAAGAAACACTTATGGGGCCACACACAGCTCTTACACACACACACACACACACACACACACACGTCTCCACTCTGGACCCTGGTATTCTGACTCTGCCCCAGAGCCCTCTGGGACTGTTTCAGCCAGACCTTAGAACACAGCAGGAAGGCGCTGCTTCTCCGATGTGCAGCTCCCTGTCTGCCACTCCTGTCACCATGTTCCACAGGCTCCCCTGCCCTCCTCATTCCCACTGCAGGGTGTATCTCTTTCCATCTCATCACATCCCAACACCTGGCATGGATTTGTGCTCAGCCCCCGTTTGCCAGTCATGCAGAGCTTCCACTGAAGCCCAGCATCCCTGGCAGGACTGGATTAATCAGAGATGCTCCGCTTGGCACGAGAAGACTGAGCAGAGCTAACTTTAATAAAGCTGAACAACCCAGAGGATTTAGGTTTTCCTGTGTGCCCCAAAAGCAAGAATTTACTTGGGATCCTCTTGCTTCAGACTAGAAAGTCCTCAGCAGGGGCTGGTGCTGCGAGCTGGCAAAAACCAAATCAGCTTTCTCTGCTTTCTCCTTGGGTCTCCAGAGAACCACTGTTTTCTCTCTCAGCTTTGGTCTCCCACCTCCTGGACACCTGTACATAAACCCCGTGTGTCTGGTCTACCTGGCCACCCCAATCACCAGTGGGAGAGAATCTGACCCACCCTGCTCGGTCAGGTGTCCAGCGCTGTGGCCGGGGGAGGGAAGTAGGGACAGACCACATGGCAGGGCTGCCAACAAGCCCTCTCAGGAGAGGTGAGCTGGGAAGGAAGGAAGAAATGAGTGGTGAATGAACTGGAAGGCAGGGAAAATTTGTGGCAGAGGAAATGACAGGATAAGGAAAGGCCGAGTGTCTCCCAGATTGTCCTAAGTGTCCTCTGGGTTAAGCACACACTGCTCTTCTCTCCGAGGAGAGGTCTTGCCATTGCAGTCTTGTGGTGGAGCCGGAAGCCAATGTCGAGGCCAAGGGAGGTCTGCTCTAGGAGGTCCACGTGGCTCCACATTGTCCGGGCCTTGCTGTCCCCAGTTCCTGCTACTTAAAGGAGGCAGCAGTTCCACTGCCTGGCCATCTCAAGGAAGAGCAGGGTGAGGCCCACTGGAGCTCTGGGGTCAGTCTAGAATGGCTTCCTGATTACCATCGCACCCCATTCCTTACTGCACATTTCCTGTTAGCAACAGGCGGAGGGTGGGGAGGGCCAGACAGGAGTTCTAGAGAGTCAAGGCTGAGCTGGAGCTGAACCTGGTCACGAAGATGTGGAGGGTCTGATGGCCTTGGGACACCCCAGGTTCGGGATTGTGTCAACATGGTACAACTAAAGTGGACCTCTTCCCCAAAAGGAGGACACTGCTGCCCGCTTGCTCCACACCTTGGGTAGGGTATGGATTGCTGGCTAGAGGCACACACGGCTTCTTCCTTCTCCCTGCTGAGACCAGCAGGCTAATTGGATTTAGGATGTTGCAGCATAGGACCTGAGATTAGGCAGTAGAGTTTGGGATTTGCCTCCATGTGTGGTTTCCCTAGCACCTGCAACATAATCCCCTGCTGAGCTCAGAATAATGCAGATTCATGAACCCCACAGCTGACCAGATTCCTGAACCTCACACTTGAACAAGAATTGCAAGTACAGGAATCTGCATTTATAATAAGCTCCCAGCCCCCACCACTGCCCATTACCATGATTCTGTTGTACTCAAAACTTTAAGAATCAAAGATCATTGGCCCGGTGAATGAAATTTGGCTCTGTTCTTAGCTGGTTCTGCAGCTAGTAGCTCCTATTCTTCACCTCCAGCCCTTCACCTATAAAACAGGCATAAATACTGAATTAATTGCATACAGTTCCTGGAAGCACATGCTGCGCTCAGCTGTGAGTGGTCAGCACGCCCTAATGGCAATGGCCGTGCTGTTCTTGGTAAAGGGTTGAGTGCTAGCAGATGGCACTATGAAGGCTGAGAAGAACCCAGCCCAGCCCTGGGGTTATGCAGGGTAGATGGGTGCTAGGGAGCAACAGCCCCTGTGCAGAGCACAGCAGAGATGAGACACCCTACCCAAGGGAAGGCATGGGGCAGACAATGTCAAATCCCTAATCTGAGTGACCGTGGGACACAGAGACTGTGTAGAAGGGCAAGACTGGAGGCTGATAAAGGTTAATATAGAGGAGAGGCATGAGCCAGGCAGAGAGGCCTGGTGCACTAAGGAGTGGGAACTTGATCCTGTGGATGGGAGAGAGCAGTGGGGGGGCCCCCTGCAGGGCCACAGCTATAGAGGTATAGGGTAGTTTTTCAGATTCTTCCACATTAAGACATCCAAGGTCCTTGCTTTGGGAGAGCTTTCCAAGGCCCCAGCCCAGATCCTCCTTCCCTCAGGTAGAGGGGTTTGCAGTAAGAAAGAATGTACTGCAAGCTGAACCCCTTACAGACCATGCATTATGTACCTGGCACTCTGAATTTCCCACTCCAAAGACCCTGAGCCCATCTCTAGGGTCTGTGAAGCTCTCTCACTCTTTCCCTTCATCTCTCCTTTCTTCTCTCCTCCGCCCTGCTTCTTCTTCAGGGTCACAGCTGTAGGCTTTATTCTCAGTTGGAGAACAGAGAGGGGCGCTGAGAGGCAGCTGGGCGTGTAGGAGATGGGGAGGCTCACTCTGAGCTTGTGCACAGAAATGGGGCCACCACACATGTGGTGCTGGAGGTAGGAAGGTCACAGGCCTGGACTTCCCTCAGCCCCTTCTTCTTAGGCTCCAGCCAGTATGAGTGGCAGGGCTGTGGACTGAGAAGAATCTATTGGGGGAATTTCAATTGGAGAGGAACTCAAAGCCCATGGATGGCTTACCAGACTGTCACCAGCAAAAGAAGATGGTAGCATTCATCAAAGGGGCAGCAGCACAGAGGATTGACTCAAGGGCTCCGTGGTAGGTGGCTTCAGACTTCTTCTCCCTGT
Organism: Hydrochoerus hydrochaeris; assembly: GCA_004027455.1. Lineage (NCBI taxonomy): Eukaryota > Metazoa > Chordata > Mammalia > Rodentia > Hydrochaeridae > Hydrochoerus > Hydrochoerus hydrochaeris. The sequence goes on along the minus strand of PVLA01000251.1, from coordinate 120,989 downwards.
CTTATTTGTGACTGCTGGGGGAAACAAACCCACTATTCTGAGGAAGGAGAAGAACGTAATTTGAAACTAGAAAAGGTTGAATGCAGAACCAATGGTTTATATTTAGCACATAGTGGTAAAAGAAAAAAAAATGATGAGTCACAAAAATAAATACAGCTCGTCTCACATGCAAAAGGGCTCTGCTGGAGCCCAGTGATGATGTCAACCTCTGGATCGTGGTAGAGGCAATGAGGGAGGGGAGAGGTCGTGGCATAGCAGCTGTGGGCTGATGTGAGATAAAGCCTGGGTGGAAATCTCAGGCCTACTCCTAATTCCAGATCTAAACTGTCCAAAAGGAACCAACTGGTCTGTACCAGGACCTAGTTATCTGGAGTGTGCTTGAAGCAAGAAAGGCAGTCTCTCCTTTGGCTCAATTCCTCCAGCCCTAAAAGCCCAGTGGAAATACCTTCATGTTTAGCCACAAGGGACTCATGCTCAGTTGCTATAACTCATCTCTAGAGAGACATTTTCCATTAACTTGATACCAGCAAGGAGGGAAATGGTGGGACTTTTGATCTGTTGGAAACTTTCTCACAAGAAAAACACCCTGGCAGTTGGAGAGATCCCCACCCTCAAGGCCAACATCAGGAAGTATTAGCTCTGTCAAACACCTTTCAAGTATTGACACAGTTAATCCTCACAAAAACCCTATAAGAATAGCCAATAGTGTTGTTACTTTGTAGGGGAAGAGCATTAAGTGTTAACTTCCCAAGGTCACACAGCTAGGAAAGCCTGGAGCTAAGACTATGAATCCAGAAAGACCCACCCCAGAAGAGAAAAGGACCTGCACAATGTCAGGCCTTCATCACTCCCATTCTTGGAAGCTATGCTTTCATGGCCCCACAAAAAAGGAGAAGATATCTATTTATGAGACAGATAATAAGAACTGAGATCAGAGTGGGGGTCTCTTTAATCATTTTTTCTTTTTTTAAAATTTAGGTCACAGGCCTGGACTTCCCTCAGCCCCTTCTTCTCAGGCTTCAGCCAACACGATTTAGAGAAAAAAAGCAAAACAGAAAAAAGGGTAGAAATAACACAGAATTTCAAAAAAATAATGATAAGAAATCACTAGTTGATAAATTACATATTGTTATCTTAGAAATAGTTGTTCAAGTTACAAAATCAAAACATAAAAATGGATAGATAATCAAACAATGACAGTGCAACTATTCTGTTTGAAGAACTAACAAAAACTTAGTAGTATGGTTATCTGTCTTGTGCACTTAAACATATATACAGTTATATCCTTTAGTCTAATCATTTTTTCTAAACCTCAATTATCTTTTTTATTCCTGATAGAATATGACCAGTATGAAAATGGCTACAAATACAGTAGTTCACATCATTCCCATCAAAATAAGTGCTTCAGTACTTTGACATCCATTCTTCTAAACTAGCATTTCTTAAAGTGTGATTTGAAGACTTTGAAGGTCCTGGGACCTGTTAGGTCAAAAGTATGGTCATCATAAGATGAGGATACTTTATGCTTTATCTATCACGCTATTTGCAGTGATGTTGCAAAAGCTATAAATTTGAAAAATAATTTTGCTTCACACAACTCAGGGCAGTACTGAACTATATCAGCAATTGTATTCTTTATGAATACACTCTTGCAGTCAAGTGAATTTTTGGAAGGTGATCCTTGACAAGACAATGCAAACTATTAATTTTGTTAAATCTCTAACCCTAAGTACACTGTTTTTCGTATTCTTTGTGATGAGATGGGAGTATTTGTAAAGGATTCTTCTATATTTTATGGCTGATGGTTTTTTATATGCCCCAAGCTTAAGCATTGTATGATTTGGGTTGCCAGCTAAAATAGCCACATATTTCATGGTTATTCATTGTGGGGAGCTTGATAGACAAGTTCTTTAAAAATAGTAAATTAGGCCTATGGTTTCAAAATAAAAAAATAAAACCGGTGATATTTGTTGTAAATTGAACCTTTCAGCAAAAATTAGAATTTTGCAAAATTTGAATCCTGTAGTATGTGCTTAAATAGCTTCTCTGACCTTAAGACATTTGATGAGATCAGTGTTGAGATTGACATGTGACCTTCAGATACTGTACAATGAAATGTGTCAACATTTGAAGGATCTGAGCAACTCTGTGAACCAATATTTTTCAAATGATTGATACAGGGTATTATAAAACATCTGAAAAATATCTATTTAAAACACATCAGAGATAAATTTATTTTAATTTGATAGCATATAAAAGTCCACCAATATAATGTCAGATTTCATATTGCAACTAACCATTAAAAAGCCTACCACTTGAGTTTTGGTGTAATATCAGGAGAGAATATGCACAATTATCTGAAGAGACTATTAAAATTCTCTCTGTCCTTCCCTGATTATGGGAAGCTGGATTTTTTTCCCATGCATTTCAACCAAAATAGCACATCACAATAGACATGGGATTCTGTCTGTCTTCATGAAAACCATTGAAAAGATTGGCAAAAATGTAAAACTATACAAGTTTATTTTACTAACTTCCTAGAAAATAAAGTTGAGTTTATATTATTAATATAATGAATTATTAAGTATTTCAAAGCCACATTTAAAAATACTTCTCTTGGTTCCAGTTACATAAAGAATTCTGAAATCAAAGTTTGAGAACATCTACTCAAACTATTTTGTATATAAGTACATTTTTTCACTTAAAAATATATCAAGAACATCCATTCATGTTGAATATAATATCTAATTACATAGATAATACTTACTTCTTAATAGATATTAATAATATGCCAGAGAACATGCAAGCAGTATACAGAATCAACTCATTTCCACACACTCTTCACATCAAGCCTGTGTGAAACAGGCACTGTTTAGGCTAATCAGCTTATTTTTTGCTTCTTTCATTTTTTTGAGACACCATAGTTCAGGCTGGCCTTGGACACATTATGTAGTCCAGGCTGGCCTCAAACTTGCACTGGTCCTCCTACCTCAGCCACCCAGGTGCTGGGATGACTGGTGTCTGCCACCATGCCTGGCCCCACACCATCAGTTTTAAAATCAAGACTTGTGACTCTAGATCCTGTAGGCTTGCTAGTAACCCAAAACACAGATGCTGCAAGATCTGTGTGAATAATTGTACACTGAATAGTTACTAATGATCACAGCAATGTATGGGGCTTTGGCTGGGAATAACTACAGCCTAAGTTTGTGTAGCTGATTTATATGTCCATATAATGTGAGAATCATCACTCACCCTGAGTGATCTGTGGTCTTGGTGTACTCATTAGGCTTTTACACAGGTCTTCTAGCACCTGAAAAATGCCAGAAACCTGACTGCAGAGCTGTGTGCTTGCACATTCCTGCAAGTGTGCAGAGTGGATTCAGAGGGTTTCTCTACGAAGCTGTGAGGGGCGCTGTCCCTGATCCCATACCCCACCTGTCAAGGTTTGGGTCTAGATGTTCCCTCAAAGCCTCAGATGATCATAGGGGTCTTTCAGAGGTGGATGAATCTAGAGTGTGTGATGTTGCGATTAAGGGTGTGTAGTCAGTAAATCAGTCCACTGACTGGTGTGCCATAGTTCTGGCTAAGATTAAGGGTGTGAGTGCTACACCTAGGAGAGGGAAAAAAGAGGGGAGCTGGCTTACAGTGTAAAGGACAGAGTCAGTCTTGTCTCATTGCCCACCCCATTCTGTGGCTTTGCTACAGTCTTCCCACCATGAACTGTTCTCCTCTGCCAAGTCACCTTGCCTTGGAGACAGCCAGCTATGGGCTGCAACCTCTACAAACTGTGAGCTAAATAACCCTTTCCTCCCTTAACTTGTACATCCTTGCCAACTCCCTCCCTACAGCCCTGTCAGTGGCTCCACATAACACTGCCTGTTATAGTTTGACCTGAAATACTCCCTAAAATTCTCATGTGTTTGGAAGGTGTTGGATCATGGAGTGCTATATTCATTTGTGGCTTTATCTATTGGTGAGTCCAGTAGCTGAATGTGCTTTTGAGAAGTAGGGTTTGATCAGAAAGTTCAGGTCTCTGGAGATGTGGATAGGAAGGGTATATTCTTGTCCCTGGTTCTTCTTTTTTCTCTCTGCTTCCTGGCCACCATGTGTTACTGTACTGTAAGTGGCTCCAACTGACCATGGATTGAATCATCTGAAGCTATAAGCCAAAATGAGTCTCTCTTCCTTTAAATTGTGGGTGTGGATATTTCGTCCTGATGACAGAAAAATGAGTAATGTATTTCCTAAAATGCCATTCAATCCCTTGAGCCTGAGTTTGCTTCTGGCAGTATTTATACCAGAAGCTACACAGCAAGGCTAATCTCATACTCTACTCCTTCCCCACCCAGAGAGCCATTTCATTTTATTTTATTTTATTTAAATTTTTTTTATTATTTTGAAGTAGTAAAATACAACAGAACAAGACGGAACAAAGCCAATTGAGACAGTGTAGTGAAATTGGTACAGAACTTCACAGCAGGTTACTGGGATAACAGTAATAGGTACGATAGTATATCTCATTATCGTCACAATAGTTGTTCTTTCAATCAGGAATACAAAATCAAAGGAAATGCAGAACATTATAGAACTTATCAAAACAGAATATTGAATAGAGCAATACCATTAATCAGAACAAAGCAAAATAGCAATAAAAATATTTGCCTTCAAAGAGATGGTAGAAGGAAATCCCTCTTATTTGCTATATTGCATAGGGGCAACCTCCCAAGAGATACTCAGAACTCTGGCTCCCACTTGCTAACAGGGGTGTGTGTGGGGGGGATGTTTGATTCTCAGCCCGCGTGCCGGTAGGCTCACAGCCAATTACCAAGGCAGTGAGCTGGTTGCTTGGTTTCCCAGTGCCCTGAGTTCCAACATGGCACAGCTCAGAGAACCATTTCAATACCACACTACTGAGCATAATTTAAAACAAAAACCTAAACAACAAATTTGGTGGCTAAAATTGGATTCTGAAGTCAGAGAGATCTGGGTTTAATTGTATTATCCCCAATTGAATCAATGATTTTGGGCAAAATAGTTAATTTCTCTGTGCCTGTATTTTCTTGTATATAAAACAGGCATAAAGCTATTCATCTCATGACAACATAAATATAAGAGGTGCTTAGTTAGTTCCTGGTAGGTAGGAGCAGCCTGGTGCATGCCAGCTTTCATTAAGTTAAAAGGACCAAGAAGCAAAGAAAGGACAGTTACTTGGTCTTGCCGGTCACTGCCCTGGTGTACCCATGTCAGTAGATGCCTTATCAGTGCTTTACTAGTTGGATGTCATCCAAGCCCTACCAGATCACTATAACCATAACCTGTGGTTCCAGCAAGTGGAGAAGCAGATGAATTATTGGTACCAGCCCAGTGCTTACCCTTTAGACACCCAAGGAACCAGACAGTGGCTCATTTTATCAATGCCTCAAAAAGACTGGAATAATTGCTAGCATGAGTTCTCTGTAGCTCCCTTCAAGAAAAGAGGACAGATTTCAGGCAGAATTGTTAGCAGGTACCCAGGCAGCCAAAAATCAACACTGCTATTCAGACCAGGACTCATTCATAGGGCACTGAGTAACACAAGTCACCCCATTCAGACTTGGTACCAATGACAGGTGTAGTCCAAGGATAGTGTAGCCAAAGAGACCAGTGGCCTGCCATATTTCCTAGGATCAGCTTTGCCACAGCAGATGGCCTCCTACCACAACCCCTGTGAGCTCTGGTTATCTTTAGTTCCTGCACAGGATACATGACTCTGAGAGCAGCCTCATTCAGTGATGGACAGAAGTTGTGGCTAAATTCACTCACTTCCTCACCCTTCAGGAAATGCAGCTCTGAGACAGGGTCCACAGCACCTACCGGAAGTTATCACTGAGATGGAGCCCAGCTTCCCACAGCAGCACCTGTGCCCCCTGCTGTGACCACTTTCCCAGCCCCAGGTCCCACTCCCCTGCCCATGCTTCCTGGCTTCACCTTTGCCATGAATTTTGTATTCCTATAACAAAATAACTGAGGCTGATACTTTATACAAAGGTTTATTTGGCTCAATGTTCAATGGCTGCAGGTCCAAATAGTATAGTGCTAGCCTCCTGGCAAGGGCCCCTTTGACTGAGTCACAATATGGTAGAAAAGTAGAGGAAATTGGCTGGGTACAGAAGAGGCCAAGCAGGTGGGGCAGCTTCACTATAAACGAACTTGCTCTTGAGAGAACTAACTCATCCCAAGACCAGCATTAATTCCTCCCATAGTTTCTGGTTGCTGGTCCAGTAACCTAATCACCTCCTGCAAGGTCCCACCTCTTAAAGGTCCCATAATCTCAACACTGCCACCCTGGGAACCAGACTTCTGGCCCACGACGCTTTGGGAGATACAGTCAAACCAGAACCTCCCAAATGAAGTACTGGCACTTTTAACTTTGTTTCAGCGTCAGCACCCAAAGATGAAGCCAGCAATTATTCAACACCTACTGTGTGCCTTTCCCTAGTGGTTGGGGTCAGACAGGGGAGGGGACAAGGTCAGTGCAGGGAATGAGCACAAAGCAAGGCAGGGTTTTAGATGAAGAATTAATTATCTTCATTTCTGCCTTCATCTTCCCTGGGCTTTGAATGCAACACACATATCATACTTGCAAACATTTACTACATGTGTTTTCCAAGACCAAGTTATGGGCTTGCTGGAGAAAACAAGGCATTTATCATGGACTTCCTATTAGTAATCATAAAAGCTTTTCCTATTAGTAATCACAAAAGCATTTATGAAGATCTTACTCCTTGTCAGATACTGGGACACCAGGGTAGGTCATCCTCAGCCACCACGGCAATGCTGTGTGGTGTGTACTATATTTCATTTTAGAGTTAAAGCAACTGAGTCTCAGAGAGGTTAAGTCAATGTATAAAAGAATCAACATAGGAAAATGCTGCTGCCAGGAATCTGACTTAGGCTCACGTTCCTGAGCCTTAGGCACAAGTCTGCTGGCCCAAAGCATGATGAATTTCAGTGGATCAAACCCTCTTCACTCATTTGACTCTGGGGTCCAGGGAATGACATGTTTCTCTGATTTACTCTGCTGTCAGCCAGGTGCTGTCAGTCACAGTGGAATATTATAAGGCCACTCCTTCTTCTTCCTTCCTGCCTCTGAACTCTCACTGTGAGCCAGATATGCACCAGGTGGCAGAGAGCAAGAGCCACTATGACAAAGGGCCTCAAACAAGTCCCTAGCACCAGCTGTCCAGGACTCGACAACAAGGCATTGCACCTTAGTTTTTTGTGAAGGAAAAAAAAAAAAAAGACTAAAAGTAGTGATCGTCAGTCTGTGAAATTCATACTGTGAGAGCTGGCTGTGAAATTCATACTGTAGCCAAGTGACTAAGTCAAGACAGAAACTGATGTTCACAGTGGTGTGGGCCAATGCTTCCCACAGGAAACACTGCCCAGAGTCCACAGAATCAGGCAGTTCCACTCTGCCCTTCAGGTGATGCTCCACCTCGCTGAGCTCCCCTGGTCTCTGCCCCTGCCCTGCACATCACTGTCCATCTTTCTGAAGAGAGCAGCAGCCAACAATCCACTCGGATGCTGCAGAGGCACAACCTGGTCCCCAATCTGGGATGCACTGAGGAGCCAGCTGCACAGCTGACAGACACAGACTCCCAGACGCTGGGAGGAAGCTCTTGGCAGCAGCCGAGTGTCTGGGAGACAGGGGTCACTGTGGCTTGCTTTCAACAAGCCGTTCTCTATGACTTGGCGCTCAGGTCTGTGCTCTCAGTCCTCCACCCGGAGCCTGGCCAGGTCAGCCTGCCCTGAGGTTGTCACCCCAGAGGACTAGGAAATAACATGAAAATCAACCAGCTGCCGCTGGCTAAGCCTGCAAGACAAAGTCTCTGTTGCTAGGGGTCTGTTTGTCCTGGATCCCATTCTTCCTGCCTGCAAAGGATCAGGGTTTCTGAGGAAGCAGCGCTGGTCCTGGTCCTGCAGGCTGTATGTGTGGGGCAGGGGAGAAGAGGGACACTCTCCCTTGTCAACTGGATTTCTCAGGCTCCATTGTCAGCTGTAGTTGGGATGGGCTAGAAGGAAAGGAGAGGTCTAGGAAAAAGAAGAATGCTGAGTATCTCCCCAATTCACTTCTTTCTGTCTGCCTGGAGAGATCCAGAATTTAAGGAGACAATTGGGGGGTACCTGCCTGCAAACCCAGCACGCTGGAAGGCTGAGGCAGGAGGATCACAAATTCTAATCCAACCATGTCAATTTAGAGACTTTATAAGGCCCTGGCTCAAACTAAAAAAGGGTTTGAGAATGTGGCTCCTTGTGAAGGTCCTAGGTTCAATCTTCAATATGAAAGAAGGAAGAAAAGAAGAAAAAGAAAGAAGAAAGGAAAGACAGAAAGAAAGAAGAGAGAAAGAAAAGAAAGAAAGAAGAGAGGAAGAAAAGAAAGAAAGAAAGAAAGAAAGAAAGAAAGAAAGAAAGAAAGAAAGAAAGAAAGAAAGAGAGAAAGGAGCTGGTCATGGTGGCTCATGCCTGTAATCCCAGCACTTGAGAGGCTGAGGCAGGAGGATTGTTGCAAGTTTGAGACCAGCCTGGCTACAAGCTCAAGGCCAGCCTGAACTGCATAGAAAGACCCTGTCTCAAAAAGACAAAAAGAAGGAAAGAAAGAAAGAAAGAAAGAAAGAAAGAAAGAAAGAAAGAAAAAGAAAGAAAGCAGGAAGCTTATAGTATTTGGAAAAGAGCCCTCAGTTTCCTGGTGGATGAGGAGCAGGGACACAGGTGCAGTCTGGAGGTCACCCAGGACCCTTGCAGTCTCCTCACTGGCCTCCAGGGACGTGGGGACAGCCCAGATGAGACCCCGCCACAGGCCTCCCCACTTGCAGGCTGCAGTCATCTGGCTCTGCACCCATCCCAGGGCCACAATTGGAGCTATTCTGCCACCTCCCTCACACTGTAGCCAAGAAGGCAAAGAACAGCCAGCAACTGTTCTGCTGTGTGAGGGGCCAGGTTCAGGGCCATCAAGCCCGGTCTGCCCTCACCAGCCCTGGGGCACAGTGGTGAGCATCCAGGGAGGAGGCCCTCACCCACCCGCACCCCTAGTGCCACCATCTCTACTGGTCTCTGCATGTCCTTCTTTAACTCGGAAAGCACCCAGACTGACAGTATTCCTTAAGGGGTCTCTTCCCCAGAGGCCCAGTATCAAGGTGGTCGGGACCCAGCCTGTCTTTATGTTTGAGTTCAAATCCTGCTGAGACCAAGGACCAGGTCTTCTCCAGTCAGCGCCAGGTCCTCCAGGTGGCCCTCACCGAGCGCGTGCCTAAACTGAGGGGGAGCCTCATGTCCCCCTGGGGCTAGGTGAGGCGGGGTAGCCTGTCCCTAAAGTGGAGAAAGGGTGTCTCTGTTGAACTTGTGCAGTGACAACTTGGGGAGAGACAGTGTCCCCAAGAGGGTCCTTCTGAAAGAACTGTAACTAGTTTTAACCACAGGTCAAGCATACCTAACACCAAAAGCCGAAATGCTCCAAAATTCCAAGCTTTCTGAGCACTGACCTGAGCACAAGGGCAACACTCCACCCCTAACTTCTTGTGACAGCCAAAACTCGGGCACACTAGAAAGTACATGGAAGTGCTTTTAGGCACATGTACAAGGCACACAACAAATGTAGATGGACTTCACATTTAGGCTTGGGTCCCATCTGTAGTATGTCACATGTAAATATTCTAAAGTCTAAAAAAAGGGGAAAAAATACAAAACTTCAAATGCTTCGGGACCTAAGCATTTCAGATAAGGAATGTTCACCTTATTTTAGAAATTTCTTGTTTCAGACAGAACTTTTGAATCTTCTCTCTGAGCAAATCAAGTTGGTGTGATTTTCCAGTGGTCTTCCTGGGGACACCACCTCCAGAACTGGCCAGGGAAGGGGGAGTTTATAAAATACCATTTCCTCAGCCCGGCTCCATATAAACACCCTTGTTGGCATCTTTCAGATCCTGTTGGCAGCCAGCTGTGCAACCACCCTCCTTTTCCACAGGCTCAGGGAGGTTAAGGACACACCTAAGGGACTTAGTTAAGTAACTGAGGTGTCTTCAGTGGCGCAGCCCAGGCCCTGCATAGATCATGCCGCAGGCTCACCCAGAGGAGGAGGCGCCCATGGTTCAACTCAGAGGCCCTCCGAGAAGGCTGATCCCCCACGCACACACCCTGAGGGGACCAGCCAGTTTCCTTGGCAGTTCTTACAAAGCTGCCCTTCAGTGTTAGTCACTGCTTCCATGAGAAAATCTGATCTCAAAAAGAGGGTCCCCAGGCTATCATTTCCTCCTGTTCCTCAAATCTTCAGTGTTCTACGTGCAGGGAACCTTGCTCAAACTCATCCTATATTTGTTCAACAAACGTTTACCGAGCACCTTCTGGTGTACACCAAGGGCTGTACAAAGGCCAAATGAACTATTATGAAAAGGACAAAGGCTCTAACTTCATGAAGCTTCTGTTCAAAACCTCAGAAAGTAGGGGAAGAAGAGTGCTAGGAAGTCACACGAGGCAGGTGATGAACCATACCAATGTGGCATCTTGCAGTTGAGAAACCTGCACAAGCAGGAAGTTCTTTGCTCTTCTCTGAGGCGGGTCATCAGTGCACTCTCTGAGGTTCCCCTGAAATAGGCTACATGATCCTCATGTGAGAGGTGTCCTCCCTGTGCCCAGGGAGTGGGGCATCCTTATCTCTGAAAACACGAGGACTCAGGGAAGGATACCAGCCATGTAATTCAAAAAAGGCACAACTAATTTATAGTGATAGAAATCAGAATAGCACCTTCTTTAAAGGTGATAGTGAGTCAGAAGGAGGAACTCTTCTAGAATAATGGAAATATTACACAATTTTACCTGGGTAGTAACTGCATAGATTGCACATTCATAACAATTCGTCACACTTCAGATGTTTATAATGTCCTGTATATTAACTATAATCCAACTTTTAAGAATAAAAATTAAAAATCATGTGAACTTTAGGCTCAGGCACACCAAAATATTAGTTAAAAGTTTAACTATTATCAATGCTCCTAACTACTTGGAGAAGTTTCTTCAGTACAAAGTGAGATTAATATAATTCGCTTCACTTGTATCACATTCAAAGTACTAACACAAGTGCCCGGCACATAGCAAGCCCCTCAAAGCATTAGCCATAGTTCTCAGACCATTTTTGTTAATCTGCCTGGCCCTCAGCCACCAGAAAACTGAGAGTGATGCCCTGAAGCCAGCAGCCCCCGTCTCTCCCGAGCCCACACCACATGTGTGTCAGGCTCAGCGCTGCACTCGTGTGTGGGTAACTTGCTCGGTAATGACGGGCGTGTCACCTCCTTCTGCTGCTCTTCTATCATGCTGCGTTTACCTGACCTAATTGCAGCTGCAGCACGGTTAATCACAACACGCCATGGGAAGTTGGGGGGAGCCCATGAGTCCGTCACAAACGCAGAGGTGCACGGCTGCCGGCCCTGCCAGGTCTCGCTGGGGCCTGGAGGGGTGAGAGTTCCCAGGAGAGCACCCTCCACATCTGGAAGCCTTTCTCCAAGGACCGTCTGGGGAAGCTGCTGCCAAACACTGGAGACTGAATCCTGGTTTAGGGGTTGAGGCCCGGGAATAATCTCAAAATTGACTTCTTCCTTTCCATTTCCTCTCTTTGGTTTTGAGTCCTGCAGTGTTTGCTGAAGAAACAGGTCATTTGTTGTGTCTGGACCCGCAGTCTGGGTTCTGCGGCCCCCATCTCTGCTCGGCTGAATTCCTGCTTTCCTCTGGGTAATGACTTTCTAGTGACATTTTGGTACGACTCCAGGCTTCTCAGCCACTTGCAGTTACTAGAAAAAGCTCATTTTAAGGAATAAGACTTACCATTCACTTACCTATGTTTTATTTTTGCAAATGTACTCAAGTATAAAAGATACAGGTAAGTAAACAAGCCCAAGTGAAAAGGTCAATGAATTTGCCTAAAATAAACACTTCTATGAAAAATCTGTAAAGATCAAAATTTCAGAAATGTTCCCATAATCATAACCCCTCGCAAAATTGCTGCTGCTTCCCTGACTTCTACCACCATGGAAATGTTATGCTTCTATTTCCAACTTGATGTGAACAAAACAAAATAATCAAGGCACAAAGAGTGTGATTTCATCCACTCAGTAATTTGCTCAGGAGATTTATTAATGTCACTGCACTGTGTATCACTATTGTTTATTCTTTTTTCCCTTTGGTTTTTTTGTTTGTTTGTTTTTCTTTTGAGACAGGGTCTCAATATGCAGTTCAGGCTGGCCTTGGGCTCACTTTGTAGCCCAGGTTGGTTTCAAACTTGCAACAATTCTCCTGCCTCAGTCTCCTAATTGCTGGGATTACAGCGTACACTACCGCGCCCAGCTGTTTATACAATAATCCATCGTATGATTTCACCAATTTATTTTCTATTCTAACTTGCTCTACTGTTTTTAAAATATCAAGCTCAGACACAAATTCGAGGTTCTTCAGTTCTCTTCAGTGCAGGACAGCGCTGCACTGCTGAATTTGGAAAGTGACTTCTCATAGTAGGACCTCATCCTTTGTCCCCTTTGATGTGGGCTTCCTCAGCATTAGGGACCAAAGACAGGAAATTGAGGAGATAGAAGGCTCTTTGCCTGACTGCCCATATGGCAGTGTCAGCAAAGCGACCCTAGCATACTTGGTTCTCTGCGGCTCCACATGGTACTGGTGGCCCCTGTTGTCATGGTGAACTCCACATAGCTGGCTTGCGAGGTGTTCCTAGTCCCTCTCCAACAAGGCTGATTTCTCCAGGGGCAGTCATGTGTCCACTGGGCATCAACAGCAATGTGGGCTAAATGATAGTTTCCCATGTAGAGCATCCCATCACATGGCCCCATGGGTTACAGCTTCTGCCCTGCCTGATCTCTGAGCTACTTCATGTGGAGCTACAGAACTTCTGGGGTTCTTGTCTGTACCCTTCCATAACACTGGGGAAAGGAGCTTGCCCTGGAATTCTCCCATCTTAGACCTTATCACAATATACTGCTTGTCATGGGTCATCTGTAGACCAAAACTGTGTATAAAGCTCTGGGTTCAAGTTCACCCCTGGGCTTCAGAGCTGCTCCAACAACTCTCCCAGCATTTTCTTCTCCACGAGTGGCATCAGATGTCTATTATGGCTTGGCACAAAACCAGCTGGGGACAAGAGGCCGGCTCTGTTCCATGTGGGTGCTGTCAGTCCTCCCAAGCACTGCCAGGCTGTGGTTCCTTGTGGACTCATCCTGCTGTGACTCTCAGAGCACGCAGGCCTAGACCCAAGTTGCCAGCACCTGTATCTCTTTGCCTGTTGGCCTCAGGGCTCCTTCTAACTACAGGTGTCACCCTGCCCAAACTTGCAGCACAGGCTGAAATCAGCTGGGGAATTAACCCCTTCCAAGACCTGCTGGCAGCCCATCAATGGCTCGTCAGGGCTGCAGAGTAGGTGCCCACACCCTGCATGCTGTATCTCAGAGGGTGTGGTCTACAGATTCTCAGGCTTCCCTAGGAGGACAGTGTTCTCATCCCTCACAGGAGTATCTTGCTGTACGACATAACCTGCTAGAGGCCACCTTCCTCTCCCTAGCTCACCTCCCCTTTCTCCAGTGTGTATGTCACAGAGTCCCCTCCTAAATGCCCAAGTGCAGCTGTAGCTTTGTCTCAGGACCTGCTTCTAAGGGGACTCGGACTAAGACAACCGCGAAGGACTTGTGAGCTCTTTGCTTGGCTCTAGGACGGGCCTGGTCTCTTCCTCTCCCCAGAAACACAGAAAGGCTTTTAATAAGGAGGAGGACAAGTATGATAGGAGGAGGAGGAATGTGTGGACAGGAGGAGAAGGATAAACAGGAGAAAGAGGGAAATGGATGAAGCAAGGAAGGCGACGAAGGTGGAGGAGTAGTCCTTCTCCCCTCCCTCACTGTGCTCTGCTGAGCTGTGGGAACCTGGAGAGGCAGCCGTGAGCAGCAGTGGCATTAGGGACAGTCCTGACTCCTCCTTGAGCCAGAGCAGATATCGTCCCTGCCCCATTGCAGAGCAGATATCATCCTCCTTGTCATTTGAGCCACTGTCAGCTGGTCTGGGAACATTTTGTCTCTTGCTCCCTCTTTGAAAGGCTGGTCTTAGTATCCAGTCTTTCAGGCTCTGTGCAGGCACCAAGGATTCATATCTTCATTTTTCCTGTCTCCCACCGAGGGCAGCTCCTGGGGGCCTGTATTTTTCTAGCTTGCCCCTTCCTGTTCTTGGCTCTCTGCCTCCTAAAAACAGAACAGCTCTTGGCACACCTAGCCCAGCGAGGAGCTGCAAATCATCCCACTAATGGCTGCCACTGGGATTTCAGAGACAAACTTCCATTGTAAGATTTCTGTGACGGAAACCTCCACCACGCTCCCCAGTATTCTCTCCTTGTCAAGCAGGAGGGACTGAGGCTCCCAAAGAGTCAGATTTCAAGTCCACATCTGCCTCCTTGAGGCACCCTGGGAAGCTCTGGCTTGGCAGGCTTTCAGTAGGAACTGATTTGCAGAGGCAGGGACTTGCAGGGTAGGGCTGGGGCTGGGGGTGGCTCAGGCAGCATCCTGCCAGAATACTTGGAGGGGCCAAACTTTGGGTTCTGGGACCCAAGAATCTCCTTAAAACTGTTGGCAAAATTGTGTGCGTAGTTTCTGAGCTGCATTGTTCTAAGGGGTAGGTTTGTAACTTCCACAACTTCCTCAAATGCTTTATAATCTTGCACCTTAAGAACTTCCTGTTATTAAGACTTCTGATTATTTGAAAACTGAGTAAGCCTCTCAGGCTCTGGGCATCCCACATCGGGTTTAGCAAATCAACCAGAGAACCCGTTTATGGCCACTTAGCCTTAGGGCTGAGGCATGGGCATTAGGCAATGATGCACCCCATTAAATAGACTCTCTCTAGAGGAACTTGATGTGAAATAGAAGCCTCCCCCAAAGGGACTGGAGGAGGCAGCCACGACTGAACCTGTCTCCATAATGTGTGCTCCATTTTCCAGCACTCATGGCTCTTCTCAAACTCTGAACTGCAGAAGCAGCGGCTCTTCCCAAATCTCTAAATCCTCCCAGAGACTCTCCCTTGGCTCTTTCTCCACCTCTTCCATCTTATCTGCTAGGAACGCTGAGCCCTTCCTGACGTACCTCAACTCCCCATGAACCTGGAAAGGGCCGTGGAGCTGAACCTTCTGTCACAGAGTTCTCAGAAAATAGTGGAGGTGAGAATGTTCCAAAAACTACCCCTGCTGTGCTCTGCGTGTGATCCTCAAAGGCCTGGGTTACCAACCTTCTCACCCCGTGAAGACACTGTGTGGTGTGTCCCCAACAAAGGAAGCCGCAATTCAGGCACCCGCTTAGACGTAGAGACCAGATGCTGCCTTGACCTTGGATACCCAGAACTGCCAAGAAATAAATTGCTCGGTCTCAAGTATTTTCTTATAGCAGAACAAGTGGACTAAGACAATACCCTAACAGTCTTGTTCCTATCACGTATAGAGCAAAAAGAAGTAAAATGGATGACAGTGTTACCTTTTATACTCCAACTGTTAAGAAAAAGTAAAAGTAGAAGTAGGGGTATTTGAGTCGGCATCCAGGGAATCTAAGCAGGGAGGAGAGGAGAGGGAAGCGAAGGCAGGGGCATCTGAAGAATGAACACCGAGAGGGACGCTCCTAAGGCACAAACGTAAATAGGCGCTTACACTAACATAGACCTGAAAGTGGATGCCTCTTTTAAATTTGCACCTTAGTCCTGATAATGGTAAAGTAAAATCATCCTGCACATTTGTAGTATGATCTCATGTTTAAACACCACATATATGTATTAAATATAAAGATTAGGAGGAATCTGGTCCCAAATATTCACAGTGGCTGATTCTGGGCAGAGGGATTGGAAGGAAGCAAAAAGAGCTTCTCTCTTCACTTTACCCATTTCTGTCCTGTTTGAAGTTTCAAAATAATAATCATATACAGCTTTGGTAATTTTAGACAAATCAGAAAAATAAATAGAATAATAAACTATGATACATGTCAAAGGGCCCACTAAGAAATATTAACACCAAACAGATTGCCGGGGTTTTCGCCTTGTGGGCAGACGCAAATGGTGAAAATTGAGATGTGTTGACAATTCTTTTCCTCCGATTTCAAAGCACCCTCCCCATGCAGGGTGGCCACCGACCTCTGATTCGTCGCCTTTGAGGTCCGTTGGTGCAGCAGGTGGAAGTCAGCAGTCCCCAGGGACCGGACTGTGGGAGCAGGATGTGATCATGTTTCCCTTTCTCTTCCCCAAGCACTGTCAGCTGAAGACGACAACCTGCCCCCACTCCAGGAGGCAGTGCCTTGTGGTAAGAGAGAGCTGGGCAGAAGAGGCAGAATGGCCTCACCTCCAGCATCTGGTCACATACACAGCAGGCAAGCCTCTTACCCACAATATAGACATGTTTGCTAGATACTAGACTTTCCAGTTAATCAAATTTATCCATCTATCTTATCCAGGTTTTTAGTGTACTATTTCCAGTGACCTTGTTCCTGGAAATGGCAGAAGAGTGCAGCTTCCCTCACAGAACTCTTGGCCTCACCCTTGCTGCGGGTCTCTTCTGCTGGACTTGGAGGTTCCTCAGCTTCTGCACCTTTTCTGCTATCCTTGGGATCAGAACATGAGCAGAACGTGTACCAACTTTGTTACCCACCCGCTTATTATGGAGATCTCAGAGATCTGAGCATGCCAGACTCACCCTGGAGCAATGGCTTTCAGCTTGTTGCCAAGGGACACTTAGCAACATCTGGAGACCCTTTTGATTGTCACAGATTAGGGGGAAATTTTGCCTTAGGGTGGTTGGAAGCCAGGGATGCTGCTAACCATCCTAGAGTTCCAGGAAGGTTCTCACAATACCGAAGAATCAGACCCAAATCATAATCATACTGAGGTTAAGAAATCCTGTCCTAGAGTCATGGGAGAAATTCCATGGGACCTAGGTGCCAGTGCAATATCTCAGTCTCCCCCCAGGACCTATGTGGAGACATAGCAGAAGACAAAATAAGGTGAATGTGTGGGCAAGAAACTCTTTCTGTATAGGACCAGAGAGTATTTGAGTCTCTAAGGGCCAGACCACCTCTGTGAAATTACTCAACTCCAAAAACTCAACTGTACCTTAGTAGTCTGGAGCAGCCACACATGATATGTAAATGAACAGGAGTGGCTATGAGCCAACCACTCTGCTGGGATTCACATGCTCCTAGGCAAAGTCATACCAGGGAAACAAACAACAACCAAAATAGCAGAGATTATTTCTTATGCACACTGCATGTCCATCACAATTGTCTGAGAGCCCTGTGCCATGTCAACCCCAAGACATTCTCAAGGACCCAGGTCCCAGTGTCTACCATCATAATCTTTGCTGGTCACTGAAAGAGGAAAAACAAAAATACACTGTGTGCAATGGTTCCTAGCCTTCTACCAGGAAGCATCACCTCTGGCTCACATTTTATTTGTCAAAGCAACTCATATGGCCATGCCTATCTTTCCAGATGGGGTACGCAGAAGGAAGGCAACTCTTGACAGCTATCTGAATCCCTTTCCCCGAAAGCCCAGTCCTACCCTTGTGCCTAATTCATCCCACCCATAAATTCTAACAAGTGTATGCATAGACTCGAGCAAGGTCAACGGAGGCCTCTGCTCCAAATGCACCATGGCTCAGCTCTTCCTATATCCACTCTTGCTTCCCGTCTGCTTGATAGCTACCATTACAAGAGCTTTCTCCAAAACCTCCCTCACATGATCTCCCATCTCAAGGAACAGGTGTAAGACAATCTGGGAGGAACATGTGCCCTTTTTCGTGACAGATGTACTTCCTGCATATGGAATGCAGCTGTCATCTCGAGACCGTAAGGAAACCAGTCCAAGACAAGTTAGCTCTCTGAGGGTGACACTGCAACAAAGATGAAAGAACGCAGCTCTTTAATGGTGTCAGTGAGCCATTACATAAAAAGAAAAACTCTAGAACTGCTCTACTTCTGGTCTTCTGATGGGGTCAGCTAATAGGTGCTCCTTGTCACAAAGTCTTTCAGTTAGGTTTTTTGTTATTGCAGCTTGAAGTACTTTAATTATGTACTAGATAATCCACAGAAGGCAAAAAAGAAAGGCTTCCCAGACAAACGTGGGTTCCAAAACCCAGTACTTAGATGAGTATCCACTCCTAGGTGAAGTTTTGTCTCCTAGCCATTGTGATATTCCCTCTTCATTTCACTCCATGGTTGCCCAGTAAAGCAAGTCATCCCACAATGCTGAGCACGGGGGCGTCTCCAGGTAACACGTGTACCTTGCAACCCATGGAGCTGCCAGGCCCCTATTTTACTTTCTTCTTTTCCTTGTTACTAGAAAGAAAGTAGCACAGAAACACGTCAGAAAAAGAAAGGCTAAATCATCCCCCAATGATATCTGCCTCATAAATATTATGAAGTACTGTAGGATGCTCAAAAAATCTTTATAGAGTGTTGCCCCTCTCACGATGAAATAAGCCACTTGGCTGCATAAACAGGCTATGAGGTTTCCCCTGACTCTGTGCCTCAAGAGCTAGGGGGCCTTTGGAGGTTGTCAGTGAGCTAAAAGCTGGACAATGAGTGAGTGCCTTAAGTCACCAAAGACACAGCTCACATATATGGCTTGTCTTGCCTGAGTCTCTATTTTCATCAGCTATAGAGAAGATTGGACATTAGGATCAAGGACCTTGGAGTCTAATAGCCTAGAGTTAAGTGCCAGACCATGGGAAAGTTATTTAACTATTCTACACTATTCAATATCTATGAAATGGGAAAGGTAAAAATACCAGATAGCTTAGCCTAAGTTATGCTGCAGTAAATAATTCCAAAACTTCAAAGGCTGGAAACAACAAAAGTTTACCGTTTACTTGAGTCACATTTCTGTTAGGGGTGGCCGCTATGAGTTTCATGCAATATCCACTCCATGACATAGTCTGACATAGCAGCCTACATTGGAAACACTGTCAACCTTGTGACAGGCCTGCCTGGAAAGCACGAGGTCATGACTTTGATTCCTGGTACCAAATAACAATAATAATAACACTATTACTAATCTTGTGACAGAGGAAAGAGATCCTGCTAGAATATCATGATAATTGTTAAAGCCACTGCCTAGTGGTGGCATATTTCACCTCTGTCCAAACCACGTAGTGCAAAACTTGTCACACAGCCAAAACCGAAGCCATCAAGTAGAAAGTGCAATCTGCCCACACAGAAGTAAGGCCGAGGTTTTAAAAAAATAATAAAATAACCACACAAACACTCAAGATTGTTATGTGAATACTGAAGGTAAATGACAGACGATCAGCTTTCAAAAATTTAGCTATCATAAATATTAATATCACCACTTTATGTTCCAAACAACTTAGCAGGATGGAGAGCTTTTGTAAATGGGCCTTTTGATTTACTACTTGCTTAGATTAAGCCTTTGTTTAGACAGCATGTCGACTGTGTGGTACTGTGAATCATTTAGGAAGTAAATAAAATTTACTTCACTGTAGAGTAAGAATAAAGGTAGTATCTACCTTCGAGGGATGCTGTTACAATTAAATGAGCTGTCTGAAAATTCTGTGTAACTTTTGTCATGGAAATTGGGACCTACTTCCCTTCCCCTTGAACCTAGGCTGGATTTAATGTTCCACTTCACCAACAGGATGTGCTACAAGTAATGTGCAGGGAATTCTGAGGCTTGGTCTTGAGAAATCTTGCCATTTCAACCCACTTAGAACACTTGATCTTGGTACCCTGATCTGCCACATAATGGAAGGAACATTCAGCAAACCCAGGTTTCAGCTATCTGTGACCAAGAGCTACACAATTAAGTAAAGCAACTCTGAGTCCATCCAATGAGCCTGACGCCACCACCATGTGAACAACTCTGAGGAGGCCTTGTAAGGCATATGAGTCACTCTGCTGAAGCCTGCCTAAAACCCCATCCCACAGAATCATGATATAACTAATGGTTGTCTGAGTCACTGAATTTTATCATACTTTGCTCTTCAGCAATAGACCTGTGTAAGCCCTTAGCATTTTATCTGATTACAGGATGGTCCAGAAAGCATTGCTGGTCACATCAGCACTTGGGTTGACTTCCAGCCCCAATTCCCTCAGGTTCTGTGGAGGAAAGGATGGTGAAGACACAACTTTGGTCAGATGTTTCTGTTTCTTTACTGTACCCATGAATGCAAGAAAAAGAGGAGTCTCTCCAGGGTCCAAGGAAGACAAGGAATATGGAAAACAACTAATATGGGACTATTGGGTATACATGTGCCTCCATTTTTCAAGAAAATCACAACTCAGCATTTTAAACTCCCTTAAAACTTCAAGTAGCACTGTTGCATGATGTCCTGTGGTAAATGGGACCACCTGGCACCCCACCACGAATCTTTGGAAGACTGCGTACTCTATTTCAGAAAGCAATAAGCCAATCCGGAAGTTGGAAAATTGCCATATTCAAGAATAAACAAGCAGCTTTGTCTGGCCTGGTTTCCTCTCATTTGTCACTGCTGTTGATTCATTTTCTTGATATAGAAACTTGGCTGTCTTAGGTGAGACAGAGCAATGTTACAACTTCACTGCATTCCGTCTCCTTTTCCCAGTGGGAATGTGACAAAACCCTATTTCCCAGTGTCTCCCCAGGGAAATGAGACCATGCACCAGAGATCTGGCAATTGGACCATGCATGGCAGTGATAGCACCTCTTCCAAACCTGGCCACTGGTACACTTCTGTGTGAACTTTCAGACTTTCTTCTCTCCTCTGGAAAACATCTAAGGAAGAATTCTGGGGTCCTCTGTCATGGCAGGACCACAATCAGGAAGGATCTGTGGTCCCTGAGGGACTGGGTGGAGCAGATGCCCTACTACTTTTGGCCTGGGCCAACAGTAAGCAACAACCCTTTGTGATGTGAAGCCAGGACATTGTCATTTGCTGTGGCAGTGGTTTCCTTTGGAAACAAAGGGTAGAACTTACCCGACCTCATCCTCACAAAGAGTCCCAGTGCCTCTTGCTGGAGAGCTTACTGACAGCAGTTGGACTGTCCACTGCACCCCACAGAAGACAGGAGGGAGCCCCTGAAAGACTGTGCCTGCCTGCTCTGGTCTCCTGAGGGTGTGAGCATGAATCTTTTATTCTCTTTTTCTCTATGCAGGGGAACAGCAGGAAGATATCTAGCACATCATATTCTTCTGGCTCCGGTGACAAGTAGATGAAATTCTATCACTTGTCAGACAGGAGACCTCAGAAGTGACTAATTTGATCCCTGAGGCCTCTTTAGGAGCATCCTCTACTCTCCCAGCTCCTCCTCCCTCTGCTCAGCCCAGCTTTCACCAAGCAAGACAGTCAGGTGCACTTGAACCAGCTCAGCAGGAAGCAGAGAGGTTTGGAGTAACTCTCCCCCAATTTGGCTGTCTGGAGTGAATAGTTATTTATCAGAGTTCTCAAATGGTGCCTTTTATGTAACGTGGCCTTGGGACCATGCCCTAGAAATCACTCTGTTGAGAGTGCCACCGAGGAGACAGCTGCATCTGTCCTGAGAGAAGCAGGGACACAGTTCCAGATGGGGGAGGATGAAAAGCTGCAACAGGGAAGAGGTCAGCATCTGCCCTGACTGCCCACCATTCCTTAGAGACTAGGATCTTAGAGGTCAGTGCAGTGGTGGAGACTCAAAAAATGGAGAAAACCCGGATCTGGAGGTCACATTGACCTAGGCAGACTTGGATTTTGTTTCAGCACATACCACCAGCGGTAGGGACATAACTAAACCTCATGGGGTTCCAGTTTCTGCATCTGGACTGCAGGGGTTGACAAAAGTTTATACACAGTCATTAAAAGGAAAAAATGAGGAAAATGCCTGGCATCATTGTAGCTCTCCTTCTCACATCCTTTGGTGTCTTCAAAGTCACTGCTTTCTCCATATAAAATTTTCTGTGGAAACAAGCTAGAAAAAAAAAGGCTTAGAAATCAGAGCAAGAGTCACTGTGGACCAGTTCATGAGAGCTACAAAGCACCTTAGGAAAGAATAGGAAAGAGCACAGCTACTCAAAACTTAAACAGGCCCTAACATAAGTCCAAATTCCCCAGCTATCTATGTCAATCTTCACCTTGAACCATAGAAAAGGAAAAGAGTGAGAAACTGGCTGCCAGCTCACACTAGACTCTCTTTTCATGCCTAAAATGCACTGTCAGATAACCTCAAAGTCCAGATTGCAAATAGATGCCATACACTCCCCAATCCTGTACCTGCGGCAGCTGTCACTAATTGGTCACTTTACTCCTCCCCACCATGTCCAGACAAGGCAGCAGAAGACTTTGCCACACAACAGTCAAGCCAAAAAGCACATCAGAAATGTCAACCAAATCCAGACCTGCTTACCAAACCATAGGGATTTGCCTTGTACAGCAGCCTAACCCCAGAGGGTGAGCAAGCAGCCAGAGAGAAAAGGTTAAACCAAGGTGGAGAGCTGAGCTTCCAAGTGCTTACAAAAACCCGTACCAAGAGCACTAATAAAGTCTGCACATGATGATGCAATTAGCCATGGAATTCAGATTTAAGGGTGATTTCCAAACCATGACTTCTGTACTTTTTGCATATTATTTTACTGAGGATTTTCTTTCCTACACCAAGGAGGTTTTTTTGTTTTTGTTTTTGTTTTTCAGAAGGATGAGCAAAATACATAGAGAAGGTGGTTGTTTTCATATACTTCTTGGTATTGTTAGCCAATCCGCTAACTAAATTGGATAACAATATGGCTAGTTAACCACTATTCGTCCCACCTCTAGAACTGTTAACAAGACAGTGACACAGAGCACAGGATGTTAAATCCTCCAAGGCTGGAATCCTTGTCTTCCGTGAACAACCATGAATCACCCAAACAGGCTATACCCGGATGTTTAAGACAGCCATATAATTATTTATGAGTGAATGACCGGTTCAGTATTTCTGCCAGTTACCTTTATGGTTTTTATGAGATTTGGATAACATTTATTTATTGCCCATTCAGTTTCCCATTCACAATGGAGCTTTGTTCGACATTTAGAGACATTTCTAATGCTTTTCATTAGTCTTTCTGGCAGGAATAAGAGATTTTTTTTTCTTTGGGTTTCTGCAAGAAATTCCTGCAAAGCTAATTTGGATGATAAAATGATACCATTTCAAACATCTTCATGCATGGATTATAATATTTAAACCTTTTCATAGGAAGAGATTAATCATGTGGTTTGTATCACCAGTCTTGCAAGTTTAATAAGGAGGCCAGTCAGATAAAGAACCAAAATACATCTTTATAACAGAATTTGTTACATCCTGAAAGTATCTTCTGTCCCTAATGCTGGACTCTGCCTATGTCATTGCCAATCCAAGGGTTGAGTTTATTTGCTTCTAGAATAGACAATGTATATATGCAATATGAAACTATCATTGTGTACCATACAACAACTTTTTGGTTGATGTTTGGCCATGTGTGTAACAAGGTCTTCATAGGATTATTTTGCATGTGCCCTCTAAGTTGTCCCACAAAGTTATACCACAGGATGCAATGATCTAACGATATAGTTCTCAGGATATAAAAATGTCATAAGCAACACAAAACTATATACCACAGTCCTGAATGTTTTGGCCCCAGGGACCAGTTTCATAAGACAATTTTTCCATAGATTAGGGAGTGTGAGGAGGTGTTTTCAGGATGATTCAATCACATTACTTGAATTTATTTCACAATTTATTTCTATTATTATTACATTCATATATAATGAAATAATTATACAACTCATCATAATGTAGAGTTGGTGGGAGGCCTGAGCTTGTTTTCCTGCAACTAGATGATCCCATTTGATGGGAGATAGTGACACCAAAGAGTGCTGCTATGGTTGGTCTAATCCATAGTCTCATTTTGTCCCACCACTGGATGCAGTTTAATTATCACTGACACAGTTTTGATAGAAGTCTGCAACCAGTTGACTTATTATGATCTTGCTGCAGTCAAATCTCTCTGCTAATGTTAATCTACATTTGCAGCTATTCAGTGCTAGCATCACTGCCTCAGCTCCACCTCAGTTCATCAATTAGGTTCTCAAAAGGAGCATAAGCCCTAGATCAGTGATGTTGAATCTTTTAGAGCTTTCAATGATACCAATAGCCCACTACAGCACACATGCCATAGGTTTGCTACACTGCCCTAGATCCTTCACATGTACAGTTCACAGTAGGGTTATTACTTCTATGAGATTCTAATGCCATCTTTTATCTGACAGGAGGAAGAGCTCGGGTGACAATGTGAGTGATGAGGAGTAGGGGTAAATACATATGAAGCTTTGCTGACTGGCCCACCACTTACCTTGTGCTGTGCAGCCCAATTCCTTCAGACTGTAGACCAATATCAGTCCATGGCCCAGTGGTTAGGAACTCTGCTATATAGCATTCATTACTGCTGTTTGCTACAGTGTGAATAGCTCTCATTTATGAAAGCTTGTCATCTACCAGCTATAGGCCCAATCATATAACAAAGCCAGGGAAGTAGAATTAATATTTCCTTTTCTCCAGAATGGGGCTTAATATTGGCAAATAATATCCCCACTTGCCTTAGTTGGTCCCTAAGAGAGGCAGGACTCTCAGGCACAGTGGTCCCTGGCCAACATTTCCAATGATGCTCTGCTGTCCTGTGGCTCCTGTCTACAAGATGGACTCCCAAAGTATTTTATGTGGTCAAATCCAGGAGAAAAAAGAAAGAACTCAACTGGCTGCCAAATGTCAAGTAACAAAAACCTAATTGACTAATACACTTTTTTCTAGCCTACTCCGTGGTTTCAGGAGAAAGTAATGTGAGCCATGGAGACAATGAGCCACTGGCTGGCAGGTGTACTGGGGCTGTGCTGTGTGCCCCTAGATGGCAACAAACCACAGTCTCCCTACCCTTCTGCCCTATGTGTTCACCTCCCCTCATTACACCTGTTCCATCTGCTCCCCTTCAAGCTGTCAGCAGAGTCCACAGTTGCTATCAGAGTCATTATCATAATCATGGCACACCATGCCAGTGGCCCTGGTGAGAACCTATTTTATGGCACACCTAGCGTGTGCCAACAGGCTACATAACAGATGTTCATGTTTTCCTTTTATTCTTTTAGTGTCTCTGGTAGACAGAAGACCCACCTCCCACAATGGGACCCTGAGGTTTAGCTGGAATATGTCCAAAGGCACAGAACATGAACAGGCTGGGGCTGGAATCCAGGCTACTGTCTCCAAGATCCAGAGTTAACCTCTCATTGTTAAAGACCTGGAAAGCTTTTCCTCAAGGAGCATAGCCATGTATCCCAAGAACAAATACATGGATAATCTTTGAGCTAGGACAAGAACCAGGGCTTTCTCCTCATTCTGGAATTTTCTATACCTTGCCACACTGACCCGTTCTCTCTTCCCACCTCTTCCCAAGCATGGAACATTAAACCCAGGAACTGTGCTGCAATCTCCTGAGAAAAAAAATATGAATAAAATGAAGATAAATGTGAAATCCTCCCTGCTTCCCCATATTTAGGAACTCCAACATCACTCTGTCCTATGTTAGGTCACTGCCCTTGATACCAACTACCTTTACCAAACTGCATAGATCACTTCATCTAGCTGAGTTTCAGTCTCCCAAGGTGCAAAGTAGGTTAATGTTACTGTTTCAAAAGGTTATTCAGAATTGAAAGGAAGATGTCTGGTGCAACTTTAATGGATTAAAATATATAAATGTCTGGTGCCTTCTCTGGATATTTTTAAGTACTAAAAAAAATAGAGGCAGCTATTTTGTTTCTGCCATCTCATTAAAATGTGCACATAATTATACTCACAAGTTGGGTCCAAGTGCCAGTCTGGGTTTACAAAGAGCAAATCTAAAAGGAGACCATGGAAATAAGAGTTGAAATTTTCTGGAGCTCTGGACAGAGGAAGTGTGCATGATTTTGTTCTTGAAAATTAGGTACATAAAATTCAAATGAGTAATCATAAAAATGATAACAGCCATCTTCTTTGTATGAGGCACTTGACAGATGGGATTCTATTCTTTACAACAACTCTGTGTGTCTATTTATGTACTTAACAGCTAGAAAAAAGTGAAGACCTGAGAGATAAACTGACTTGCCCAAGGTCTTACAGCCACTAAGGAGCTGAAATGAGTTAATCCATACTTCTCTGATCCTCTGACTTGCTCTTTCCTTCTCTGCAAAAGCTACTGTGGATAGGCCAAAGAGGGGTTCAGTGAGACAATCTACTCGTGTGTCTGGCAAAGAGGGAAAGGCCATTCTGACTGCTCTGGCTCTTGTTTGTAACATTTTCACATGGTACTGATAGTCAGGAACAGAATTCAAAGGGTCTTGGAACTTGAGTAACAATAAAAACCTGTATCTTCCTTTTTGTTAACATACTTGGAATTTAGCATGGCTTCCCATTTAGTATCTAGGCAATAAACCACAGTATTATCAGCAACATGCATGGCTTCTTTACCAGTAGATTGCTTGGTTCTTGGTCCGTTTTCTGTTGCTATAACAACATACCCAAGACTGGATAACTTATTTTAAAAATGAGGTTTGTTTTGGTGTACGATTCTGGAAGTCCAAGAGCCAGGTGTCAGCAATAGTTTGGATTCTGTTGCAGGCTTATGGCTGGAAAGGGAAGTAGGTGCATAAAAAGCCAAGGAAACAAAACTTGTTTAGAACCTTTCCTTGTTCCTGTAACCAATCCATTCCTATGAGAGCTAGTCTCTAGAGAACAACCAAATATTTTTAAAAGATATGAATCCACTCATAAGAGCAGCACCCTCAGGGCCTAATCACCTCTTAAATATCTTCCCACCTCTCAACAGTGTTATGTGGGAGGTTGAGCCCCAGCATAATTTAGGTGGAGACAAACCATATTTGAGCCATAGTGCCTGGCCATACACTCTAAGTGGTGTAGTCTGGCTCCAAAGCAGTGTTCTCTCTGAAGTGCTCAGTTCTATCAGCAAAGCTATCTTATTCAGTCAGCTGCCTCTCTAGACCTCTATGCCAAAAACTTCCTCTTACTTATGTTTCGAGGATGAACCTTAGCATTTCCTCCAGAAGCTGTTGCAGAGTGAGGCAGAATTAATATCTGTTGGCTTGGCAGGTAGCTTTTCTGCAATGGCATCTAATCACCTTTATGCCTGGGATTTGTGTTCTTGTGCAGTATCCACCCCTTGAGTGCGGACCTGGGGACTTGCTTCTGACAGAGTGCAGCACATGTAATGGATGTCATTTCTGAGGTCAGGATATAGCCTGTGACTTCTGGACAGGCCCCCAGCCAGCCACCAGGGAAGCACCTGCTAAAATCAGAAAGTCTAGCTGAGCCGTGACCACATCTCCTGCCCAAGGAATCTAGAGCAGAATAAACAGGTTTTGTTTTTAAGCTACTAACATTTGTGGAAGTAAGTAACTCATACACTTACTATCAGAAGAAAAGAGAAAGGAGAGAAAGGGAGGATGAGAAAACACAAATGGGTTCCCCTTCAGCAATGCCTGAGGGTCACTGCCCTCTCCTTGATACCATGACTGCACAATCTAGCTTCTCCTGACACCTCACAGCAGTACCCGCAGCATGAGCTCATCTGGGTCCATGCATTCCTCAGCTCTATGAATTTCCTGCCATGAGTTGTGTCGTGCTTAGTGATTTATACCAAAATTTTATGGTAACCAATATGCCTTGATTCATCATAACAGAGGCCAAAGTCAGCTAGTGACTGCACAAGTGTTGACTTCAAACCAATTCTGTGAATTACACAAGGTCCATTCTGTTATATCCTTGATTCCCAAGAATTTCCAAGATTTTCAGCAGTGGTCCACAAATCTCAGGGACATGATCAGTTGCTTCTGTCAACTGGCCTGATCCACTCAGGACTCCACACACCAGCTGGATTTTTGGCATGGGGATTTGTATCCACCTGCCCTCCCACTATGCACAGTTTCTTACATGGTTCCACTTAGGGCCATGGGCCCTGAAAGCCATTGTCAAAGCCAAATTTCCAATGGGCTGTTGAATTGGAGTGCAAGTGCCTTCCAGGTGTTCCATCAAATGAACTCATGGTTTTCTGCTGCTCCTCCCATTTTCACAACACTCATCCTGTGGGCTGCAGTGACGTTAGGTGAACTCTACCTTGTTTCTCTATTCTAAGGCACCAATCATGGGAACACACACTGCAAATTTAATAACAGCTTTTCAAAGGGAGCAAAAGACTACCACACTGAACTTATTGATTGATTTTTTTCCAATTTCAAATTTATTGAGGTGTAGTTTACGAACTAGAAAATGTACCCATTCTAATCGTACAGCTCAATGAGTTTAACTAACTTATACACTATGTACTATCATATAATGACAATTAAGATATGGAATATTTCCACTACTCCAGAACATTCTTTTGTGCCTCATTCCAAATAATTCCAACCAATCCTGTTCCTGGACAACCTCTGATCTGCTTTCTGTCATGATAGAAGAGATGCATGCTTTCTAAACTTTGTATGTATGAGATAACATATGTGTCTGCTTACATATCTGGCTTCTGTCACTCAGTGTATAGAGTCTGAGATTCACCTGCAAATCAAATAGAAGCTTTATGAAATGACAGTTGTTTATTTTTTGTGTTGTTGAATAGTATTCCTGCCCGTCTTTTATAGGCCACCTATCTCTCCTGTATTTTCAACTTTATTAAAGAATAGGTATATGCTAAATTGTTCAGAAGTGCATGATTTGATGTTGTAATGTATGCATAAAGCCATGATATATGCATAGATATTTTCATAAATCAGAATTGTAAAAAAGAAAAACAATAATAACAGCAGCAACAACAAAAAAGTTCAGCTTAGAATAGTGAAATAATTCTTTTGTCTAAGTCTTCTTGGAGCATTGGTGAATAATGGCCTCACATTTGGCTAACTAAAGAAACTTTAATAGCTTTCCTGCCCAAACACATTGCACTATGGATATTTGTGAGTTCTGAAGAACTTTCCAGCTCTTCTGCTGAAAACCAAAATGAGGCAAAAAGCAGTTTCACAGACATCTCACTACATTCAGTATTTCTGACTGGATTCTGAGCTTTAGTGAAATGAATGGAATTCAAGCTACCCCAAGAAAAGCAGGGAACGGATGGGCTTTATGGGATCACATAAAGAAGAAGGCTCATCAGCATCCAGGAGCTCAAGCATCATCTGAACCCAATCTCCCTTCTTCTTTTTCCCTTCTCTCAACTGTGTTTTCTTTCTATTAGTTTCATTCTCTCCACGTGGTGGCCTACTGCAGTTTTAGGTTACTTTTCTAACAAAACACTCTGAATATTTACATTGGAGGAAGTGTAGTGCAAGGGATTGTTTACAGAGGTGATAGAGTTGCTAAGAAAACAACCTAGGGAAACTGAACAATCCAGAGACCGGCTACAGTGGAGAGATAGAGAGCTAAGAGTCCCAGAGCCTGGGACATCTGACAGTAAGACCTCGGGGGAGCAGCCTGGTGGATTCTGGAGCCACAAAAATATTAGGGCTGCTGCTACTGAAGCTGCCTGAGGCAGGCAGGGAGACAGAGAAACACCCTGGCATTTCTGTCCTTTCACACTAGGGCTCCCCAGTGTCTTCGTACGGACCTTACCTAACTGAAAGGCAGCTGGCAAGGATGACCAGGAAATGCAGCCCACAGGGGCCAGTCCTGTGGGATGCAGACAAGAGCAAAGGAAGAGGAAGAGGAAGGAAGTGGGGGAGAGCATATGACGGAAACAGGCCCAAGAGAGCATAATCCCTGGAGGAAGTGAAATTTTTAATAGTTCCAGCAGGTATCCTGGAAAAGTCTAGTTTGCTAAGCTGTGAGCATTAGACCAGTGCCTAGTGATAGGAGGCCAGCAGAGAATGGGAGGCAGCAAGGCAGACTTAGAGAATAGGACAGCCCCAAAGAAGAGTCAAAATGTCCTGCCTTACAGGATGCAGGCCTGCAAACCCAGGAGTCGTGGCGTACTGCTCCAGGTAGAGAGAGGCAGGGGAACGAGAGGCTGAAAGGCTGCAAAAGCTGCTACCTGATTTCCCCAGGGCAGAGCTTTGGATTTGCTACGATGCCAACACACGGCCAAGGTCAAGGTCTTGTTGAAATGTTCCCAGCCCTCGGGAAGGTGAGAAGTGGGAGGAATGGACGCAGAAGCCTTGTTTCTACTCCTTCTCCTGAAGTTTGCTCATTCCCAAGGCTGGATTTTGCAGCATGGGGCCCAGGGCCTAGGTAGAAAGAGTAGCTTAGGACCCAGACCTTGGGAAACAAAAAACAAAGGACTAACCAGTCTTCAGTGGCATGCTGCCTTCTAAAGGAGACACTTTGCAATCCAAATGCTGAGGCCAAAGGATTTCCTACGAGTCTTTTATGATCTCTATAAATTTCAAGAGAGAGAATTGGTGAGCAACTGGGCTCTGTCACTGTCAGGTCGCTGATTGAACGCGCCTTTAATGGAGTCTCCAGCAGCCGTAAAAATGCATGAAAACAGCCTTCTGGATGCAGGCGAGTCTGATAGATGGACCAGTGACACCCAGTAAAAGCCAAATGGGTTGGGCTTGTCCTCAGGCCTGTTCAAGGGAGTACATCTTGGTCTCTTAGGACACAGCTTGTGCTTGGAGATTCATTAGACCTTCTACATGCAATTCTCTCTAAGAGAACACACACACATGCA
The DNA here is from genome assembly GCA_004027455.1 of Hydrochoerus hydrochaeris. Lineage (NCBI taxonomy): Eukaryota > Metazoa > Chordata > Mammalia > Rodentia > Hydrochaeridae > Hydrochoerus > Hydrochoerus hydrochaeris. The sequence continues at coordinate 90,260 of PVLA01000251.1, read as the reverse complement.
CACACACACACACAACTAAACTTTGTATAGGATGGCTTTTACATTAGGCAGTGTCCCCTAGTAGTTAAAAGCTTGGACCTAGTGGGAGATTTTGATAGTGTCTCTCCCAAATTTACATTTACTCAGGATTTCAGAATGTACTTTATTTGGAAATAGGAACTCAGCAGATGTTATTTTGCTTATTTGTCTTGGTTTTCCCTTCTGCAAACTAGGGACAGTAATAATGGCAATCACATAGACAAAATGAGCAGAGGATAAAGAGCACATATCATCACATAATAAATGTACAACAAATTCTAATTGTAGCTACTCTTCATGAGAAAAAGGAAGAGAGGATGGGGAGAGGAGGAAGAATGGGTGCCATTAAAATCTGGTTAATATTCATTGTAACGCTGCACTAACAGTGGAGTCTCCTGGAGGAGCTCAGATAGATCTCATGTGATGGACAGTTGCTCTCCTCCTCTTTAACCCCCTAATTGTAGCACCTACAGATCCCTTAATTCTCCTGGAGGGGCTGGCAATGCCTTAGTACAGATGTTTGTGAGGAGCCGTCCCTCCTGCAGGACAAGGCCATGTAACAGCTTGCTCTAGACTTCCCCTGTCCCCGTCAGGTAGTTGCCCAGTGGCGCCAGCAAACCAGGAATTTGAGGAGCACAATTCAACGGTCAGATAAGAAAATGCACTGACCCCTTTATCCCTGCCCAGACATAAGGTACACATAATTTGCCACACACTCGAGTATTGGAGGACTTGTTTACTTTAGAATGTGCATGAAATAAGCAGAATAAAGCACAAAGCATTTTCAAAAGAACTTATTCCCTCTGCTGGGGGTAAAATAGGCACCTTGTCCTTCTGTGATGGCATTCATTCAAAGCGCATTATCTCAGGGGAAAGTGCATGTTTTGCTAAAGGGAAACATAGCTCCTTACACATTTCCAATTCAAAAAGCAGCTGTATATGCATGCCATACGTACATGCACCAAGAGCAAAGCTTAGAAAATCATTGTTTATTAAAGACCTAAAGAATAACTGCTTAAAGATATTAGAAACTTTGCAATACATAAGACAAATCCAGGGGCAGAAATGGCAGTGCTAGTGCACACTGGCACCATTGGGTGACCTGATGGGGACAGAGGGAGTGCAGTGCAGGCTGCCACATTGCTTCATCTTGCAGAAGGGAAAGATCCTCAGAAACTTATGTACTCAGGCATCTGTTGATCAGACATCAGACATGCAGGCTCTTATCTTACTAATTTGCTAAATTCGAAGAAGGTGATTTCCACCTTTCGAGTCACCTTGTGGCCCAAGACAGCTGCTAGAACTTGAATCACTGCATATACTTTCAGACCAGCATAGACAAAGGAGGGAAAAATAAAAGAATGTGTCCTCTAGGGATATTTCTGCACAGTCTTCCCAAAAATCCTATACATTTCCATAGTCCCATTTATAGACCTAATTAAAAGTAAAACTAGAATGTCATTTTTGTTGTTGTTGTTGGGTGCAGTTGCTACCTCAAACAAAATTGCCATTTTGTTACTCAGAAAAAAAGATAATGCATAGTGAGTGACAAACAGTAGCCTCTGTCACAACAAAGAAACTCAAACATAAAACTGACCAAATTATTTTGTGTGTCAAATAAGGTCCAGAACAGAGATTGGCTGCCATTTGGAGGATAAAAATTAATCCAGTTTCTTCGCTTGTACATACTTGCAATCCAATATGACATTCCCAAAAATTGAAGTGTGACTTTAAAATAGTCACACATCTAGAAAAATGCAGAAATCCACACCTTTGTGGGTGTGACCTTAGAACAGAGTCTCCTCACCTTTGGAATACTGTTCCAGTTACAGCACTGTTTACTGGTATTTACAGACACAGTGTTTGGGGATGGCACTGGGAGCACAGAACATCAACAATGGTAGAGCCATCTCCCGGGGCCATACCTGCCCTCTAGACAGCCTTCATGAAACAGACATAAAGTGACTGAGTCTGTGAAAACCAGACCAACTGGGCTGTTACAGAAGGAACTCAGGAATGGGCCCTCTGGTCTTTCCTGACTATTGCCTTAGAACCAAGGCCAGATGGACTACAGTCCAGGGAAACAGACAAGTGCAGACTCCTACACCACAGGCACTTCACTGATTTACAGGGTTCCCCAAGAAAGGATTCCAGGGACAAGCTCCTCTGGAATACACTTACTCAGTCCTCGTAACAAAGTCTCTTTCTTTCTTTCTTTCTTTCTTTCTTTCTTTCTTTCTTTCTTTCTTTCTTTCTCTCTCTCTCTCTTTCTCTCTTTCTTTCTCTTTCTTTCTTCTTTCATTTTTCTTTCTTTCTCTTTCTTTCTTTCTTTCTTTCTTTCTTTCTTTCTTTCTCTTTTTCTCATTGTTTCTTAACTGCAGGTCTTCTCAGGATCTTTAATGTTTGGGTGCTTTGTGAATCCCCAAGACTGAACCATATGATGCAACATTTTCCAAATGACCTCAGACCTTTGCTGAATGTGTGCTCTGGGGGATGGGTCTTCTCCAGAGCCTTCTTTGGGAAGCCACAGAGAACTTCCTCTAAGTAGGTTTCTCAATCTGGGTGCTATTGCCATTGGGGAATGGGCAATTCTTGAGAGTGGGGAGCTGTGTGTACACTGTGACATCTTTAACAGACTCTGTGGCTCCTTCCTACAGAAGTCTGATCCTGTTATAACAACCAAAAATGTCAGTAGATGTTGCCAAATGTCCCTTGGAGGGAAAGGTCTGGGATCCAGGAAATGTATAATGATTATTCATGAAATCGCTGTCCTGATTCTGATTCTGATTCTGACTCTGACTCTGACTCTCTCTCTCTCTCTCTCCCCCCTTTGTATGAGCACTTGGACTCTTTCAGAGTCCAGTCCAATAACACTATAAAAATGATGTGGAGTTAAGCATAAGCAGCACACTGTAATTTTTAATCAGACTATAACTGGCCCCTCCAAACTCTGCTTTTGTACTTTGTTTCATGAAGACAAATATAATATTTTAGATATTCTTCAAAAACCCAGTGAAGATAGTCTTACCAAGAACCCTCTGAGTTCAAGCAGGTGGTCACTATTAGACTGACAAAGACCTCACAGGCTGTGCCAGGCCATGTGTACTTCATCCAGCTAAGGAAACACCTTCTGCATCTTTTGACTCCAGAGGGTCAGTTCGTCTCTCTCTGTGTGTGTGTGGCATGTATATTCACATACATAGAAACAGAGGCAGAAAGAAAACTGCTTTGATGAAATGTTACCATTTGTGTAATCTGTGTGGAGAATATAAGGGAGTTCTTTGTATTTTTCTTGCAACTTTGGTAAATTGTCAGTATTAAAAGTTACCAAAATAAAAAGTTTTAACACCCAGGAAGCCCCACCACCATGCACTCTTCTTTCTCTGTTACATTCATTCCCTTCTCTTTCTGTGCACCAAATGTCCTAGAGACCTCTTTTCCCGGGACTCTGAGGCTGGCTGGGTGCCTGGTTACAGAGAGAGTCGGGCTTCCACCTGACGACCCTGACTGGGGATATGTAGGCAGGGCTGCTCCACGGATGCCTCAGTCTGACCCGCAGTTCAGATCAGGCGGCTTGGACTGCACTCTGGGCCTCAGAGTCTCTTCAGCTCCCCAGGTGGCCCCAGGGCGTAGCCAAGGGTGCCAGTGCCTGTGTGTCAAAGGCAAGATCTGGTCGCTAGTCCTACACAGCAGCAGTTCCTCTCCTAAGTATCTCCGCTGCACTTAGTTGTCCTCACCTTGGAGAGCAGCAGCCCCACCCGAGCAGATTCTTGATGTTCCAGGCCAACCAGCCATCGCCATGGTGAGTCCTGAAAAAGCCAAGAGGGCCTCTGGGCAGCTGTTTGCATTCTCTGCTAAACATTTAGCACTTGGTGCTCCATAAATAGTTGCTGGACACGTGCAGGCATGAAGGAAAAAAAGGTCCCTAATACCATGCTAATCTCCGCTGGTCCCTCCCAGCTGCACAGTGTTTGAAAAATGGTCATATTTTGCATTAGAATCATCCCATCAAATTTCAAGAAATCAATGGCTTTTGAAAGTAAACCCCACTTTGGGGTGAGAGGACTTGGCACAATCTCACCCCCTTCAGACTGGCCCGGCGCAGGTGCGAGCCAGTGCACGCCTCTGCGTCAGCTGCTACCCCTTCACGCACCTCCTCAAATCATTTTTGTATTAGCATATCTCCAAGTGCATATAATTTTCACATCAAAGAGTGTAATTTTTTTTGCATAAGTGGAGTAGAGAATGGTTTATCCACTGAAGTATCTCAGGCAGCAGCCTCGATAGCGTGACATAGAAATTACACAAGAAGACCGGTATTTAGAAAAATTGGGTGACAGAGTTTGTATTCCTTAAGTAGATGTGGAGAAAATTTATCCATTGAAAAGAAAAAAAAAATTAAAATATGTATTTCTGGAGCTTAAAGTAGGTTCCTAGTTGGGAGAGGAAGGGGCCCTGGAGCTGAAAACTCACTTGTTGGGAGAGGTGTGGTTATGTCCATGTTTTCAGGAGAGGTCAGTGGGAATCATAGGCCACCCGGACCTGCTTGCCCATGCACAGCCACCTCACCCTGCCCTGAGGACCCTGTCTGTGAAAGGAGCCGGCCCAGGGGAGGACAGGAAGAAACTGCTGCATGAACCCATCCTCAGGGTCAATGCTCTGGGACGTCAGCCTGGCTCCAAAATCACAACCTCATTCTAACAAAGCCAGCCCCTCACTACTGCCCCAGGTATCTTTTCTAACGCTCCTCTGGGCTTGAAATCTTCAAGGAATCTGAAGAGAATTTTCACAGAATCTCGCGGCTACATGCACCCCTAAAATTACACTCACGACACACACCTAATACACCACACACCACACACACACAGACACACACACATGTTTAAGACAAAAAGAGGGTGTGGTGTCCATGTCTTCAGTATACCAAGTGGATCTCATACATTTTTAGTCATTTTCAAACCTAAAACACTTTAATTCTGGAACATTAAAAAGTTCACATTGGGATGCCGTGACTACAAGTGGGTCTGGTCTGTGTGGAAAGCATCTTAGCTTTCCTTACTTCTGTCTGGATGACAGGCATAAGAACACAAGATAAAACAATAAAATGCTTAGAAGAGAAAGTAGGAGGCTTATATTGATTGATTGATTGATTGTGTCAACTTGAGACATTTAGAAGCTTCACTAAACGGGTTTAGCAACTCTATACCCTAGGGTATAGACTCCCACTCTAGGGTAGCTCATCACCTAGAAGTATAAAAGGGAAGGAGCAAAGACAAATGCATTCCATTCATTGGAGAAGCTCCAGTCTTTGCCTTTGGTTTGGACCTCGTCTCCTGGCTTCCAGTGTAGACTCTTCAGCCTTCCATCATAAAGCTTTCAGCCTTCTGTTGCAGACCCATCAGCCTGCTGGTGTGGACTTGCACAAGACACTAGGGTGAACTCCAGACCTTGGATTGAATCCTTTGGCCTCCACCATGTAGACACCCTCTGCATGCTTCCTCATCCGACTCTGTGGCTAACCATCATAAGCCAATCTTGGCATTTCTTATACATTTGTATATCTCATGTTATATCTGTTTTCTCTAGTAAAACCCTGACTAATACAAGACTATCCTTGGGACTGTGGAATAAGGGAAAACTTCTCATAGAGGACTCACACAGTGATAAAAGTTGCAAGCCACACCATCATAGGGTCCTTCTGTGAGAGCTATCCGAACACCCACCAGCAGGGGAAAAGAGGAAAGCGCTGTGGTACATTCGTGCAAAGGACCATGACACAGGGTGAGAATGACCATCTGTACTGTGCACAGAACAGGCACAAGATGTAGCCTCTCGAACATAAAGCTGTGTGAAAGAACAAGACAGATACAAAACAAATTACTGCATGGTACCACTTACGTAAAACATAAAATCAAGCCAAACTCATTTTTACCGCTGTGTTTTGGGACAGTGGTTGTTCTGAGGTCCTGCACACAAGGCTTCTAGGTCCCCCATGTACCCTGTGCCTTCCTCAGGGCTGGATACTCAGAGCTCATTGTGTGGAAATACGCTGGTTAGTACACTTGGAATGTGAATGAATTTCTCTATACATCTGTTAGGCTTGTGTAAAAAGCTCTCTTAACTGCTATCCAAGTTCAGTGAAGACTGACATTCGGCACAATGATCTTGTTCATTTTGAATAGACATTTTGCTAGCAATTTTATTTTTATTATTTGGAAATTATAGGAATTATATTATTTTTGTTATTTGGATAGGAATAACATAGGGATTATATTATTTTTATTATTTGGAAATTATAGGAAAAAAAGCATATGTACGGTGTTCACATCCAAAGATTTGCACTGCACACAGGGCACAAGGAGGCAGAAGCTCTCCCTCCCTGGCACCCACAGAGCCACACATCTTCCCTTTGTATCTTTCCAGAAATCACAAATGCATGTGTGTGTAAATTATACAAGTTTTTAAACCAATATGAATCAACACAGCCTCTGACACCTTTCCTTTTCCCCTTAACAATACCTTGCTGATAGAGGCATAGGAGCACACAAACGCCTGCCTCTTTTTAAAATGCATATAATGTTTTGCTGTAGAAATCCTACATTCCAGAGATTGGAAAACTATGGGTAGCATGCTAAAACTGGCTGACTGCCTGCAGTGTTTGTAAATAAAGTTTTATTGGAACACAGCCATCCCATTTCTATATTGCCTGTGTGTGGGCTTGGCGGGCAGGTGCTTATGCCACTGAGCTGTATCCCTGGTCTCCTTGATGGTTAAGACTTAAGGTTTTTAGACTTTATGGTGGTGTGAAAGCAGGATGCATTCAGTATCAACCACACTTTCTTTTTACAGAGATCTATATTTTTTCTATTAATTTTGTCATTTTGTCTTTTACATAATAGATCTCTAATTCATTACAGATTATCTTTATGTGTGATTTTCAAATTTTTACTAGTATATATTTTCAGTACATGACAATAACATGCATGGGGGGAGCTGGAACTTTGATGTGCAGCACAATTCTCCTCCCTGCCAATGCTGGGGCGGCAGCAGGAAGTGCAGCCAAAGACCGTCAAGAGAACAGCACACGCTCCGTGGTGTGCTGTGCTGCTAGGCTAGGGTGCTCCCCAGGTTATAGGTATTGAACGTAAATATTGCCACTCACAATATTTTCAACTTATAAGAGGTAATATCCGCATCCTAAATCAGAGAGGCTCTGTAGTGCCAATAGGATCTGTGTGTGTTGGTTTCCTATGGCTGCTGTGGTACATGAATACAATCTTGGGGACTTCAAATTACACAAATACATTATCTCACAATTCCAGAGGTCACAAATACAAAACCCAGTCTCACTGGGCTGCAACGAAGGTTTCTAGCAGGGCATCTATTTCGGCTGTCCCACTCAGGCTTACGGCTGGCCGTGTTGGCCTCCCATCTCATCTTTGCCACCACCCTCTACTTCAAGTTTAAGAATACATATGCTTGACATGTTTCACATGTTTCTGCCCACATAATCTGTAAAAAGCCTCTCTATTTAAAATCAGATCCAGGTGTGGTGGCGCAAGCCTATAATCCCAGCATTTGGAAGGCTGAGGCAGGAGGATCACAGTGAGATCCAGACAGCCTGGGTTCCATAAGCAAGTTCAAGACAAGCCAGACTATGTAGTGAAATCCTGTCTCAAAAAAAAAAAAATTGATTAGCAACCTTAATTTCATCTACTACCCCAATTTCCTTTTGTCATTCACCTACTATAATCATAGGTTTCGGGAATTAGGCTGTGGACAGTTGTTGGGGGGAAATATTCTGCCTCCTATACATACTACCAGCAAAGCCTGAAGTACTTACCTCACAGAAAAAAGTCTGCAGTCCTCTGCTGCAAGATGTTATCTTAGTCTCTTTTCTATGACTATAGCAGAATACCACAAACAGTGATTTATAAAGAAGAGAAATTTATTTCTCACAGTGTTGAAGGCTGAGAAGTGTAAGAGCACAGTTCCGGTATCTGGTAAGAGGCTTCCCACTGTGGCCTAAGAGGGCAGAAGGCATCACACAGTGAGAGCAGGTGAGAGAGCTCCTTCAGCAATAAAGCTATTCCTGTGATAAGCGGCCCACTCCTGGGATAAAGGCATTGATCTGCCCATAGTCCAGAGCCCCTGACCCAACCACCTCTCAAAAGTTCCACTAATCACAGTGGCAATTACATGGCAACCTGAGACGTGAAGGGGACATCTGAGCCACAGCAATTAGCTGTGTGGTTTCCTTGTGCAATTGTCTCCATTCACTTAGTTGCTGAAGACAGAGCTCCTGGCTCCCACTGCTTTGCATCAATCCCTTTCACACCAGGAGTCCTGCCAGAAGTCTTGATGTCAACACCCCCCCACACACACACACAGTCCTTTCAACAACCTAGCCTCTTGGCACCCAGACCTTGCACCTCCAGAGATCCCAGCCTCCACTCCCCTCTCCTGCCAATTCCTGGGCTTCTTTAGTGCACCTGCCTGCTGTCTCCTCTCACATCACTTCCTGTCCTGCTAACTTTACACTCCCTCTTGCACTCATAGGTCTGTCATCCCTCCTCACTCGGTTTCCTCAATACCTTTCCCCTCTTTCCCCATTACCCTGGCTGGTGAAACCCCTACCCCAATCTCAGGAAACCAAATCCTATACTCCCTATTTGCAACTGAGTTATCAAAGGTAAAGGAAAAAAGGCTAAGAGGCAGATCTTGCTCTAAATCTCAAGCTCCTGAACCTCAGTGGGCCTACAGGTCTGCTGAATAAATCTCTAGTCCCTGCATGTACTTTTTCTGCATCCCTACAAACTTCCCATCCCCTGAACCCTATGCCACAAAACTTGGCTTCCCCCACACACTAGAAAAATAGAAGCAACCAGATAACAGAAATGATTGCACACAGGGGTCATCTGGCTCTCTTAGGATGCAAGAGGCAACTGGGGCTAGGGAGATAGTACAAGAAAATGATGAGACCCTAGAAAATACAGAAGTTCCCTTCGAGCCCCTGCCACTGCCACAGCCTCCCCTGCTGTCAACATCTCACACCCAGGGGCACATCACCTGTAATCAATGAATCCAATATCTTAGTTACTTTTCTCTCATTGCTGAGACAAAACACCTGGCACCCAAAGTTAAAGAGGGAAAAGTTTATTTAGCTCACAGTTTGTAGAGGTTTTATAGTCCATAATTGACTGGCTCCAAGGCAGGGTGGCACATGGCAGAGGGGCAACAGTTCATGGTGGCAGAAGACAGCAACAAGAGAGAGGAAAGGAGGGGAAGGGGAAGGGAGAAAGGGAGACAGAGACAGAGGAAAGAGGGGAGAGAGAGAGAGACTGTATGCAGGCTACCCACCCAGGGGTATGTATAGCACTCACACCCTTAAATAAGCATTGGACCATGAATCAATCACAAACCCTAGATTTAGCCACCTCCAGAAAACCCCACCCTCCATAACTGCATGAGGTTTTGGGGGGATATCCAGACACAAACCATAACACCACTGTTAGTTATCACAGCACTGTCTTCCAGAAGCCTGTACTTCACCATGAGAGTTCACCTGGCTGTCATACATTGCATGGGTTGTAGTAGCACATATGATCCTTCATCTTGACTGGGTTATGGGAAGACTCTGATGCTCTATCATCTACTTCCCTGGCCAGTTCTCCTCAGACTCCCTAGGAGACCCATCTATTCTTCTGTCTGCAGGATGCAGTCCCCACACATCTTCTCAATCTTATCTTCATTCACGTTCTTAGAGCTAAAGACCTACAAGGATTTAAATACCAACCATATTTTGATAATCCCCAAACTTATATTTCTAACCCTGGCTTTTCTTCTTAACTAAGCTTAAACATCGACATGGAAATGTCGTATCATTACTTGGAACTAGGCATATGACAGGCCTTTCAGAATGAACACAAATGGAAATGAACAACTAACTCTTACCTCTCCCATCTGTTCCTCTTATACCCTAACCCTTTAAGAAAATATTGCCTCCCTCTGTCAATAGCTGTGAAGGTTCAGGTTGTCCTTCACTTGCAAGTTAACCAACAATACACAGTTTTGTGGATGCTGGCCAAGTGTGAAACTCCTGAGTCAAAGATAAAGGACATTATTACTCACAACCACCATGGTTTCTATGGTCTTATCATTTTTTTTTTTTTTTGCACCATTTCCCCAAGACTCAGTTCCTACCAAGTAATGCAAAGAAAGCTAGATGACCACAATGAGCAACATAACAGGGCAGGAGACTGTTAATCTTCTAAGCCTTTTCTAATTTATAGTCAGCAAGAATACACTTTACTCTAAGGGAGACACCATATTTGTCTTCTATATTAGTCACTTTCCCAATGCTGAGACAAAACACCTGACACAATATAAGGAGGAGAGGTTTAACTGGCTTATGTTTCAGGGGATTCAGTCTGGTCATTGGCTCCAAGGCAGAAACATTACAGTGGGAAGAAGTGATAGAGGACAGCTTCTCATCCCATGTCAGACCCAAAAAAAGAAAGGAGAAAAGAGGAGCTGGGGAAGGAGATATGACACCCAAACACACACTTCTTCCAACCAGGCCCCACCTCCTAATTGCACATTTAGTTATAAACTTATTAATAAATCAGTCCACTAATGAGTATAGTGTCCCAACAATCCAATCACCTTCCAAAAGCCCCACCTTTGAATGCCTGAGACTTCTGGGGGACAATCCAAGTCTAAATCAAACATCTTCTGAGGCTGTTCACTACACAAGCCTGTGTGTGTGTGTGTGTGTGTGTGTGTGTGTGTCTGCCTGTCTGGATCTGTGTGGTACTAGGGATAAAACCTAGTACATTGTACCACTGAGCCACCCCAAACTCTTTTTTATTTTTTATTTTGAGACAGGGCTTTGCTAAGTAGCCCAGTTTGGCCTTAAACCTACCCTCCTGCTTGGCCTCCTAAGTAGCTGGGATTAAATGTGTGTGACAGCATGCTCGGCCACAAGCACCTTTTAAAAGACTACCTGGAACAAAGGATCATGGACTACGTAGAAACCTCAGACAGGGAGAGACTCTTATCTCACAGCATGTTTGGTCTTCCCATCCTTCAGGCCCGAACCTCCAGATCCCCCTACCCTGCCATGCACCAGCAAATCCCCAGCTCATTCCTCCCTGCATCCAGTTCTGCTCCAGACCAAGCCAGCTTTCTCCTGGATTATAGCCCAGTAGGGCTCCCTGCTCATGCTCTCAAACATCTTCAGCCTGTCCTCAACACAGCCATCAGGCCACCCTTTCACAGGTGTTGTCCCAGGCTATTTCTCCTCTCCCAGTACCACTCATGGCCCCCATGTGACTCAGGATAAAGCCTCAGTCTCCTACCAGTGCATGAGGGCCCCTTTGTAGGCCTGCTCTCTGGCCTCGTTGTCTTGCTGTCCCTCTCACTTTCTCCATCCCAGCAACACTGGCTTCCTCGTTGCTCCCAGGGCTCTTTCCTACCCCACAACTTTTGGGTTTGCTGCTCTGCTCCACAACATCCTATCCCCACACCAAACTCTCCAAGCTTTCTCACTGCCCCTCCCATACCCACCTGATGCCCTTTTCTCATCCCACTCTCTCCCTACCTTCAGTACCCACCTAGACTCTCCTTCACTTGCACCTCACCAGCAGACTTTTTTCATGGTCACCTGTTGGAGAAACCCTGATTTAACTTCGGGTTTCCCGAAAGCTGGCCTTGAAACAAGGACTGGGCTCAGGGAGTTCATTTGAGAGGCGGCCTAGAAAACACAAGCAGGAGGCCCAAAGAGCAAGGCAGGGGGTGGATAAGGCAATAAGTGTTATGAATAACTGGACCCAACTCCTCTGGGAACTCTGAAAAGTGTTGGAGGACATGCAGAAGGCCCTCTGTCTCTGTGGGCTCTATAAAGCTCAACTCAAACAGCAAGCATGGAAAATATTTGAAAAAAAGTGCATCTGCACTAAACATACACAAACTTTTTTCTTGTCATTATTCCCTAAACAACACAGTATAACAACTGTTTATACAGCACTTACATTGTGTTAGGTATTATGAGTAATCCAGAGATGATTTAAAAAGTACATGGGAGGATGTCTGCAGGTTATATGCAAATACTGCTCCACTATATCTAAGGAACTGAATCTCCATGGATTTTGGTACCCTTGGAGACCTTCAACATTAACCCAACAATACACCGGTGGAAGCTGGGGATTCACCCACTGAATTACTCCCTGATTCGTTTTCTAGGGCTGCCATAAATAAAACATAGGCCAGGTGGCTTAAACAACAGAAAGGAACTTCTCATGGTTCTGGAAACAGGAAGTCCAAGGTCAAGGTGTCAGTGGGCCTCTATGGTTTCTCATCAGGCCTCTGTGGTTGATTGCCAATGAGGACCACCTGCTTCCCGTGTCTGCTTGTGGTCTTTTCTCTGTGTGCACGTCTTGGTTCCTCTTCCTCTGTGCGTAAGACCACCGGTTAATGATGAGACCCCCACTCTAATGACTTCATTTTACCTTAATTACTTCTTTAAAAACTGCAGCTTCAAATATGATTGCATTCAGATATGAGTTACAGAGGAACTGGGGCTTGAACAGGTGAATGTGAAGAGAATATATCACCCATAATCCTCTGTTTTTGTACACTGGTTGGATTGTACCTGCTCATAGAAGCTGATTCCGTGAGAGAGAACAAGCATTTGGCATCAAGTCAGAGTGATGCAGATGCTGGGAATGGGGCCCTAACTACACCCATAGTGAACCAGAATGGGGTGCAGCAGGAGGCAGGCAGGAGTCACCATCATGGTCTCCACCTTCCCAGATCATTCTGTCCTTCGTGGTGCCTCTTCCTCATTCTCAGGCCTACACCTTGCTTTTATTTCCCTTATGTCAACTTCACATATTCTTTATTTTTAAATTGACATATAATTTGCATACCATAAAAGTCACCTAGTTAAAATGTTCAATTCAGTGGGTTTTAGTGTTTTTACAAGGTTCTGTAACTATTGCCACTATCTGATTCCAAAACATTTTCGTCACTCCTAATGGAAGCCTAGATCTGTTCAGTCACTAGCATATGTTCAGTCACATTAGCACTTTACTTGCTCAGTGACCATTCCCCTGCTCAGTGACCAACACATGGGCCTCTTGAGAATGAAGACTTTGATTACCATGGGCTCATGGTCTCCATCCCCTACAAAGGATTCGATATAGTGCAATAACCCAAGTAAGCATCTCTTCACTTAATATGTAAGCCCAGAGAGCACTTTCATGAAATTAACCCCAGATTTTGCAATGAAGGAAAAGGCCCAGAACCACCAGTCACTACTCTTGCACCGGTGATGCAATCAGGAACTCAAGGCTGGCATTCTCCGGTTTCAGCCCAGAAAGGAATGAGATTCCTTTTGAGGTGCTGCCTCTATAAAGTAGAGTAGGAGAGGTTGAGATTTATGGGGTTGCAGCTGGAAAATTTTCTTTTGCAATGTGTTACATTGGCTATGATTTCATTCCTTCCTTGTAATCTGGTGAATCTTAAAGCTTTAAGCCCTGGAGGGAGTGGAAGAGGTGATGATTTTGACAATATCCTCTCCTATCTCCACTTGCTCTTACAGATGGGAATGATCTCTGAGCAAGTTAAAGAACCTCTCATCCCCAGTTTCCTTGTCTGCACAATAGAGTAGGAAAAAAGAATAATGAACAACTCTGTCTTAGAAGGTGATTGTGAGACTCAAATAGGCAAGAACACATAGGTCATACTTGGTGTGTATTAAGTACATACTCCCCCATGTACATACTCACAAGCCATGAGCGCTGGGTGAGGTCACATTTGTAATGCACAGGATATGACACAAGATAAAGTACAAATAAATGATCTGGATGAATCAGTCTCCTCTGAACTGGACATTTTAAATAATGGCTAAATTCTTTTAGTTTGGTCAAGGAAACTAAATGTTATAGTAATACTTTATCTTCCCAAGAGAATACTTGGCTGATGTGACATGTTAGCTGTGTGTTCTTGGACAAGTCACTTAGCTTCCGTGAAACTCATTTTCCAATCTGTTAAATAAGCATAGTCTACAAAATGACTGAGCATCAGGATGGAAGAGACAACACATGTGAAATGCCTAAGACATGGTGAAGGCTCAATAAATGTTACTAATATCATCTTTATTCCAAGTCCACATCTTCCATAAAATCCTGTGGCTCAGAGAGGTGTTTGGAAAAATCAGAACTTTTCTGACTTTGGAAAGGGAGGAGAACCTGCAGTGTACAGTGTGATACCTTAGTGACTCTAAGGCAGCAGCCAGTAGTCAAATGCATTAACACTGCTGCTTTGGGACACATAGATATTCACACAAGAGCAAAGCCATGGATCAAAGACCCACATCACATCAAGGGAGGTCAGGTTTAGTGGGCAGTGGTAGGAGGTCAGGGCAGGTTTTAACAACAAACAAGTAATGAAAAACCTTTCAGTTCCCAGAATTTTTCAGACTGGCAGAGAACAGATGGCTGACTTGTACTTTCATTTTAGAAACCAAAATCTTTTATTTTCTACTCCCCCCAAAGGAGGCAATGGAAACAAACATCTTATTTCCCAAAGCTGCATGTTTATATATTTTTTAAAAATGAATATGAAATTCCAGAACGATGGTATATGGAAAAGAAGAAGAGAGAAAAATGTCCAAACTTGACTGGTTTTAGTAACTGCAATGGAATATTTTTTTTAATTCCTTGCTCACAGATTCGAAAACAAACACTGTCACACTGACGTGTCTTCCCAAATTTGGTTGCAACAGCCCTCCTGGTTTTGGAGAGGTCTTCTCTTGAGCCCGGGCCAAAAACACATTCCCATAGCCAAGTTGGAGACTTTGAAATTTGAATGCAAATGCAAACATAGAGGGGCCTTCCAGGAACAGCCTGAAAGCCACTCTGGCGGCCCAGACACCTCCTGAGCTGCAGAATGAGGCCCTCGGGAGAGGCACCCAGCCCAACAAAGCCAGTGTATGTCAGATTCAGAAAACACTTCCACTGCCAGAAGTGTGTCAGTGGTACCCATTTCACTGAATTGTTCTGAGTTTCTTGCTGAAGTAATTAATGTGCATCAAAAATAGAAACAAACACAGTCATCCTCCTCTGGGAATTGAGCCCTTCCAGACTTTGGTTATCTCTATTTACAATAACAAGAACTACCAATTATTGTCAGCTGCTATGTGCTAGCCCCATGCTAAGTGCTTCACATGGGGAGGGTGCTGAGTTGGGAAGTCCACTGACAGACAGGTCACCTCTGCAATCCCAGGCAGATAACAGGTGTCTTAGAGGATGCTTACAGCTTCACACAGCTGAATTCTGCAATATAAATTATTAAGGAATGTGCAGAACATTACACAGTTCATGTACTTAATGATTATAGTTCACAGTCTAGGTCAGATATAATTAGATGTTACATTAAAATAGCTTCACAGAGCCATTTATTCTGATTTAATTACTTAAAATGATAGCATAATGAGCAATGCTTTCAAGGAAAAAAAGTACTCTTTTAAATGGGCTCATTTTAAGTTAATATGAAGAAAATTAATCATTTAATGAATTGTAGGAGAATAAGTCCCTGTCTTAAGTGACGTGGTTTCCATGTCACAAAGGTTACATGGCAAATGATAGGGAAACAGAAACATTGTTTCCCAATGGGAACACAGATTCTCATTTTAACTAGTCCCTCCAAATCTTACTCTCACTTGAGCCTAGGTAAAAACAACAGTGACTTTAAATGCCAGCTCTGAGTTGCTTACACCCAAACAAGGCCACCTCTGTGCACAGTAGGGACATGATCATTAATCATGATATGTCAACTTGACTGGATTAGGAAATGCCTGGCAGATTAGTAAAGCACACTGTGGGATATTTCCAGAAATGATTGGCATGCAGGCTCGCCAACTGATGTGGGAAGCCCCACCCCAGCCGTGGTTGGCACCATCCAATAGGATTAGAGCCTAGATGAAATAAAAGAGAAAGAAGAGAGTTGGCCCATGTGTTTTGGAAGCTCCATTCTGCTAGAATGAGTGTATCTTTTGCGGCTGCTGTGGATATCAGACTCCAGTTTCTTCTGCCTTCCAGTGTAGATTCACACCAGGGGTTCTTTTGGGAGCTTCCAGGCCTGCACCCTCAGAATGGTGCTGTATCCTTGATCTCTCTTCAGATTCTTCAACTTCCAGATTCTCAGACTGAGCAGCTACTGGGTCTCCGGCTCTCAGTGCACAGGTAGCCATTGTGAATTTTGCAGACTCTAATCCTGCAGACAGCTATAGTGAATGCTTGTGCCTCTGATGCTGTAAGCTTGCCTAACAAATCCCCTTGTATAATTATATGCATTTTTTTCTATTGATTCTGTTCCTCTAGAAAACCTGAACCAAAAACTCCTAGCAAAGGAGTTCTATATTGTCTGCACTAGTTTGAGGAGGTGTTAGAAACTAACCAGATGTAGCATTGTGGTACAGGCATTAAATAAATGAACCCCAGGTTCTGATGGAGACAGGTCAAATCCATGAGACCATGTGCGAATTGTTCAGCCTGCCAGGCCTCCATTTCTTTATCTTGGAAGTGGGGATTAAACACAGTAACTCCTTGATAAGATAGCTTTGAAGATCAAATGAGATTCAGCATGCAAGCCATTCAGCACATGCCCAACACGGGTGCACTGATAACTAGTCTCTCTTGTTAATATAAATAAACATAACCAATATTTTACTGGCTCCTGGTCCCAGCCATGCACACACTCTTCAAACAGGTTAAGGCCCTGATGTATTTTTCCAATGGAAATAATAAAAGTCTTAGAGGGAAAGGATAGACCAGCCCACAATCCAAGTGCCTTCTTCTATTTTTAATAACTATAAATGATAAGAGATTCTCAAATGAAGCTTTTAGAGTAGTATCGCTTCACTAAAACTACCCTACAAGGCTAAAAAACATATGGCAATGTTTATCTGCTATTTTTCTGTCCTGAGTTAGGCCTTGTAGTGAAAATATTCATGCTGGGCTCAGGGGAAATGGGGGGAAAATGTTAAATCAGGAACCTTCTCGTGAATACCTTCTTCGGAGAGCTGTAATACTACTCAGGGGAGACTCTATTTGGATCCTGGGATGCTTAGCAGAGGTGATGACAGAAAACACCAGCTTATGGATCCAGGGGGCTGTGGCGGCCAAAATAATGTGTCAAACTTGGCCTCGCATGAGCAAACAGCATCCAAGAGAGAACTGACACAATCTCCAAATGTATAAGGTTCTGGACAAGAAAACCAAAGAATCCACAGGCTTTTAAGAACACAGACTGCCCAGGCCAGTGTTTGGGTTCAAAATAAGCTTTGTGCCCTTTGTCAGGGACACAGCATCCTGTGTGCAGAGACATGTAAGAGAAGGTATTTTAGGAAGAGTTAATGAATCTTAGTTTTGGTTATCCCCAAAATCTAGCCCTGAGGTAAAAAATGTAGGCAAACGAAGTTTATTCAGAGAATGGTCAGTGTTATGCGTTGACCTGGCTAGGCTCTAGTTCCCAATTATTTAATTAAATATTAATCTAGGTGTCACTGTGAAGGTGTTTTGTAGCTGTGATTAACACTGACAATCAGTTGACCTGAAGTAAAGGACGTTATTGTCCATCATCTTGGTGGGCCTCGCTCAGACAGGTGGAAGGCGGTAAATGCTAAGCTGAGCTTTCCCTCGGGAGGAAGAGATTGCACCTGCGAACTGCATGCCAGGCCCCGCTGGAGAGTGTCCAGCCCTCTCCTCCTAATGGCGGGCCCCGAAGATTCCGAACTGGCCTAGCCAGCTCCACCATCACTTAAACCAATGCCTTGCAATAAATCTCTGACTAAATATAGGAAGCATTTTCATTTCTTTAACAATTTTTTCCACCATATATTTTTGAGTTATTTCCTTAGTGGCTACTCTAGGGCTTACTATATATATCTTACCAAAATCAGCCTCAGGTTCCTATTAACTCAATTCTGGTGAGATATAGAAATGTTACTCATGTAGTTCTCTATTTCCTTTTTGGATTATTAATTTTATATGTTGTATGCATAAATGTTATAAACCCAGTAGTGTGTTGTTATTACTTTTTATAATTTTATGTTCTTTTTAAAAAGTAAGACAAGAAAGGATGGCAAATACAGTGTATATTTAAAGTTTTTGTTATATCAGTCTTCCTTTTTATTATTTCTGGTTCCCTTTGTTTGTCCCTCTGGATTCAAGTTACCATGTGGAGTTATTTCCTTAGCTCAGTACAGCCTCACTGCAGTACAATTTTTGTAGAGTTGTTGGAGATAAATATATATATATAAACATATATAAATATATATATATATGCAATTACTTCCTAACTCAGGTAAGAGAAGAAAGCAGTGGTGTGCATTTATATTGTTTTTATAATTGCATAACTATATTTGCTGATGCTTTTTTTGTGTGGATTCTGGTTATCATCTGGGGGTGAATTACATGTTTTCCTCTGAAGACCCTCCTTTAGTATTTCTTATCAAGTAGGTTTGCTTGCAACAAATATTTTCCACTTTTGTTTATGTAGGAATATCTTTATTTTCCCTTTGTTTTTGGGAGATAACTTTGATGGATGACAGATTCTTGATTGACAGATTCTTTTTAGTACTGTACTTTGAATATGTTATCCCACCACCCTGTGGCCTCTGTCACTTCCGATGAAAAGTCAGCTGTTAATCTTATCAGGGTGCTTCCCTTATAAGTTGTGGGTCATTTTTCTCTTGCTGCTTTCAAGATTTTCTCCTTATATAGACATGACAGCACATGCCTGTAATCCCAGAATTTGGGGAGGCTAAAGCAGGAAGATCACAAACTCAAGCCTAGATGTGGTGACTTGGGAACTTAGGAAGAGCTTATCTCAATCAATCAATCAATAAATAAATAAAGCTGAGAATGTAACTCAATGCTAATGTCCTGAGTTCAGTTCCTAGCACCAAAAGATATAGTTTTTCCTTGTCTGGGCTTTCAGCATTTTTATTATGATGTACCTATTTGTGAATCTCTTTATATTTCTCCTATTTCTAGTTTATTGAGCTTGTTGAATATGTTAGTTAAGATTTCCTTTTCTTTTTTTTTTAATTTTATTTAAAGGGGGGAAGCAAAACAGAAAACAGGGTAGAAACAATATAGAATTTCAAAAAAATAAACAGTAAGAAATCACTAGTTGATACATTACATATTGTCTTCTTGGATATAGCTGTTAAAGTTACAAAATTAAAGCATACAAAGTGGACATTCAAACAGTGAGGCTGCAAACAGTTCTGTTCACCGATCCAACAAAAACTTAGCAACATGGTTATCAATCCTACACACTTAAATATACATGCTGTTATATCCTTTAGGACACTTTCTTTCCTCCTTTTGCTTTTTTAGCCCATTATCTGTTTAATTATATCATGTTTCAGATTGCTCAGTACCTTACTGGTCTGTTTTGTTGTTGTTATTAACTTTTTTAAAATTTTTCTTCTTATTATTTTTATTTTATTTATTTATTTATTTTGAAGGTAGTAAAATACAGCAGAACAAGAGAGGACAAAGCCAATTGAGGCAGTGCAGTGAAAATGGTACAGAACCTCACAGCAGGTTACCAGGATAACAGCAATACGTATAATAGTATATCTGGTTTTCTTCACAATAGTTGTTCCTTCAATCAAGTAGAAACAATATTGAAGGAAATACCAAAATTATAAAAACAGAATATTGAATAGAGCAATACCATTTATCAGAACAAAGCAAAACAGAGATAAAAAAATATTTTTCTTCAAAGAGATGGCAGAAGAAAATCCCCCTTATTTGCTATATTACATATAGTCAAACTCGCAAGAGATGCTCAGATCTCTGGCTCTTACTTGTGGGTGGGGGGGTGAGATGGATGCTTGATTCTTAGTCCACGCACTAGTAGGCTCACAGCCACTTACCAGAGCGGCAAGCTGGCTGCTGGTTTTCCCAGCGCCCCAACTTCCAAAATGGTGACGATCTTAGGAAACGCTGATATGGTTCTCACCCTGGGGCAGCTGTGGCTTGGGAGGCCACAGCCACTTACCAGAGAGGTGTACTGGCTGCCAGTTTTCCCAGCAGCCCAAGGTCCAACATGGCCAAGATTTCCTTTTCTTTGATACCCCATTATGTATATATTTGTGTGCTTAGTAATGTTTCGCATTTCTCTGAGGGTCTTTTTTTCTCATTCTTTTTTTTTTTTGTATTCTTAGATTGAATAGTCTCTATTGATCTATCTTCCAGTTCACTCATTCTTCTCTCAATTTAATTCACTATTGAGCTCTTCTAATGAAAAATTATTTTATAATACTTTTCAAATCAGTTTTTCTTTGTTCTCATAATTTCTATCTTTACTGATATTGGCTACTTGATGTGACAGTGTTATCATAACTTTCTTTATATCTTTAATTATGGTTTCCTTTAATTCTCTGAAAAACATATATAATATCTAATTTAAAGGTTTTGTTAAAGCTAAGGTTTCTGTGCTCCTTTCTCTCAGTGCAATATAGAGGCCATACTTTCAGTTTCTTTACATCTCTTATAAATTTGTTGTTGTTGCTTGTTGAAAAGTGGACACTTTAGATCAGAATCATAGCAACTCTATGTCATTCCTTGGATGTGTAATTGTTATATGGTTGTACATGTATCTAGTACTTGTATTTATTTTTATTTATTTTATTTTTTGGGTACTGGGGATTGAACTTATGACCTCGCACTTGTCAAGCAGGTGTTTGTGCCATGTATTTATCTAGTCTGCCTAGACTACTTTTGTGAAGTCCGTTTTGCTCCACGCTGTGAAACTTGTGAAGCTGTCTCCCAAGAGTCACAGCCTGTAATCACTCACCTTGACAAAGGTTGGGTATACTTCCTTTGATTTTCTTCTTCCTTGACCATAACTAACTGTGAAGCCCTACTATTCACTCTACTGTTTTCAACAATGGCGCATAAACTGCTTCACAGATTGCTCCAATCAAAATACACTTCCTTTGAAGAAACAGATGCTGAGGTTAGCGTCTCAGATTTTTTCTGACTCTTGGAGTCTCTTCCTAGTTATCTCTTTCCCTCTTTCTTCCTGGAAAACTTGTTGATCTGAAGTTTGGCCTCTGTCTTCAAACAATCTATCATCCAAGTTATTCTTCACCGCAACCTTCACTGCTTTTATGAGGATTCTTAGACCTAAGCTCCTTCACACTTTGTTGTAGTTGCAATGTGTGTCTTTTCAGAGACATATGTAGCTCTCTGTTCTATGCCCTGCTTCTCCCTCAATGGAAGTCTCTGAGACAAGACTCTGGGGCTAGGAACAAGGACAATGACGCACTTTCATCTTAGTTACATTGGACAATTGGCACTTGATGGGTGAGGGGCTGTAGTCCCAAGTTATGTTCTCTCTCTCTTAGCATAGAACCCCTCGCTGAATCAGGATGATGTCCCCAGGATCTTCAGTGGCGCTGGACCCAAGAAAGGAGTTCAGAACCATGAGTGGGGCTGGAAGGAAGAAGGGAGCCTACGTTTGTCAGCCTCATCTTCCTAAAACCTAGTCTGAGACAGAGAGCTGGGACAGGTGGGAAACACTTTCGGAGGCGATGGGTCTCGGAAGGGGAGCTGCTAGGGGAGAGGAAACCTGGACATCCATCTGGAATAAAGGTACTACTTTACTGAGCAAAGGGAGGGAGCAGAGCTTGGTCACTTTCTTACTGAACACTAGTAGCTTTTCTTTAATAGCAATAAATGTTTCTTCATTTGCCGTGTGCCTTGGGGTCACTTTCAGTGAACTTTTAAAAAAAGTAATTCTCATGAATTTCACCAGGGACAGGTCAGTGGAGGTTATGGCTATGCCAGAAGTAGAACCTAGCTGAGTATTTAAATATTAATTTGATCCATAATCCCCCTGGAAGAATGGCAAGCAAAATGAATTTATTTTGAAGTTTCATCTGAAAGTATGTTGTATATCCTGTTCCTACTCCTCCACCAGCTCGGTGACTTCAGGCAGATTATCTCATCTCCCTTTGGCTTTGTGTCTCATGTACATAATGGGGATAGTGGTTCCTTCACTGCAGTGTTGTTGTGAAAAACTGAGGTTGCATATTCCAAGTGTTTGACCCTCCGTGGGCATCCAGAAAATAACATGGTCTGCATGACCACGCAGGAGAGTTCAGGTAGAAATGGCCCCAAAGGAGAAATGGGCATCAGGATTAAAAATACAAGATAGCATATCCAGAGAACTTCTTTTTAATCATGACACTGAGCTTTGTTGGGGTGTACTCTGGTTTGGATATGACTTGAATATGTCCCCAAGGCTTTGTGTGTTGAAATTTAATCTTCACTGGGATGCAATAAGAGGGTAGAAAGTTAATCCACCTACGGTGTTTAGAAATGGAGCATTGGGAGGTGATTAGGATTAGATAAAATCATCAGGGTAGAACCCTCATGACTGAGTCCTGTTGGTTTATAAGAAGAAGAGACCAGAACACACCTACAAGATATAATCGAAAAATACAGCAAACACCGAGATTGAAAATTTATTGCAGTAAAAGACACATTGCATGAATCCCCCTCAGAATCCTTCCTGTTGCTTCCAGCACATTTTCCCCATCATTTTTGGAAGCAGTTCGGAAGCAGTTCTGAAAGTCCTCTTTCCCTGAGCTTCTTTTTGTGATTGTCTCAGTGTCCTAAATTGATCTGAAATGTTTACAGCAATTTTTGTCACATAAAAACGTTGACTGTCTTCATCTACCTTATTCTCCAGATCTGGTATCATGTGACTTCTGGCTCTTCCCCAAAGTCAAAATTGTCATAAAAGTTAATATTTTGAATCATTTCAGGACTTTAAGGCAACTATAACAACACAACTAACAGCACTCATGAAAGAGGATTTCCAGGTGGACATGGGGGCACATGCTTGTATTGCTGGCACTTGGGAGGCTGAGACAGGAGGATTGCTCTGTGTTTAAAACAGCCTGAGCTATGAAGTGAATTCAAGTGAAATCTTGTCTCAAAAAGACAAAAAAAAAAAAAAAAAAAAAAGAGGATTTACAGAACTGTTTCAGAAAGTGAAAAAGGGTAATGGTTCAAAGCAAGGGGTGGTATTTTGATGTGGATTAATGACAATGTGTCTTTTACAGTAATAATGTTTCTAATTTAAGTAGTCACCATACATTTTGGTCACACCTTGTACACATGTTTGCTCACTGTCTCTCTCCATAGGATGCCTTGCCCTGGTGTGGTCCTCTGCAACAAGGGGACCACCACCTTCCCTCCCAGAAGTGGAAGCCAGAATAAACCTCTTTCCTTCCCATCTCTCCAGGCCTGTGGTCCTGTGTCATTAGTAGTAGAAAACAGATGCATATGGGATGTATGACATTCTTCCAGTCACACACACGCACACACTCACACCCATACCACTCTTCCAAAGGGAAAGAGAAAAACAACAGCTGATTTTCCTCCTATGTTAAAGACTCTAGTTTATCAATTTAACATACCCATGGGATGTCCTCCCACACTGGAAGGAAACTGTTGCAAAACAGAGGATGGCAGTGCCTCAGCTCTCTCCACAGCTTACCAACACAGGGAGGGCCGCACAGGAGCCAGGGCTCGAAATCAGTGCCAACACGAGCGGGTCTTTAGCAGCAGCTCTGACTGCAGAGCACAGAAGGACCGCAGGAATTCTGTTAACGGTACAGCTGCTGATCGCTCGCCTCTTGCCCTCACAATAGATTGTGGTGCTCTGGGTCGGCCCTGGGGCTGCTGTGGTTAGCAGCTCCCAGGGATCCTGAAGCAGGTGAATTGGTGCTCTGAGGACTCACCTTTCAAAGCAACTGTCTCCAAATAGAATTACAAAAGTCCATCTTCATACCCTGCCCAAAAAGTCTTCATGGATTGGAGCACATCAGCTCTAAATTCAAAGTCCCTTTCAGGAGACTCTGAAGAGGCACTGAGGTTTCTCCCCAACCAGAAACCCTCTCCTTCTCCTTGTGGTCAGCCAGTCCTTGGCTTACTGGGCTCCCCTTCCCTCATTTGGGCTCTGGGAATAGAAAGCGCTCACTCTAGGGTTGTGTCTCCAAATCCCTGGGACTTTGGAGGAGTCCCTGTGTCCACTTGGAGCTCTTGGTGGGAGAGAGGCAGGAGGAAAGGAGATGCCAGTGAGTCTGTCTGCTCCTAGGTACCCTGCCCATTACCTAAGTCTCCATAGACAGCCCAGCATGGCCTCCACCTTCTGGGCCACCTTGGCCACTGGATTCTGACAACCTACTTCTCTCCCTGAGTCCACTCCCTTGTCCCACATGTAGTTCCTCTGGGGAATATGTGAAGAGATTTGTACCTTTCTGCTTAGACCTTGACTGAGGTAGCAGGTATGGTGAATGTGGTAGAGATTCTTTGTCTGGAGGGTATGGTACAGGAAAGAAGAGAAGACAACTAGTGTTCTATACACCGTAAAACCTTCACAGGTCAACCTTCTGCTGTCCACTTCCAAGAAATAGGGTAGAGACATGGTAGCAGAGGGTCAGAAAACAAAGGAGAGGACTAACTTTACATCTCTTGCACAAACTTAATTACTAATTTGATAGGATTAAAAGGTGAAGCCTAAGTGATTGCATCAAGAGGTCAGAACCCATCTGGCTGGAATTAGGACACTTATTAAAGGGCTTGAGGGAGAGTTTCATCCCTTTTCTCCTCCAGCCATGTGAGAACACAGCACTGGTCCCCTCCAGAGGAAGCGACATTCAAGGTGTCATTTTGGAAGCAAAGACCAGGTCCTCATGAGACTCTGACCCTGCCAATACCTTGAGTAGGACTTCTGAACCTCCAGAACTATCAAAAGTAAAACTTATTATTTATAAACTCCCTGGGCTCAGATATTTTGTTATGATAGAACAAATGGACTAAGATAGAAGCAAGTACATTCAAACATTATTACATTGATTACATTATTACCAAGGTTTCTTAACCTTGTCTTTCTTGACATTTTTGATGTGAGAGGCTGGCCTGTGTGTCACAGGGTGCTGAGTGACATTCCTGGACTCTTTCATGTCAATGGCATGCCACCCTGAACTGTGACACCAAAAGTGTCTCCAGACATTTCCAAACATTTCCTGGGACACAAAACCACCCCTCCACACAAACGTTCACACTACCAAATGAGATTCACAGCCCTACACTTAAGTACAGAATTCGTGGCCCTATAGCAATTCTCCTGCTGCATTAGACTAGGTGAGGTCAGCTTAGACAAAGAGCACATAATTATTGCTATACACCCTAAGGAAGCCACTAACATCAGGCTAAGTAGTTAGGAAGTACAGAGTTCCAACAAATCCACCTGCCATGTTCCTTATGCTCTACTTTGCTCCCCTCATTAATCAGATGAAGTCAGATAAATGCAGCTGCTTTAAGAAGGGTAGAACAAGGAGGAAAGAAGAAAGGATGTTATAGCTTGAGTCTGGATGTCCCCACAAAGCCTGGTGCAGTCAAGGAGGCAGGCTTCTAGAATTTATGAATGACTCTGCTGGGATTATGGGTGTGAGTGCTACACCCAAGTGGATGTGGCCTACACACAATATGCAGGACATAAAGAATCTCCTCTCCATGTTCCTCCACTTTTTTCTCTTGTTGCTAGTGCTATTTGCTGCTGTCATGAACTGTTGCCCTCTGCCATATACCACTCTGCCTTGATATACGGCTGATTATGGACTGAAACCTCCACAAACCATGAGCTAAATAAACCACAGTAAGTGCTTTTGTTCCCCATGTTCCTGCCCCCTCTCTTTCCTGCTGCCCATCTACCCATATCCGGGTCCTGCACCCTGGCCAGCCTTGGCTAGTCATCCCACTCCTGATGCAGCCCAGACTGCAGGTGCTAAGTACCCCCTTTCCTCCTCTCCCCCAGTGTTTCTCATTTTCTGCCTCTCTTTACAACAGCACTGCTTCATTCAGTAACCATGTCTCCTCCCCCCTGCCCCCTATCACATCTCAGCTCCCCGAATCACACAATTGCAAAGCCTACAGAAATCAGAGGGGGACAGCTACTCATTCCTGCACCTTGGCTGCCTTCCTGGGATCTGGCTGAGGGTCATGGGCATCTGAGGTACTGGCAGAATCCCACAGAAGATTAGTGTGCTAATGGCCCCATAAAAATGACATTTATGGGGAGGGCTTTATTTCACTTTACCTCAGCTCCCCTCTTTTAATGAGGCTGGCTCCATCACTGGAAGTCTCAGGAGGTGGACAAACTGTGGTTTCAAGTTCCAGGCTCTGGTTGTAAGGGCTTAGAAAGGAGTTTTGTTCCCAGCGAGGGTGATTGCAGAGCAAAGCCCAAGTGCCAAGGAGGACTGTGGGCTGGGGGTTCTGTGAGGATTGAATGTTTCACCAAAGTTCCCCATGTCCTCCCCAAAGTCCAAGGTGCTCTTTAAGGGGAAAGTCTTGAAAATCCAGAAGCATTAGTGAGTCTGCCAGGCTAGGGACTGGCCCTCGGCAACCACCCATCCTGTGACCTACAGGCGTTCATTCTCAACCACAGAGCAACACGGCCCTCGCTGGCTTTGGCTTCCGGCCCCAGAGCAGCCAGTCCAACCAGGAAATGGAGCTAAGTTCTGCCAACACAAGCCTCCTGACCATGCTACCCACCCTCCCTTCTTCGCTCCTCAGCTCCCAAACTGCTTCCTCTTCTCTCTGCCACATTTCTAGTGTAGGTCTTCATTTCGGACACCAGCGAGGTCTGAGTTCAAGTCTTACCTTCACCACCTTCTAGTTGCCCACTAAAATTTCATCTTCCTCTCTGGGTCTCATTCTGTTCAACTTTAAGATGGGGTGTAGGTGCAAATAACACTGGTGCCATAGGGCAACAGGACTAAGAGGGAACTCCATGGTAAGCATTCAGTAAACAGAAACTGCTTCATTACAACAAAATGAGATGGCTTCAAAGTCACCTTGTCTTTGGGCTTGGGTGCACACCAGGAGTGAAATCTTGGTAACTAGCAGTGTGTGTACCCCTTTCCCTCCTCTTAGCCTCTTCCTTAGAATGCTTAACAGCCACCAACTGAGCACATACTCTGCACAGGGTGCTGGAGAGCCCAGACCAAGCCAGTCGGTGCACCTGTCCCCAGGGTCTTAGCAATAGCAACATTCAGCCAGCAGTGCTGCATTCCCACCCTAGGGCCCCTCTACGCAAGCGTTGCTGAGGAAGACATGTCCTAAGGTCTAAGCGCCAGGAACGGGTGGGGTGGGAGAGGCAAGGCTCCAGCCACTCACAGTGGAAGGTGCTGATCAATGGGGCAGGAGCTGCTTCTCTGAAGCACTGGGCCTGACTCCTCTGAGGGCCAGAACCTCACCTCAAAGACCCTGTGTCAGCAGCTCTGAGGTCGCCCCACTACGTGGCTTCTTCTACGCGGGAGGAGAGCCAGCCTACCACTCAGCTGAGTGTCCCGGGCAGAGGTGCTAAGGACAGAGCCCAGCTTCTCCCAGCAGTAACCCTGAACTGACATTCATCCCTCCCCATTTCTCTTCCTTGCACCAACATCACGCATCCTGAAATTGCCTTTTCACCCACACTTGCACCCATGCCTTCACCTCAGGATTGGGGGCTGTGGTCTCACCTCAAGGAGGGGTTGTGTGGGGTTGATGTCAGCCTCCAACCCCGGATGTCAGCTCTTTTGGGGTCACCTCACCAGGAGAGGCTCAAAGCAGCCCACACTTGGGCCTCGAGGGAGACAAGGCGATAGAGGCCAGCCCAGCCCAGCCCAGGATGGCCATGGTGACAGGCAACACTTGCCCCATGCTCCTGGCAGGCCTGAGGATTTGTGGGACCTGACTTCACCCTCTGTTCAATCCTGTCCTCTCTCTCAGGACCAGCACCCCAACTCCATCTCAGAGCTGGCTTCTGATGCATCCTATCAGCAGCACCCTGAAAGTCAAGCTTGCATCTCTACTTTCACCAGGATGTAGGGGAGGAAAAGAAGGAACAGTAGCCATCAAAATCCCCAGCTGGCGAGGACTTGGATGTCCATCAGCAGTGGAGCCCAGAGGCCCAAAAGAGGGGTTGACCTGGGTCCCGCACCACAGTGGAGTGCCAGGCAGGAAGAACAGAGGCTGTCAGGGGGAGCAGAGAGAAATGTCAGGGCCACTGCTGTGAGACAGCACACAAGTTCCATACTTTCTCTCCTCAGCAAAGGGAGAACTAGGAAAGAGGGAAAGCCATTAACTTGCCAGGCCTTTTGGTGCAAGGTCCCTAACCTCTACAGACCTGTGGCTGAGGGCAGAGAGCAGGAAAGGTGTGTGAGAACTCTTCCCTCTGAGCCACCAGTCCGGCCTCCCTCTCTCTGTCCAGAGAATGGGGTTCTTTCAAGCCTGTGTGTGTGGCTCTGCCAAATCCCATCAGGCAGAGTCTCTTGGAGCAAGTTCTATCTTGGCCTCAACCGAAATCCCTCAAGGGACCCCAGCAAAGAATCAGCTTCAGCACAGTTCACTTCATCATCAATGGTCACTGCCTGTGAAGAGAATGACAGGCTCCATATCACGAGCTGTGGGAGAGACAGTGAGATGCTGTCTGCCCTTGGAGGACTCCAGAATGTTCTTGTGAACAGACATGGACCCAAATAGCTACCAAGCAAAGCAATGAGTAATAAGTGAATGAAAATAGCCTTTGAAAAAGAAATGCCTGTGGGAAACATCTTTAGCTGGAGTGGTCGAGAAGCTTCCAGAAGGAGGAGGTACGGGAGCCAAGGCTTCAGAGACTAAAGCTCTAAGCAGGGCTGTCCAAGAGACACATTATTTAAACTCTAATGAGAGCCACATGTAGAACTCTAATTTTTTTTAGTAGCCACACTCAACAGAGTAAAAGGAATAGATGAAATTAGTTTTAATGGTATTACTTATTTGGCCCCTAAATAATTTGAAAGAGTTTAATGCCACAATAGTAAAAATTAATTAATTACTATTTTAAATCCTTGTTTTCAGATTAACTTTAAAAACCTGTTGTACATTTTACATTCACAAGGGGTAATTGAAAAATGCATTGCCAAAAATGATAGGACAAGTGAGTTGGAGTTGGGGGAGTACTTTGAGTATTTAGAGGGGAATTAAGGGCAATGTGTCTTTTACTGTAATATGTTTAAAATTTAAGCACCCTCTGCATTTTTTGTCAGGCCTCATTGATCAAACATTTATGGCACTTTCTGCCAAATAAAAACATTACAGTGTGTCCTCATCCACCGCACTCAGCAGATCCAGCACTGTGTGACTTCTGGCTCTTCCCCAAAGTAAAAAATTGACCACAAAAGGTAAACATTGTGAAGCAACTCAGGCCACCAAGGCAGTCACTAATGGCACTCAGGAAAAGGGACTTCCAGAACTGCTTCAGAAAGTGGCAAAAACAGTGAAACAAGTGGGGGTTTTTTTGTGTTTGTTTTGTTTTGTTTTGTTTTTAGAGCAGAATGTTTATTGAGAGAAAGCTTCTGTCTGAGAGAGAGACAGAATGGGTCCCAAGCAGGTTGCTAAAGACCCTGTCCTTTTTAGGGATTTTCATAGAGCAAAGCCACAAGGTGAGGAGGGTCTAAGGTGGGGAAAAATGGGAAGGAACAAGGTGGGCATGAGGTGGGACAGAACTACGGTCAATCAATAAGATTATTGAGTATAATTGCTCAGGTAAAATCGATTAAATTGGGATCAAATGGGGAAGCGAGGATAAGTGTATTTGAAATGAGTTGGAGTGTTTTCAGGGGAATAGTGATAATTAGGTCTTTTTCTGTAATAAACTTTTAAAATTGTAAAGCCATGCTAATTTTGATCACACCATGTACAGTGCATTCCAATTTGGGGTTTCAAATACTTGACAGGCATGTGTCCATACTGGACATTCATACTGGACAGTGAGGCTCTAAATTCTGACTATTCAGCATGTGCCTCCTGCCTAGTAGCAGTCTCATTTGAGACTTCTTAGAAATACAGACTCCCAGGTATCCCAGGCCCTGATGAATCGCACTGTGCATATTAGCAGCATCTAGTCTTAGTCTGCTGGGGTTAACAAAGTACCTCACACTGGATAACTTATAAATAGCAGAAATGGGCTGCTCCTGATTCTGGAGGGTAGGAAACTTGAAATCAGGGTACGAGTGGGCTCAGTATCTGAGGAGTCTCCCACTCTGCGTCCCCATATAATGGAAGAGGCTGGGACACAAAACCCTCTCAAGAAGCCCCCCGAGAATCATTCAAAATCCCCACCTCTTAACACCATCGTATTGAGTACTGAGTTTCAATAGTCAAATTTTAGAGGGACACCAACATTCAGACCATAGGTATCTCCAAGTGGTCTCCTGTTCAAGTGTGCACAGTGTAGCTCTAAGTCTTTCCACGGCTCCACACGCTGAATCTATCACTTCATCCTGTTGAACTCACCTTTCCTGTGTACCTTGGAGCTATCCCATTCACCCCACCCCCACCAACCTGCTGCAAGCAACTACTCTTAGACCTTATTACAGATCAAAATGTGTCCCCAAAAGATGCTGAAGTCCTAGCCTCCAGTACCTGTGTCTATGACCCGGTTTGAGTACAGGGCTTTTGCAGGTGATTGAGTTAAGATGAGGCCATTAGGGTGTGCTCTAATCCAACGTGCCTAGGGTCTCATAAAAAGTAGGCATTTGATCACAGAGACACATGCAAGGAGACACCATATGGAGGTGAAGGCAGAGATTGGGGTGGTGGAACAAAAGCCAACAAACATCAAAGATGGCCAACAGACCACAAGGCACTGATAAGAGCCATGCCACAGATTCTCCCTCATAGTGCTCAGAAGGAGCCAGCCCTGCCCATACCTTGGTCAAGGGCTTTGGCCTCCAGTCCTGTGAGATAATGAATTTATCTTATGGAAGGCCTCCCAGTTTGGCATATTTAGTTATAGCACCAAAGCAAACCAATCCCCAACCAAGTCACTTCAAAAGCTCTCAACACCCCTTCCATTCATGCCAACCCCTCCCTAAAATGAGCTCCACAAAGGATGGACCCAGTCATAACTAGATGAATGTTCTCAAAGCTAAATCAGGAGCAGATCATCCACTCTCCACAGGACACCCATCTGTCCCTCCCATCACTCTGCATTCCTTTTCTATCCATCCATCTCTCTCTCTCTCTCTATCTCTGTCTCTCTCTGTCTCTCTCTCTCTGTCTCTCTCTCTCTGTCTCTCTCTCTCTCTCTCTCTCTCTCTCTGTGTCTCTCATGATCTCACCATTGTGTAACTAGCCACATTCCTTATCTCCACCGGACTTTGGCACATGCTGAACTCTGGTCTCTCTCCTTTCCCACTTGATGCCTCTACCCATGTTTCAAGGTCTTGCATCTCTAAAGGGCCTTTACTGGTCACCCAGCTAAGATAAGTCTTCTACTACTGTCTCTCTAATACCCTGTATGTCCTCGAGAAGATGCTACATTCAGTATGGACCAGTGATGGGCCACCACGGATTGCCCCACCTCTGTATCACTGTATAGAGCTGCAGTGCCTAGAAACTTTCCCATGACCAGCCACCCAAGCAACAGATCGGTGAGCCCACTCCATGAGCAGGGCTTAGGAATAGCTCACGTATCATCCCACATGCACAGAACCAGAAACACACTCATCATGCATAGCAGGCCGCTGTAATGGGAGAGAGGTAGAAAATCTCAGGTCCTCATCCACGGGTCTGGGACAAGTGCAGCTTCTGAGGAACCAACACGAATGGCTCCTTTGAACTCAGTGAGATCATGTGCATGGATGGCCTGCCTCCCCAGAGGCAGTGTGAGTCTCATGATGGTGGCCCATTTGTATTGTTCCCCACAAGCCCTGGGACACAGGACTGTCTAACCTGGAGAACTGCGACAAATCCTGGAGATACACACATGTGAATCAGACAAGGCTCACCAGGACTGGGGGTGCAGGGAGTTTGCTCGGTAAACAAGGACCCTGGGGCCACATGCAAAGGTGAGAACGTCCCCACAGTGACTGCCTGCAAGGTTTTCAAAGCCCGATGACTTCACGTGAAGGAATTCCTCAGCCTTAACTTGGGGCCCAGTAGGACAGATGGAGAATTCCAGAGCAATGGATAGCTTCTTTCCATCTTTGGCTGCGTTCTGTTTTCACAATTGTTTCTGGCAGAATTCTAAAGAAAAATGCAAACCAGATGTAGGAAGAAATGTTTTCTTTGTTAGGAGAAAGAGAGCACATTGCTTATCCTGCCACTCCTCACACATGGGTCTTGTTCTTGGTTTAAATGGGGACCGCGTGGAGAGGCTCCTCTACTCTCTCCGGCCTCCCACGCCTGGATAAGTGGCCCAGAGTGGCAGTGGCCTCAGCCCTGTGCCCCAAGGCCCTCAAGCTTGAGAAGCAGATGGAAATGTGATTTCTGCTTCCCCTTTAGAAGACAGAGCCCTGTGGCTGCATAATGAGCCTGGAGCTTAATTGAAATAAATAAGAAAGCCTATGCAAGCAGTCTGGGCAGGCTGCAGGGAATTAGTTATCTTTCTCTGGGAGTCTCTGGAAAAGACTGTCCCTGCCCTGGTCCTGCTGCTCATCCTCTGGGTCTTTGACATCAGCTGCTGGTGACCCTGACCCAGAAAAGCCATCTTAAGCCAGAACAACAAAGCAAGCCCAGTTTGGCTTTCCCAAGCCTGAAACGCGCTCTCCCAAGTTCTCCAATCCCCCTCACTGGGTAGACTCCCCCACTAGAGCTTCATCTCCCTTCCCAGGTACCTCATGGTACATCTACCATTTAGGCCACGACAGATCATGGGGGAAACCTCACATCAGCCAAAACACGTGAGGAAGGGTGGTAATAGGGAGGACCTGTTCCTTCTCTGTGGTCCCTGGACCAGCAGCACAGTGTCAGCAACCCCTGGGTGGCTGTGAGGATGTCAGGTTCCCAGGTTAACTCCGCTTCCCTACCAGCTCATAATCTTGGAGGGTGCACACCGCCACAGTTTTAATAAGCCCTCCGTGTGATTCTGACACCGGCTCTGCTTTAAGAACCACTGTGCTATTTATTATGGTTCCCAGGTTCCCCACCCCCAGACTTGTCAGGGGCCAGGCAGGTGCTTGAAAGGAAGAAACTGTAGTGCACTTGTCCATCTTGAAAGGACTTGCCAACCAGCTCCAGCTGATGAGAGCCAGGCAGACGATGGGCCCAACTTGACTGGATCTTCCCATTTGTCAAGAGGAGCTGAAAATACTGATTTTTTAAAAAGTAGTGTCTTGTTTTTAAACTTGCTATTTTCTAGGCATGGCAGAAAACTCTTTCCATCAACATCTCTGTCCTTGAGTTACTGAAAGCTATTCTCAACTCAACCTCTCCTCTCCTCCCAAGTCCCAACTGTGGGGACATCTTGCAGTGTCACCTTTGAGTGTGTCCAGTGACTGCGCCCCACGTCCACTCATCTTCAGCCCTGAGTCATGCCACTATCCTCTCGTCCTGAGCACATTGCATGGTACCATTCCCTGGCTTCCCAGCACTCACCCTGGGCCCTTGCATTTGAGTCTTAACAAAGCAGGTAGAAAAGTGCTTTAAAATGCAAGTCAGAGCCTCACCGGCCTATAGTCCCAGCACTCTGAGGCAGGAGGATTCCAAGCTGAAGCACAGCCTGGGCAACTTAGCAACTGAGTGAGACCTTGCCTCAAAATTTTAAAAAAATGTAAAAGCAGATGGAAATGTAGCTCAGTGTGAAAGCCCTGGATTCAATCCCCAGTATTAGAGGGGAGAAAAGCAAGCCGGATCGCATCCCACCTCTGCTCAAATGCTATGGTGGCTCATTCCACTCTGTGTGAAAACCCCAAGCCCCACAAGGCTCTTCACTTCCTGGACCTTACGTCCTTCTCCAGGCTCCATGGGTCATCCCGGGCCTGCTCCGTTGAAGTTCTTGTGCTGACTGCACCAGGCTGGCAGATTCACTCATTTTCCCACCGCTTGGAACATTCCTCCTGGGCCAGCTTCCAGCTGCCTCACACCCCTGTCAAGGGTCTGCTCCAGTGTCGGTCCCCAAGGAGCCCAGCCAGAGGCCCTATTCAGCACCCCCTCCCAGCACTCTACCTCCTCCAGTGTGTATTGTTTATTTTAGCACTTACGTAACATACTATCCGCAAACCTATTTACTTGTCTACATCCATCTGCTAGAATCTGAGCTCCCCTGAGCCAGGAATGTCTGTCTCACTGGCTGATGGCTTCCTAGCACCCATATCAGTACCCGGCACACAATGTATTCACTCACTACGTGCTGAATGAATAAGTGAATGAATGCAGACTGGTTGCCACACAGCCCCATATTAATCCTTCAGCAAGAATGTCTGAAAGCTGTTTCTCCAAGCCCAAATCTCACTTCCACTCATGGGAATTTCAGCCCTATCAACAGCTGATCCCAGGGAGACTTAAGGACAGAAAGTCATTTGAAGTTTTTGAATCAAGAACCACCTCTGTTTCCTGTAGATAAGCCCGCTCCTGCACGCAGTATGACCACCTCCTGGGCCTTCTTAGAGCTCACTCATCCTGTGGAGTGGCAGTGGCTGCCCTGCAGCCAGCATAGAGTGGCTCTCAGACAAAGCCCCCAGCAGGTCTCTTCACGGTGCTGGTCCTATGAGGTGCTCAAAGGAGACAGCTCTGAAAACCTCGTCCCTCCTTTTCCTTCTTGGTAGTCAGCGCACGTGCTGCCATTTTAAAGGTTTCAGGAAGCCTGGGAGCCAGCGCATTACCTCTATCTATCTGCCTGGGTTTCTCCAGTCTGTGACCCCACACAGCCCCTTCCCCACCAACGCTTCCCCTAGTGACACTTAGGGGAACCATTTCCATAAGCTGCATCCTCCTGAATTAGGGAGGGAGAGCACTAAAGCAGTCTATCCCGTCAGTTCCAGCTGGATACATGTCATGGGCTTGCTGAGACAGCGACACTTCTTCAAGCCCACACTGTAAAGCTAAGCGTGTGTTTTTCTCTCAACTACTCTCCCCAACCTGCAACATTCCGCCACCCCTGCCTTACCTGTGTCAGCTAAGTGCCTCTTGCCATTACAAGTGACAGCAAAAGCAGCTCCTGAAGCATTAAGCAGGCAAAAAAAGAACCTATGGGTTCATACAGCTGAGAGTTGAAAGGTTTGGTTCAGCTTCAGACATGACTGGACCAAGGATCAAACCATAATATCAGGACTCAGTCTCTATTCATCTTCCAGTTTAGCATCCCACTCCCCAGCACAGCACCACCCTCACCACTCTCAAGTTTGAATTCAGCTGGATAGACTCAAAACCTTTCTGAAATGCCAATTTTAAAAGTTTAAGTTTCATTCTGTTTGGGCCACTTAGGAACTATGACCATCCTTGAAGCAATCGCTGTGGCCCTAAAGACAGGACACCTAGCAAGACATCAAGGAATGCATGAAGGGAGAATTCCCCCACCTCACAGCTTCCGGCCATATTGCCAGAGGCAGGAGGACAAATGCTGAGAAAACAAACCTCAAACATGTGCCACGTGACCTTGGCACTCACACTCAAACAGTGCGCCTCCTCCAAGGCAGGGTCTATGACCACTCTAATCAGAATCAAGGAACCCACATACCCACAGAGTTCAGAGCACAGTGGAAAGCCCTCAGTTTCCCAAGAGGAACAAAAAAGGAGGAGATGCAAAAGATTGAGTGTCAGACACATGTGGTTCATAGTTCTGAATGTATGACCTTGGACAAGTTACTTAATCTCTTTGAGTTTCAGTTTCCTTATTGATAAGATGTTTCCTGCTTGTGGTAGACAATGTTGACAATATAGTCACTTGAGTCAGCCCTCATTCCTGCTCTGTGCCTAGGTCTTGCCTACCCTCCTTGCTACCATGCTTACATCAGCTCTAAACATGAGTCATTCTCTCCCAAATGTCTCCAGGGACAACTGTTCCGGGGCATCACAGGCAAACGTCTCCTTGTCTTTCTTGCTACTCCACCAGCAGGCAAGTGTTTCTTGCAATCTGGCCTGCAATCCTGGCAAGTATAACCCTAGTCAGCTCCTGGATCCTTGGCCAGAAGGAAGACCAGAAACAGAATTTCCAGCAGCTGTCAGGATTCACAGGAACCACAAAAGTCCTGGGGATAAAACTAAAGTAAACACAAACATTCAGCATCATCCCATACAAAGCTCTACTGACTTGAGATTCCAAAGGGAGAAAGGATGGCCAGACACCTTTCTGTTTCCCAGCTGAGGTGCTCTGTTTCCCATCTGAGGTGCTCGATTCAGCTGAGAGGAGGGGAGGATACCAAACCCAGTCTTCTCTACTGCTGAACATCAGTGGAGACAAAGAGGGAGAGGATAATTGAGGGGACACTGGGACCCATATTGTCAGCCACAGGTTTTCTGTGTTACAAGGGGCACTTATGGATCAGCTCTCTAGGAGACAGTGATGAACCCTGAATCAGCATCTCAGACCAGTGAGGAAAACAGACCAGATGACTCCTCCTGGAGTGCTAGATACACAGTCACGCACTCATTCTTTGGCCCACCACTGAGTACTAAGGCCAGGACATGTGTGGGTGTTCTGGACACCAGTGGACACAAAAAACGTTGGTCCTGCCATAGTTGAGCCCAATCTGAAGCACAGACAGGTGCACACAAACCCTTCAGATAAAGGTGGAGCCTCAGGCTATGAAAAACTCTAAGGAAGAAGCCAGCCTGGAGCCATAGGAGAGTCACCGGTGAGCTGTTCTCAGAGTGGGTGGGGAAGGGCCCTCTGAGATGGTGCCTCTGAACCCACAGCTAGAGAATAAACAAGCTCCTGAGAGTGTGAAGGTGGGAAAGACCCGTGCTCAGCACCATGAAGACACCACTGGGGCTGCAGCTGAGTGTGTGATGGGAGAAAAGAACAAATGGGGGCAGAGAGCGAGGGGAGCAAGACTGTGCCAGCGTGCTTGGTCCTGGCTACGTTTAGATCTTGGCCAGAAGGCAAAATCTCCTTTCTAAGTTGCCCCCAGAGTCCTGTCTGGGCACCTGCACATGTCTAAACTAGTGCATTTGCATGTGGCCTCGTTTGCCTGGGCAACAGATGGTGACCATGAGGGGACAGGGGCCCTTACAGTAACATCTTAGCTCTCTTGGGGGCCTGTGGCCTGAAAACTAGCAACCTCTGACTTGGAACAGATCAAGAGACACCCAAGGGACCTCAGATGATCTATGCAGGGTGCAGAGTTAGGAGCAGACAAGGAGACAGAACAGGGGAATGAACAGGCATTCACAGAACCCACTGAGCAGCCTTCTCCCCACCAGGTCCACCCCAGGCCTCCAGGGACTGGACACTGCACAGAGGCAGCCTTAGGTTGTGCTGGGGTTTAGGACCAAGAGCATCAGCCATGGCAGGAA
This sequence comes from Hydrochoerus hydrochaeris, assembly GCA_004027455.1. Classification (NCBI taxonomy): domain Eukaryota; kingdom Metazoa; phylum Chordata; class Mammalia; order Rodentia; family Hydrochaeridae; genus Hydrochoerus; species Hydrochoerus hydrochaeris. The sequence goes on along the minus strand of PVLA01000251.1, from coordinate 52,884 downwards.
ACTTGCAGAAATGTAGACTCTATTGGTTTCCTAGGGCTGCTGTAACAATTTGCCATAAACTCAGCCTCTCAAAGCCACACACATGCATCCCTGTTATCATCCTACAAGTCTCACATGGCTAAATCAAGGTGTCAGCAGGGCTGCCACTCATTCCAGAAACTCCAAGAGAGAAGCCATCCCCTCATTCTCTCCAGGTTCCAGAGGCCACCTGCATTTCTCTCCTTCCTCCTTGGTCAAGACCTGCAGGATCAGATCCTCCTCACATCTCCAAAAATCCTCTTCTGCATCTCTCTTCCTTGTTCAAGGATGCTTTTAGTTCCATTGGCACCACCTGGAGGATCTCCCCATCTCAAAGTCAGCTCATGAGCAGCCTCAGTTTCCCCTTGCTATGTGAGCTAATGCATGCATGGGTTCCGGAGGCCTTTGAGGAACTGTTATTCTGCCAGCCACCTGGACTCAACAAGCTCTTCCTTGCTGACTGAAGCAGAGTCCAAAATGTCAGGAAGTCCTCACGTGCCTGGAGTACATATTCCAGTGACAGGCTCAGCCAGCCAGGGACCTCTCTTGGCCACACCCAGGAGGGACAGGCGAGCACATTTAATGAGACACAAGGTCCACTCATGGAGCCTGACTATCTTGCCTGCTTATCTGCTTCTTCCTTCAATCGGCTCTTCTGTCCAGAAACCTGGATTTGAGGCGGTCTGTTAAAGGTGATTTGCAGAGGCTGAAATGTTCCCTAAGGGTGAGGAAATGAGATTCTCATAAGGGGGCTGCATGCACCGGGACTGAAGAACAGAGTTTGCTTGTCCCTACTGCTGGTCCCGGGATGGCCATCCCTGGTGACACCTGTGAGTGTCACCACAGGCACTGAGATCCAGCAGGAAGGAGACATGCAGATTTCATAAAAGCGGTAACTGAGGCTGAGATTTTGGGACTTGTTCAAGGTCACACAGGACAGGAGTGAAGAAGGCAGAACACAGAGCTGGGAAGCCTATCCACATGCTCTGCTGGGTGTGTGTGTGTGTGCGTGTTTGTGTGTGTGTGTGTGTGTGTGTGAGGAGGTGGCGCTTTGCTTTAACTGGGGGTCACCCCCTCATGGGAAAGACAGCAGGGACTAAGGCTGCTAGCCCTCGGGCCCCATGTGCTCTGAGGGAAAGATGATCTAACAACCGACTGCTCTCAGCTTGATCTGGCCAGCACCCCGGGCAGTCAGCCAAACCTGGAATTTTCCAAGCAGCTGGCTCAGCCATGGGAGCCTTGCAAGCATCGTTACCTGGACTAAGCCTCCAGGTCTCTGTGGGAGGATAAAGCACATGCACTCCCTCCAGGGGTCCACTGACCCAGGGCACCTCCCCGCTGGAGCAGACCCAGCACGGCTTGTGCTTGTTTCCCGGCAGCCAGTGCAGAGCGCGCTGCTGGAGTCTCAGACAGGTGCCAGAAAGGAGACTTCCTGGAGTCCCCTACCGGGTACCGCCTGTCCCAGAACCCCCCAAGGAGATGACATTTGGAAGTTTCCTCCACACCCCAGCTATGCTCAGCTTCCCTTTGCTGCTGAAAAACATCTGGCTGGCTTGGCACCTAAGCTGGGTAAAAATAGCATGCCATCTTGTGAGCAGGCAGCATGCCACTGTGGCAGATGGAGACCAGCACTGTCAGCCAAGAGACTGCCAAACGGTACCAAATGCATGTGCAAAGGGTAGGATTTGCAGCTGGAAGGGTCACAGGGCCGAGAGTCAGGACCCTAGGGAGAGGACCAGAAAGCAGCACCAGAGAGCCAGAGGACAGGATTCCTTTGCCCCTCAGAGAGGGGACAGACAGAGCAAGAGAGGAACACAGTTAGACCCTAGGTGGCTACAGGATACAAGGGTGAAGCCCTGAGGACCCTGAACAGTCATTCCCAAGGGAGAATCTGACCCCATGTACCCACTCGGAGGAGAACCAGAGATCAATGGATGTCAAAGATGAAACCTCTGCTGACGTGGTGGTGCATGTCTATAATCCCAGGCCACCAGGGACAGAGGCAGGAGGATCACAAGTTCAAGTCCCACCTTAGCAACTTAGCAAGACCTTGTCTTAAAAATAAGGGGAGGGAGAGTGCTAGGAACATAATTCAATGTCTGTTAAAGGTGAGTTCTGTCCCCAGTACCACAAGAATAAAAAACACAAAAGAAAAGAAAGGTCTTATAGAGCCCTGAAGCCCTGGGTGAGGCTTTCAGAAACCGGGATGCTGTGGAATTCCAGGAATTCCCCAAGAGCCTCCTCTGCTTCAGGCTTAGTCCTCTGGCAGGACCCAAACCAGAGTCAGGGCTGCGTTTCCCGCCCCTCCCAGGGGCCTTGCCTAAGCACAGCACATGCTGGCTTGCTGTCCCCACTACCTGCTGGCCTTTAGCCACAGCATGGAGAGCCTCAGCCTGGAGGCATGACCCTCCCCTAGGGCGAGCAGGGTGCCAAGGTTCTCCTCCGAGAGAACCTTGTGCCAAGGGGAAAGACTCAAAGGAAGAGACACACACACACACACAAACACACACAGAGATGGGAAGCACTGGTAGGTGCAGTCATCAAACACGGGGTGTGTTGTGCTGCCTTTTTCCCACGGTGACAGCCACGCCAGCAGCTTGCAAGCTGTGCTGCTCTGACATTAGGCACATGTGCTCAGAGGGGAGTGGTGTGGGACTGCTGTGGTGGACACCTCCCACCCTAGTCCCCACCCCTCGGCCTGCAGCTGCTGCAGGATCCGCAGGCACCCATGCCTCTTTCTTTCCACCTCATTTCCCAGCTGTCAACCCCCAGCTCTTCTGTTGGCTCCCCAAGCCCAGAACCGGTAAGCCAACACCTCTTTGGGCAACCAAGGACTTAAGTGAGTAGGGGACAGTGTATGACATTCCCTCTCCTTGCTGAACAGCACCAGAACCCCTGTATATGGTTCCTCTCAGGGTCCACAGCTGTGACCAGCTGAATAGCACACCCTGCTTTGCTGCCTTCCCTCCCTGCCACATTCCATGGGCCCAGTCCCTAAAATAGATCCCCTGCATGCCTGCCTGTGTTACTTAGCTCTGCCTTCTCGGAGGAAGCCAACCCAAGGCAGGTGTTTCCTGTCCCCTCCCTACCGGCTGTAGGGAGAAGAGTGGATGACAGTGGCAGGCAGGACAGTCCTGTGGTCAGGAAAGCCAAGCACTAATGCTTTCTCCTCTCACTGCTGGAGCTAGACAGCCCGATAGGACACTTCCCAGCTGCCATGCTTGTAGCCCTCAGTCCAGGATCTCCAAATGTCACCACGGGACGCTGGGGCAAAGGAGACTCTAGGCACAGAGTGAGCCTTTGCTCTCAGGGCTGTCAGGCATCCACACCTTCCTTGTAGAGAACTGGTCGCCTCCTAGAAAACACCTCAGCCTCTGTGGGTTCTTGGTTGGGAGGACTTTCCACTGATTGCTTTGAAAGTCCGTGTCTTCCTTTCCTGTTCCAGAAGCAAGTTCAGGATGCAGAACATCTCCCTCCTGGACTCAGCCTTGAACACGAAATTGAAAACTGGGGCAAGAGAAGAAAGCAGGTCTTCAGATGGTGCTTTGCTCAGCCGGCCAATGTCAACCTCTCCATCCTCCAGCATCTCATTGAATCCTTGAATAACTAACCTTAACTCTAATATCTTTGGAATAATTGTCCTTTCTCTTTGGCTAGGAGACTCCATTTCTGTAAGCTTGTGATAAGTTTTACACACAGATACTCATGGAATCCCAGCATTTGAGATACACAGCGGGCAGGGATATAGCTCAGTGGCAAACACAAGGTCCTGAGTTCAATTCCTGGCACCAAAAATAAATAAAGAAGATACAGAGAAGCAGAGATTGCTCTGGCACCATACAGAAGGCTGGCCCGGAGCTCTCCTCCAACATAGCCCCTACCACGGACTTTCTTGTTATCTCCAAAGTACAACACTTGTAGGAAAGAGCTCAGTTTGAAAGCTTTGATCTTTCTACATTCCCTCTGTGAAAGTGAGAATGGAACCGAGAGAAGCTCACTGATCTGCTAAGATCACAGGCTTAGCAATATCAGAAACTTGCTTGGCCTCCCACTCCCGTGCCAGGGACCTTTCCACCTCCCCCTGATGGTTAGCTCTCTAGAACCCGGGAGGCAAGCAGACTCCAAAATTAAGTTAAGGGCCAATGTAGCAATTGAGGGCATAAGCTGGTCTCCTTACTCTTTGTAGGCCACGCTAACCAGTAAGAGCAGGTATCTTGGAGGATGACTTCATGACACTGGGCTCGTTCCTCACTGTGGCTCTTCCTTTCTACAGATGCCAGCAGGTCACACCAGTCATGACACCTTTAAGTCATAAGAACAGACTCACTAGAAAGCACTCTGCCAGCCTTTCCCAAGACCTAGACCTGCAAGGCACTCTACAGAACTATGAGCCAGTGATCAAATCCCCCATTTATTTCCCAGGTCCTGAGATACATTCTCTTATTTCTTTGCATTAATAGTCAGTGAGAGATTGTGTAAGGGAATAGCTGAGAGAATGCCCCCTAAAGCCTGGCTCCCTGGGTTGGACCATCAATCAGATCTGTCACTTGCTAGCTACGTGATGACAGACAAGCTATATTTCTGAATCTCAACTTTCCCATCCATGTTCTGGGAATAAAGGAAAAAGGTCAACTGTGTTAGCTCAGATTCTACAGGAAGCAGATGCCCAGATAAGATCAGATGTGCAAAAGATTTACTGGGACTAATATCTGTTCATACTGGGAGGAGCAAGAGGAAGCTAGAAGGTTGTGGAATCATGATCCAGACTTAATTCCCATGAAAAAGAAAGAGAAGGAAGAAAGGCTGGTAGAAAAAGCCTTACACTGTAGTCCAATCATGAATAAGTTTTGGCAGGAGTCCCTGAATCAAAGTCAACCATCAGAGGACTTCTGTATGCCAGAGGAAGTGACCTGCCCTGATGTGCTGTCACCGGTTGAGCCAACCTTGGGCAGCCAGGCGTTTGTTCAAGGACAGAGTGGACTCAATGCAGCAACAGGGCCCATGGTCCAGTGTGCTCCCTCAGCGGATCTAGGAAGTACATTCCTAGGCCTCTGGGCCCCGAATCCTCCTCAGAAAGAGGAATGAGTGAGTCAATTTACATAAATGCCCCTAAGTAGTGCCTGGTTCACAGTGAATACTCTGTATGCATTGCCTTCGGACAAACCAGGCTATAAGCTTAAGATGCTTTTTAAAAAAAAGAAAGAAAAAAAAGATTGGGATGCTTAAAAAAAAATGATTGGGATGCTTCAATTTGTACACCCAAGGGGTATTTGCTGGTTTGGGTTTTTTTGTTTTTGTTTTTGTTTTTCGGTGTGAGTGCTGCAAAGCTGCTATTAAAGTGCAGGCACTTCTTACACTCAGCACATGTTGGAACTGAAGTAGGGAATCTGGAAAAATGCCTTTCTCAGAGACTTATACTAACACAATTTGGAGAAGTCTTATAAGAGACAGACTTATTAGACTTTGCTCAACTGTGTTCCCTAAGTTTTTGGGCCACAGATGTCTCTGATTAGCAGAATTTTGATTTTTTTTTTCTCCTTGGAGAAGCTGGTTCTGTTACTCACAACCAGTCCCAAGTGGTACCATGTAAGCTCAGTGCACACAAGCTGTGGAGCTGCTTAGGCGGACGGTGGGGTGTGCACTGAGATAAAACCCCACGGAGCACTTGTGGGCAACACCGTGCCGTGCAAAGGCTAGAGGCCCCTGTGCTGGATGGTTCTGGGGTGCCAGATTCTGAGTAACTGGTCATCAGTAATGTCAGCAAGGTGGGACAAGAAGAAGAATATTCCTGTCACACCCATGCCCTGCCACCCCACCCTGCAACTTTGTCCATCAGGTCCCTTGAGAACACACCAAGCAAAGCCCTGGTCACTCAAGAAGCTGGGCACCTTTCCTGTCCAGTCTCAAGAGAGGCAAAAGAGCATCATGGACTAAGAAAAAGCAGAAGATAAACATCTGGCCACCATGACCAGAGGCTGAGGGCCAGGAACAAATTCAACAGGAAATTTTTCCTGCATTCCACATTGACCACAAGGTTTAATATCTGCCCTGTCCAGACACCATGCTCAGAGCTGGGGATTCAGAAATGACAGAGTGGGGTGCCTTTTGTGCAACATCTCAGGAGCCACAACTTGTCCTTTCTGGGGTTATGGCCACCCAAGAGTGCTTTGTTTCAGTATCTCTTGCTTCCTCCAGGACATTTCTGCTGTGGAACAGGAGCCTCAGCCCTGCTTGGCCAATCAGTGCCCAGAACTTTGCAAACAAGCCCCTGGAGCAGTCTTAGCAGTGTAGGGGGTAACTGCCCTCTTCCTGACCTGGTGCAGACAGGACTAAGGTGCCCTTGCCCAGCTCCTGAGAGGGCCCAGCCCACTACAGCAACTCTCATTAACCCTACTTCATTCTTGCTTTTCAGGAGAACCCAAGCCAAGATTCTGCTTTTAAAATACCAATTTCCTTACCTTTATAGCAATTAAGATGGCATGTAATTCTACTCATTCATTTTACTATCAGAGCAACTAGGAATGATTAGCCCAAGACAGACTTTATTTTAGAGAAGAGCTCAGAGAGGTCAGTTGGCTTTTCCAAACATCACACCACTAGGAGAAAGCCAGAACCAGGGCTTCTACCTCTCAGCCAGAGGTGCTGTCCCTGGACTGTTTAGGGACTGGAGTCTCCACCCAGGCTCAAAGGGGAAGGTTCTGATTCTCATCATTTGGGTTTTGATGGACAGTTATAAATTAGCTAGATAAAGCATGAGATGGAAGGAAGGCAGGGTCGAGGTTGTTGGCAAAGGGAAGAGCAGAGACAGAAGCACTACCATGGAAACTGTGTGGCAGGACTGTTTCTGGAAACCAGGGACATGGTCTAGCGGCAACAGGACCAAGCAGGCGTGGAAGCATTGGTAAGAAATGAAGCAGGAAACCACACGCAGCCATGTGGGGGAAGCCGTTTGAGTGTGGACTTATGAACGCAAGGGAGGTGAGGGGTGGCACTGTGGGACGAGGGGCGGAGGCACACAGGAGATGACTTGAATTCTGTAACTTTTCACCTAAAGCAGCAGTCCACGTTAAGACCTCACCACCTGGCAGCTAGGGACGCTGGTTTCCTCCAGGGAAAAGGCTCATTTCTGAGCTGAGCTACGCATCCCACTTTCATAGGTTATTTTTTTAAAATAAATTTCTTTTCCTCTTGGGGAAATATGCATCTTGGATCACTAATGAGTTTCTAATTAAGACCAAGGAGTTGCAGGAGAGAAAGCAAAGTGGTATGCTTAGCTAGACTCAGCCTCGGCAGGGCGGGGGCAGCAGGGCTCAGAGCTCTCCTCCAGCTGTGGCCATTCACGGAGGAAACCTGGGACAGCTCTCCCCTCAAGGTCATTACCAAAGACCACAGGCCTATCCACACCGGGCATAAAGAAGTGGTTTTTAACAAGTGGTCTCACTCACCCAGACACACCCAGACATCCTTGCAGACGCTGGGCTCCAACAAGCAGGCTCCTCCTCTGTCCCTGCTGGTGAGGGCAAAAACTAGCGTGAGCTCTCTGGAGGGTTGCGGGAGCATGGAGCAAGGCCTTCACAGAGCTCAGGGCTTCGCTGCTGATACATCGCTTCTAGGAATTTTCCCTAAAGAAAGAGATGGACATGTGCTCATCTAAGTCCCATTCATATAAGGAGAAAATTAGAGACAAGCTCAATGTCTACCAGTGGGGACCAGAGTATGAAGCAGCACATCTGTTCAGTGGAAAACAATGCAGCTACAAAGCATGTGATTGATATTGATAGATGGATGGATTACAAAAAATAGCCAAGTTTATTCTCCTGCTTCTTTCCATGCCCTTTGGAATATGACTTTGCAGCAGTTCCCTCCAGTTTTGACCTTATGGATATCAGGTATTTTGTCTCAGCCACAAGAAAAATAGGTCCCAGGTCATGTGACTCTGCAGGGTAGATAGAATACAGAGAAAGTAAGAGTGCTCCTCTGAGCTTAGGCTTCAAGAGCCTCGTGCAGTCTGCTTGCTGGCCCTTTCTAACTCTGCCTCTCAGGACCCAGCCCCCCTCACATGAATAAGCCCAAGCCAGTCCACCAGAAGCTGAAAACACATGCAGGAGAGCCTGCTGCCTTGGTGGAGGCTGTCCAGGTCAGCCTCCCCACGTGGAAGAATGGTCCCTGCCATGGCTAACTGTAGACACCAAGTGACCAGAGAACTCATATGCGATGGTTAGTGTCCATTTGTTTCAGTGAAAAGATCTGTAAGTATAGTCTGGAGACCATTGGGGATCCCTAAGATTTTATTCTAACCTCTGCAGTGTCAAAACTCTCCGTAATACTGTGAAGGTGCTATTGTTCATGTTTAGTCTCTTGTGAGGGTACAGTGGAGTTTCCCAGAAGCTGTGGTATGTGATGACATCATCTCTGTCTTAGTTACTTTTCTTGTTGCTGAGGCAAAATACCTGACAACCACAAGTTATGGGCGAAAAAGTTTATTTTAGCTCACAGTTTGTAGAGATTTCAATCCATAGTTGGCTAGCTCTCAGATAGTGGCATGGGAAGAGAGACACTGCAGAGGAGAAACAGCTCATGGCAAGGCAGGCAGAAAACAGAGAAAGATCAAAGGAGGCGGCGGGGGGGAGATACGCCACGTCCCCCTATGATGCAATCATCTCTCCCAAAGCCCCACCTAGGAGCACATGAGGCTTTGGGAGGCATCTAGTTATAAATCGTGACAGTTTTAAGGCATTCTCTATAGCCCTGCTCATCTCATCCAGAAAAACTCAGCAGGGGGACTCTAGGTTTCTACCTCCTCAACTTCTAGGAGCTAATTCCATCTCTCACACTCCTCTTTTCCACTGCATTCTAAGAACTCTAAGTCCCAGCTCTGAACACCCCCAAACCAGAAGTAAGCAACAGCCATTTTCTCCTTTTCCATGTTCAGAACCTCTAGAAGTTGGCAGCATTCCGGCAGCGGTTGCCTAGGGAACACCAGTGACATAAAGAAGACACGAGGACATGCTAAATAACTTTAGTGACTATTTGCATGTAGCAGATGTTGCCAGGGGCAGGGCCTCGCCTGACTCCCTATGGAAAAGTCACAGGGGTCCCGAAGGGATGGGAGGAAACTGAAGCAGTAACAGGACAGGAAAGCCAAGAAGTGGGATTCTCAGCTCTTTAATCACCTTTCCCTGAAGCCCACCGGGACCAGAGATCAGTAATGACGTGTTCCAGAGGGGTCCCTAGGGCTTTGCAGGAGACCCAAAGAGTGGTCAGTGTTTTCCTAAATCTGGCTCCATCAGCCCTTGCAGCACCCACTCTGCCCGACAGTCGCATCTCGCCTTTGCTTCCACAGGCCTGGAAGGCAGGTGACAGGACGGCCTGCGAGGCCTGTAGGCGCCGCCTGGCTCAGCAGCTCATTAGGAGCCTTTCCACCTGCCAGGTAAAGAGTCTGAGCAGCAAGGAGCAGGCAGCTCTCTGCCATCGCTCCCTCTCTCATCTGTCTGCTCTTATTAGGGCTTAGCCAGTCTGACAGAGCCCCAAGAGGAGAGGTGGCAGATGAGCTGAGCCTTCCCTGAGTGGCCTGAGAATCAAGGCTGCTGGGGCTGAGTTGTACAGGGCTCCTTAGATGAGCCCAAGAGCCGAGCTTCCTGCTCTCTGGGTGGCACAGACACACAGGCCCACCATGGAAACAGCAGAGCTCAGACCCAGCCCGGTTCATCTCACTGCCCCCTTCAGGATGTTCTAGTCAGATCCGATTATATCAGAAGCGATTAGTTCCGTTAGTGCCCCTTGGCTGCCAGATTCCACTCACTTCTGTGTGACCACATCTGGAGGTTCTGTTGGAATAGAGCCAACATAAACAAAAACAAATCCAAACCAGGCAACTGGTGAGGGCAGAAAAGTGCCACCATCTGCTGGGCCGTGTGGAGGGACAGGAACTACTGATGAGACCAAGGTCCTGCTGGTCAAAGGTGTGCAGTGAAATATTTCATCCCAGGTCCCAGGGGGTGTAAAGTACCGTGCAACCATGCAGGTAACTGGAGAGGAAAGGAGAACTCCCCTGCTTGAGCATCACAACACATGCAGCTTGTACATCCACTGCAGCAATGTGGCAGTGGGTTGGCAATGTCCTAAACAAAGTGGTGCCCTCATTTTTCTCCCAGACAGCATGGCTTCGGGACTCCTGAGCTTCTCCATATAGATGTACAAGGAGACTTCTTCCTAGCATACAGGACTTTAGCTTTTAAGACCTAGCAAAAGCAGAAGAGAAATAGGTGCTGTGGTACGTGGCAGGCAAGGAAGACGACTGGCTGGCAGTTGTGGATGCCAATTAAGGTCCCAACCTGCTGCGTGTGTCCAAGAATGACACTCGGGCACCACAATGCTAGAAAGCTTGGAATCTTATAGCTCTTACTGCTGGGGGAACTGAAAATTCAGAGCCATAAGTCTCTGCTGGCACCTGTTCCTTGTGGCTAGAAGTACCACATCACCTGGAAGAAATGAGTGAAACACTGTTATACTTGCTCAGAAAGGTCACCCAGCAAGGTTGCTTGAGCCCCCAAAGCATCAGAGTTTAGAGACACCTCCCCTTCAGGTGTCAACTATGACTCCTTTATTCCAACAAATGCACGTGCCACTGTGAGAGTGTGCAATGCTGTGATTAATTATATGATACCCAGAACTCCCTCCCCTGACTGTTTATGCTCTGTGAGACATCTGGTTTACTGTGCCACTCTCCACAATGGCCCCCTCAGAATGGGACCATCATCTGAGTTATCTAAATTCATTAGTCCTATCAACATACGCCAGAATCCAAAGGTGGGCAAGTCAGGAGACTTAGAGACAGCAGAGGCTACACACATACAATCATACAAAGGATTCTCATCTAATTCTGTACATCTGGTCATTCAAATTCTGGTGACTACACAGCCAAGATACCATTCCATGAGCCTGGAAAATGACTGGATTATGCAGACAAATACATTAGCAATTCATGCCTCTGGGTTGTAGGATTAAACTGATTTTCTGCCCTTTGCATCTTTCTTTGCTCTCTGAAGTTCTTTTTGCTCTTTCAAGTGATTTTCAATCTATTATTTCATAAGTGTGGTGGACTGTTCGCAAAAAAGGCCAGGTCTGTTCTGCTTTCTGCATCCATATGCTCTTGCAACGTGATTCTACAGAATATCTTCTATGAAGTGCTGCAGGCTTTTCTCCACCCCTTGACGCCAGGCTGGCCTTGTGACATGCTTTGACCAGCAGCAGTGACAATGTGATACCTCTATGATTAGACTTCAAAAGGCCTTTTGCACTTCTCTCTTGGACTTGGGAGACCACCTGGGCTAGCCTGTTGAGAATAACAGACCACATGCAATAGAGACAAACTCAGCAGGGCCAGGGTGGACCAGCTGGCCCAGGGGCACTGAGGAAGCTTCTCTGAGATAGAGAAACCATCCAGCTGAACCTAGCCCAAGCCACTGGTCCTCAGAATCTCAAGCTAAACAAATGATTATTATTACAAACCATTGAATTTGGGGGTTCTTTTCATGCCTCAAAAGTTGATACTGTGAGCACCTAAACTAACTATAGTAGGTGTGATTTTATTCTATTTAGGAGCCAGAAAGTTCTGGCACAAAAGGACTGAGTGTGTCATTCAAAGTCTCAAAGCCAGGTAGCAACTGATTCAGAACTTTAAAATGGTCCCCAGGGCAGGGTTTTCATTTGCATTTCGTCCTGCACTCAAGGTACCTAGCAGCTTCTGGACGGCAGCCCTGAAAAATCCCCCAAGAGAAGCTGCTGCATTTTCTTGTTAGTCTGGTCACTGATAACAGCAGCCACCCGCAGCTTCACCCTACCCCGCCTTAAACCCTCAAGGGACCTCAAACCCACACCTGACTATCAATTCCCTAATAACAAGAAGTACTGCAGCTCTTCCCAGTCTCAGCACTCCTGCGGCTCTGTGCCACCAACACCCACCCTGCACCCATCAGAGCAGAGCAATAACATGAAAACGCTTCTTTGTGACTACCCTGCCTGGAGCTGTGGGTGGGGGTGGGGGTGCTGCCCCTTGCTTACCTTCAGTTCCCGATCAAAGAAAACAGGAGAGGGGATGAACCCCAAAAGAAGGAAGGGCAAGAGCCTCCTGAACACACTCCAAACCCATCCAGGAGCTCCTGGGGTCAATTCGGGAATAATCCTGCCTAAAGCGCCAGCTATCCCCAGGAGAAAAGGTGACCAGGAAGTAGGAAGGTGGGGCAAGCTGGGCAGAGGAAGGGAGGAGGACAAGCTCAGGAAGTGGGTCCACCCACCACTCCCAAAGGACCTTTCTGTCTCAGGCCTGCAGAGAGGACAGGAGAGCAGGGGGCCTGAAGGTGGCAGCTGCACCCCAGCCCTGGCTGCACACGGAAGCTCAGAGTGCCAGCTGGCAAGAAGATTGGCAACAAAAGGGAGAAGGCTGGTACTTGTGCTTTTCTCTAAAGAGTTGCAGAAAACAGTCTGGCCCATGAACATGGTCGTCCCTACTTTCTCCCACAAGGCCCATTCTTTCTAGTGCTTGGGAAACATACCTTGTAACAATCCCCTTACCACAGGCCAGGAGCACAGCGTGCTCTGTCCAGCTATGGTCCCCAGAAGAAATAAAATGCCTGACTAAAGTAAAACACTTTGATGTCAAAATTATCAGAGAGAAGACAAATGACACACCCTTAGTGACAACTCCATTTGTTCTGAGTCAGTAGCAGTCACAGAAATGGTAATAGCAACAACAGTGATAATAATCGCCACCATTTAGTGAGCACTTAGTAAACTCTGGGTGTGATTTCCTGGCCTGATAATTGTACCATGCAGGTATCTGCAATCTGGCAGTGTCCCCAATTCCCCACACTACACTCTGCCCTGACATCAGCTGCCACACCTGCATCCCTCTGCTGGGTGCTGTCTCCACATTGCAGCTGGCTTCACCCTCAACCAGCAAGCCAGAAGTGCCAGGGAGAGAAGTCCACAGCAGAGGAACCTCTGCAGAGGGAAGTCAGTGGATCAAACCCCAGCTCCCCTGCTATCTCGAAACTTGGAGTTTGGAGTGTGGCCTCTGCTGGCCCCTGGTACCACCCAGTGGGACCAAGTGCCAGTGGCCTGTGGCCCATCATGATAATGATCCCCATGGTACAGCCAGTGTTAAGTACCTCCTCTCTCCACTCACTTCCCTGCTCTCCTCCTGGCAGCGCCTGGGTCAACTTCCCGTAGCTGCCTGCCCTATAGCCCTGGTCCCAGGATCTACTCTTGGGAGAATCCAATTTAAGAGTGGTACGGCAACTTTTGCCTGAGAAAGTCAGGGCTCAGGGGTTTTAAAGGACTTGCCCTGCTCTGCCTGCTCACAGTGCTCTTCGTGACTACTCCTGACTGCAGTCACCATGCTTTTTGCTACATCCTTGGGAGCAAAGTCAACTTTGGCTCAGGTCGGAGAAGGCGTGGAGGTTTTGCCCGTGAAGGCAGCTCCCCCCGCGCTCTCCTGGAGAGACTGGATCAGATGCACCGGCTGAGAACACAGCCTGGGTGGACGGCGCGGACCTGGGCTGCTGCTGGAGATGGTACTAGGAGTCACAGCCCCTGCAGCCAAGTTTCCTCCTCAAGAGGAGCAGCTGCCTAGCAAGGTGAAAATTCAAAGTTGTGAACACCAGTAGGTGCTGTGATGGTTTATTTTTCTGTCTCTTTTCTTTTCTTTTTCTTTTTCTTCCCTGTATTATAGATTGACCCCAGGGCTTCCCCACCGAGCTATATCCCCAAACCTTTCTGTTTTTTTATTTAGAGACATGATCTTTCTAAGTCACTAATTTGCCCAAACTGAGTTTGCAGTCCTCCTGCCTCAGCGTCCTGGAGAGCAGGGATTATAGGTGTGTGCCGCTAGACCTAGCTTTGAGGGCTAATTTTAAGTGTCAGTGTGATAGAGCCAAAGAAGATTTAGGAAGTGTCTACAGGACTATTTTCAGAGGACACAGCCCATCTGTCCGAGTGTGGTAAATGGAAAGATCTACCCTCTATCGATCCAGTCGGCTGGGGGCTCCAGAAAGAAGCCACTTGAGAGACAGATGAATAGGTCACATTCTTCTTCCCCCACCCTTGGACATCAGAAATCAAAGCACCTTACCTGTGGACTCCACGCACACGAAGACATCCCAGTTTCTCAGTCCTTTGTCATTGGTCCGAGGGTTACAGTGTGGGCTTCTCTGGTCCAGTGGATGTCACACATGGATCTAGACACTGCCAGCATCCCAAGGTCTCTAGTTTGCAGATGGCCTGCCCCGAGCCTCCCCAGCCTCATTAGCCAGTTTTCCCAAAACTGACTTTCTCCTACTCTCCCTCCCTCTTTCATCTGTCTGTCTGTCTATCTATCATCTGTTTTCTATCAATTCTGTCTCGCTGGTTAATGCAGTGACTGACTAATACCATGGAACCAAACTTCAGTTCTTTTCTCTGCCACTTGCTGGCTTTGAGCTTGGGACAAGTCACTCTGTCTCTGAGTAAAGGAGGGAGAAGAAATTGTGTCATGAATGAAATGAGATACAGACAGTGGAGGTGGGGCAGCCAGCAGGTCTCAGGAGTTGTCCTCTCTGGTCTTTAGATGCTAAGGGTTTTTGTGGAACTGCGTTGCTCTAAACCCTTAGGGATATTTAAATAGAGTTTTCAAAACCAGTTTGATTCCAGAGCACTCCACACAGTTGCCTGGCGCCTAATGAAAATTCCAAATTGTGCCAGGGAGCCTGGTGGACAGTTCCAGACAGGGCTTCTCAAGCCCCCAAGGCCAGCCAGGGCTGGAGGCACTGCCATGGGCGCTGCCTGGAAACCTGGCGGCCAGTCCTTGGAGAGAAAAAGACTCATACCAAGGAGCACACCAAGTGGAAAGGGAAGCTTTGGACCAGGGCCTGTTCTCAGCTGAGGAGCCAGCTCCCTGGACGCCTCGGGCCATTCGCAGGACCCAGAGAGCTGCTGTCCTGGCATCTGTCTCCACATCCCTCACCACCCGACCTATCATCCTGGGAAGCTGCCCCAAGTGTGCTCTTTTGTCTTAGTACCCGGCCAGAGACGGATGGGTGGAGGGAGAAAGAGGGCAGAATAATTTTGCCTTGCTGTTGGCACTGTCCCTTCCCCCAATCCAGCTGAAAACTCGTCAAGAGGCTTTCTCTACTTGGCTGCTTTCTATGGCTTTAGGTAGCCACTACCTCCCGGGCCCCTGGAGTCTGGGTTAATCCCATGTTCTCACTGATTGCCCCAGGGCACTGACCAATCTCTTAAGGATTCCATAACTACTTCCACACCTTTGTAAATAGTCCCTTTATTAAACTCTGCTCAGTTAACCATTTGTATATATTGTCAGTTCCCTGCTGAAACCCAGATACAGTCACAACACTTGGAACAAAATAGTGCACTTTTGCAACAACGGAATTTCTCCACTATCACCATGAAGGGTGTCTGTCTCAATGCCAAGCTGAACGAGTCAGGCAGTACAAAAATCTTAACTCACAGTGCCTTAAGTAGAGAGGTGGCTTTTCTCTCACATAACATGAGACTTGGAGATAGGTAACCACTGACACTGATTTTAATGATTTCAGGGCTGAAGTTTGTTACAATCTCTTCTGAACACAAGATGGCTGCTTCTGCTCCAGGCATCTCCTCCTTCCTCAGATAAAGAATAAATTGGTCAAAGAAAAGTAGTATCAATCACTGTTTGAATGAAAGACAAAAAGATTCTCCTGGTATGCACCTAGCAGGTACTCACTTCCAAGCTCCACCTATGGACACAGCTACTAAGGAAACAGGAACAGCAGTTAGACGGTATTCTACACATGATACAGCCAGGCAGCAAAGGAAGTGAGTCTAGACACTGTTTGAGGGTAACTCAGCGGTAGGTTTTCCACATGCACTAAGAATTAACACCAGTACAACTTGCAATGGCTGCAAGACAACAGCATGGCTGAGGGTGGAGCTGAACTTCACCACCTCCCATTCCCCCTGCTTACTGGAAAAGCAAGGATTTTGCTAACTAGTGCATGGCCCTGTTCAGCCATACTCTGTCCATCTAACTGTGCCGCCCAAAGTATCAGAATTGAACGTCTAGAGGGCCCACAAAAAGTTAGGGCAATTCATGTCCCAGTGCATCTGGCCAAGTTCAGGTTTGCCCCAGAGTTGCAGGGCACAGAATTTTGGAGTGAAGGGCAGAGTGTTCCCAATAACAAATTCAAGAGGTTGCAAAAAGGACCCAAATGAGGACAGGACACTGCTCCCCTCCAGCTCTTCCTCCCCACCCCAAGAATGCTCTCTCAGGGCTCTAACTCCCGTGTACCTTGCATTGCAAGCAAAATCATTCATACATTCCAAACTCCCCAAGTCTGCCTTACCCCCAAATTGGCTCAAATATCTAAACATATAATAACCATTTGTTTGGCTGTGCCATCACTGTAAAATGACACCAGACTCGTTTATTTTCTTCGTTTTGCTCATCTGTCTCTTCTCATTTTCCTGACAAAGAACATGGATGGTGTGTAATCAATTTTTTTGTATAGTTTTTTTAAAAAATGACACCAGGCATCCATCAGGAGGGAAATGAAAATACTTCTCTAGCAGATTACACTTTGCCTCTATTTCACCCCTCCAAGCAGGACTGAAAAAACACACCTCAAATGGGCACAAGCAGCTGCCAATCATAAGTTGTCAGACTCAAGCTCTTGACAGACTTTCAGTCTGGTGGGTTTCACTTCGTCCCTCTGAGCCGCCTGCACAGTTTGGAGAGAAAAAAAGTTAATGCCGCACTGTGTTTGAGGTTTATCAAACTTATCAAACTTTCTGTGAACAGTTTTGGAAATGCCCAAGCAATAGGATGACCCTGCAAAGCACCTTGCCCCTTCATTTTGGAGCCTACGTGTGTTTTGATAGAAATATAAACCATATGTTTGCTTCATGTATACATCCTCCTCCACACAGCTCTAAGAGCTAACTGATGGATGTCCAAAGGCCTTTAAAGTCTTTTTTAAACAATTTTTTCATCCAAAAAGGAAAAGAAAGCTGCCTGCACTGGCAGCAGCAGGAGTTAGCCTGCCAAACATCCAGAGTGTGCCAAGATGCAGGAGCCAAAGGCCCAGAGAAGCAGGTGAAAGGTCAGAGGTTGTCCTACTCCAGGAAGGAGGGGTGTAGCTGTTTTCTATATCCAGTATTTATGAAACACCCACTACTTACAGGCTATAATGTACAGGACAGCCACCAAAATGACCTGTCCATGTTCCCTGTTCACAGAGTTGCCTACCATTTATACTAGAGCAAGCAACTCTTTTCTATAAAAGGTCAGTCAATAGCTTGGCTTTCCAAGTTAGGAAATGCTTGTGGCCTGTCCTCAGCTCTGCCACTGTAGCATGAAAGCAGCCACATGCATCTCAGCAACAAGGGAGCGTGGCCATGTTCCAGTCAAACTTGATTCACAAAAACAAGGACAAGGAAGGACTAGACCATGAGCCGCAGCCCGCAGCCCAGGTCAAGGTGGAACCACACTGCAGTGTTGATTAGTGACCATCCTGCTGTCAACGCCAGTCTCGCCTGGTTCCCCCCTCACGGCTGGGGCTGTAAAACAAACAGAGGCACCTCTAATACAGAAGAAAGTACGCACAGCCTTCAGTACGCTGGAGATGACTTAGAAATGACGAGAGCTAACATTTCCAGGCAGCTGACCTCACTATCCCACCCAGAACACTAAATGCACCTTATCACCCATGACAACTGAGGGGAAAGTCTCAGTCCTGGGTTTCCAACAGAAGGACACAGGGCTTGGTAGGTAGTCACAGCCCTCCTGGAAGTGGGCACTGGCGTCTGTTTAGGGAAGAGGAGGAGCAGGGCTAATCCACTGGCTACCCACAGTCTAGCAACCCCTTTGGCCGAACAATGGGCATTTTGGACTCTGGCAGGAAGGGAGCAGAAAGCATGGCCAACTCATTCAGGAAGATCTAAACCGTGAAAGGAAGCCCTCTGTGCTGTGGCTCTGCAGTATATACTATCCATGGGAGAGGCTGGGCTTGGGGCTTCAGGACAGGCCAGCCCCACGACCCCCAACACACACACACACATGCATGCACATACTCACGCAGGCATGCACACACACACATGCATGCATGCACATACTGTGGCAGATCTCATTTCTAGGGCCACATGACTCCAATA
Source organism: Hydrochoerus hydrochaeris (assembly GCA_004027455.1). Lineage (NCBI taxonomy): Eukaryota > Metazoa > Chordata > Mammalia > Rodentia > Hydrochaeridae > Hydrochoerus > Hydrochoerus hydrochaeris. The sequence continues at coordinate 34,680 of PVLA01000251.1, read as the reverse complement.
ATGATGACAAATTGGAAGAAAGCAGGTGAACCCAAGAGGTTGCTATCACTCTGATGTTGGCTCTGGGTCCAGGGGAGGGAGCTTTGGCCATGGCTGGTCCCTGAAGCAGCAACTGATTAGACAACTGTCGCTTCCCATTTCCTGTTTAAGGGTTGTAACCTGACACCCAGACTTGAGACTTTCTGGTAGAATTCATATAATGACATTATGACATCTTGTGGTCACTTAGAGGAACCCACACTATTCCTGTTGGGTTTCAGTCCTGAAGGAGAAACATCTCCCCGCCATTTAAACACCACCAGCCAAAGCAGCCCAAGAAAACACTATGCCTGTCCCTGCTCCTAACTGGCCAACCAGCTAAGTTTCTCCCATTTACTCTCTCGCGATACTCAAATTGTTGTCCTCAGATCAACCAGACCAGACCCAGCGCACAGTTTTCAACCACCTGGAGTCAGGCTCACATGTAGTAAGAGTCCAGGTGAGTGGTGTTATGCACAGCGAAGTTGGAAGAGCTTTGCTCTAGTCTACCTCCCTTTGCCATTTAAAGTTATGTTTTGCTTCTTGTTTGGTACTGGGGGGAGGATAAGCCTGAGAGGTGAGCAATCAGAATCTTAAGCCAGAAGACAAGCTCCTCCATGTGGTTCTAATAGCCAGACTGTTTCCAAGAGCCCTTAGGTGATATCAATAGCTTTGCTTGTTTGTTCTGGTATTATTGGAGAGTGTTGCCAGATACCATGCTAAACCTGCTACGTGTGCTATGTCACTTTGAGGAAGAAACTTTTATTAGCCCCATTTTATAGACAAAGAGACAAGACTCAGAGAGCAAATCAGCTTTGAGCTAATCATGGTGACATTTATCTCTGCTCAGTTCCCAAAGCATGTTGGCATCAGGGGAAAGAAACTCAAAAGCTACAAATGAGAAAGTGAGCAGGGGTGAGAACAAAAAACAGAAAGGTCTGCGGAGTTTAAGAAGATGGAGAGGCAGTGGCAACCCGCGTGGAGCTTGGTCCCTCCTCTCTGCTAGAAGCCTGCAGGGAAAGCAGCCAAGAAAGACAGGCATCAGCACTGCAGCGCTCTGGAGGGCTGGAGGTGCCCCTGGAGGCAGGTGCGGGTGGCGCTGAAACAGGAGGGAGGGCTGGAAATGGGTGCAAGCACAGAACCCCCATCCAGCTGCCACCCCAGACCCACATTCCCAGCTAAGGGCCCAGCTCTGCAGCTGCAATGGGGAAGTGGCTCCCAAGAGCGGCTGTGGCAGGAATGCTGGCCCATGGGAGGCCACGGCCATAAAGGCAAGAATGAGGAACTGTGCTGAAAGCAGGGGAGTTGGGGGATGTCTGCCCACTGAAGAGTGAGGCTCCGAGCTCGTCCTCAACCAGCCTCCACACTGCCCATTCTCTGGCTCAAAAGCAACCGGCCACTGCCACCTCCACCATGCATGCAAGCAAGCAGGCACACACACGCATGTGCACACCCCAGGCAGATCTTCAGGGGCTTCCTTCTCCAGGGAAGCTGAGCCAGAAGCAAAGACCTGCAGAATTTGATAATTAGAAGCCTGTAGGAAAAATGCCCACCCATGGGTTTCCCGATCAGACAGATACACGCCCCTAGACATTTGAAGAGTTGCTACAGTTAGACAGATGAAGGGAAATAAATAGAATTTGGAGGATACAAGGAGCAGAAGGTTTTTAAAAAACATCTTCAGAAAGACAAATACTGTATCCTCTAAAAAATAACAGGGTCCTCTAAGAAGTGGTCAGGAAAAAAAATAAGTGGTTCTTGAAATGAAAAACAGGAGAACAGAAGGGTAAGTGACACTTAGGTGACCGAAGAAGATAGCTGATGAGGGTGAGAGTTCGGGTCTGATTTCCTTGCTTCCTCCTCTCCCCTCTTTAATCAGTGTTCACCTCCAGCTTCCTCTCAATACTGCCTCAGTCACATACTGAGCTGGCCCTGAGAGGAGGCTGAGGGCCCAAAATTCTTATATCGAAGCCCTAAGGCTCAGTATTTCAGAATGTGACTATATTACGAGATATGGCTTTTTAGAGAGGTGATTAAGTTAGATAGTCATTCATGTGGGCCTTAATTCAATATGACTGATGTCCTTCTAAGAGGCAACTTGAACCAAAGTTGCCCACACAAAGAAATGGCCACACACGAGGACACAATGAAAAGGTAGCCACCTGCAGGTCAAGGAGAAAGGCCTTTGAAGAAACCAACCCAGCTGACACTTTGATCTTGGACTCCTAAATTCCAGAATATGAGAAATGAAGTTCCATCTGTTACACTCTGGCTTGTGGTGTTGGGCCGTGGTTGTCCACTGTAGTTTGAATCCAGTACAGCTGTCCCCAAGGGTCTGTCGTGATTGGAGGCTCGGTTTCCATGGTGGTGCTGTGGGATCTTTAAGAGGTAGAGCCCAGAGTGAGGTCCTTGGACCCTTGGGCCGTGTCCTCAGAAGTGAACGTGGTCTCCTGGAGTGGGCTGCTATAAAGCCTGTTCACCCACCCGGTCCCTGCTTCTGGTTGGAAGTGTCACAGCAGCACTTGGATATTCCTGAATATGATCCCAGCATTGCCATCTGAGCCCTGAAGTCACAGCCAAGGGGGAAGCCTGATTTCAGAGTCTGCATTGTGCTGTGTTCCCTGTGAAACTCCAACAAACTGTGAGCCAAAGAAACCTAAAGAAATGTCAGATAAATGCCTGCTAAACAGGATGGCCTCTTTTCTAGAATCAGAGCATTTCAACGATGGCCCTTTAAAATCCTTCTGAAGGTGGCTTTGGAGCCCTGGTCTCTGAGTGGCCCTGATGGATGCCTGCCCAGGTTATTCAAATGAAAAGGGGTTTCTGTAGCCAGGCTGACCATCTTCAGAACACCTCAGAGATGGGCATTCTGGCTTCATCCCAGTGAAAGTGGGACTTTCTAGTCACAAGAGCTGCTGCCTGGCAACAGTATGGGATCCTGGGGAGGAAGGAAGGTCCCTGTGCGTGGGGAAATTCAATCCACACCTTGGTGGGTGGGTGAACTTGGTAAGGGGAAACTGTGCTTCTGCCTGGCACAGAGGTGCCTGTGAAAGCTTCCTGGAATTACAAGAAGTTGTGGAGGACACTGGTATTTAAAGAGTCGAACTTGGGCATTGCTGAGGGTTTCTAAATGCCTCGTTGATCAGAACCTGCCTCTAAAATTCCAGTTACTGCCATTGTTGATTTCCTAGTATCTTGTTTTGAAGTCCTGTATTGCTTTCGTTGTTTTGTTCTGATTAGCTTTATTCTGTTTTGTTTTGATTTTATTTTCTTTAAAAAAAATTTCCTTCTTCAAAACAATAAATAAATAAACACATAAAGTAAAATTCCAGTTACCCCCAAGGCAGGGGACTGGCATTAATACTTTTTACATCCCACAGTTTATTCTAATGTCAGGATTGAAAGCCAGTGTGAGGCAGAGCCCTGGGAGTCTACCCCACTTTGAGATGCCTAGGTGCTCTGGCTGGTGGAGGGAGAGTGGACTTGCAGAGGAGGGGTGTGATTGAGATATATACGTTATGCTTATATGAAAAGTGTATTACAGAAAAGACACATTATCTTTATGAAGTGTGATCGAAAATACAGTAAGTATTGCTACCGAACGCCAACCCTCAGAAGCCCAGGCTCATAAAGACATTACAATGTGTCCCTGTCCACTTTATTCACTAGACCTGGCACCCTGTGACTTCTAGTTCTTCCCTGCAGTCAAAATAACCATGATGGGTACACGTTTTGAATTGGTCCATAAAACCCAGACAGTCACAACAGTACAATCAAACCCTCAGGAGAGAGGACTCCCAGAATGGCTTTGGAGAGGGGCAGGAATGATGGGTAAATGTGTTTGAAGTGAGGAGGCTTATTTTGAGGGGGATGCATAGAACTGTGTCCTTGACGGTACTGAATTAAAATTCTTTTTCATTTAAACACTCAACCCATTTCTCCATCACTCCTCATATATCAGAAGTCTTAGATCCTTTTTCACTTTCTTTTCTGTTCTCTTTAGCAGGAATTTGCCTCCTCATAGTATCCAAAATCCATGACCTGACCGGCTCAAGGTCATGCTCAGAGATGACCTGACCTGTTCAAGGCCGCTCCATTAGACCTGTGGCATTGGACCGGTAGGTGAACTTATCTTTTGGTTCCCAGCCCAGTACGTTTTGTCACACCCCCACATGCAGTCTAGCAGTTAAATCGCAATCAAAACACAACTGCAGAAGAAGTAATAATAAACTTGTACCAGGTTTTACCCATATATACATCAAGCACTGGATTTTCTTTATACCTATCACACAATTCATCTCTGAAACAACCTCATGAGGGATTGTTAGATGCTACCATGAGGCCCTACTTCACTTGTGAGGAAACTGAGGCTCAGCGTGACGCAGTACCTTGCCCAAGGTAGCCCACTTAGTAAGTGGTAGACCTGAAACTCAAACTCTATGGCCCATCGTCCTCGGCCTGAGCACATAATCACTACATTCTGTTGTTTTGCCAGGAGGGTGTGGGGGAGGTGCTCTGTGCACACCAGAAACTCTAAGAAAGGCTTCCTGGGGGAGATGCCTTTGAACTTTGCAGAGATAGGTTAAAGAGGAATGGGTGTATGAGCAGAGATGAGGAGCAGGTCTCCCAGCTGGGCCCATCCGAAACTGAGAGCCCAGGCCCTAGAGACGGAGGAGGAAGCCCAGTAGAACCATCCTGTTGGCAGTGGGGCTGGGAGATAATGCATTCCCTTTAGATGGCTGAATGGGCTTGAGACACTGCCTGCAGAGGAGGGTGGGGGATGGGTAAGGAGACGTGAGCCTGGACACATTTCTTCAGGCTAGAAGAGGTCGGTCTGCTTGTCCAAGGTCACCCAGCTGAGACAAGCTGAGCCAAGACGGGAACCCCAGTCCGCCTGACCCCACGCCCAGCTCATATGCTGAGGAAATGCAACTTCCTGTGAAGCAGCCTAGATACAACGGTCTGTTTCTCTGCTCCTTCCTGAGAATCACTAACGTGAGAGCAAAGGGACAAAGCACAGTCATAAATAAGGACAAAAAGAGGAGGGAGACGTGAATGCAAGCAAGAGACTGCACATATGTGTAAATATGCATACATTATACATGTGACTGAAAGGCCGGTGAGTGAGCAATGAGGTATCAGAGCCAACAGAGCTGAGCTCAGCCCAAGGGGAAAGAATTCCATGCAGATCCACTGATCGGTGTTTCGGAGCCCCAGAAGACATCAACAGCCAGAGGTGCTGGGCAGCTCTGAGAACAAAGTAGAGCTGAAACAAGAAGAATGATAAAAACTTTTTTTTTAAAAAAAAAAATCTAGACCCTCAGATTTCCTGTTACCTGCAGGCAGCAAAGTAACAAACCTTACACCAATACAGCAGAAGGAAAGAAGTTTAGCATGCAGCCAACTTCAGTCCAAGAGGCTCTGGATTTGGGATTTCTGGGCACAACAGATGTGATGCCGAGCCAGCAAGTTCCAAAAAGGAGCAAGGAGGACTCGATGACACTCTGGACACCGCAGGATGAGACACACCCAACGCCAGCAGTTCACTATCTTGGGGCTCCTAAAACCTCATATGATCACAAGTGGGACCCTTGGATGGTGATTGGATTCGGGGGCCTAGAGCTGGCTTGATGTTAGGAAGTGGGGTCTGGCTAGAAGAGACAGGTCACAGGAGGCACGGCCTGGACGTGTTTGTCTCCTTCCCCTGCTCCTCCTCCCTTGCTGCTCTCTGCTTCCTGAATGCCAAGCCATGGGCAACTCTCCTCTGCCACGCCCCTGTGCCATGCAGTTCCGCTTTGGAGCCAGCCAACTATGGATGAAACGTCTATAAACAGTGACCTAAAATAAACCCCTCCTCCTTTAAGCTGCGAGTGTCAGGTGTTATGTCTCAGTGACAAGAGAAGTGATGGAGATACAGGGTAGACACCTATGCTGGTTTGCCCAAGGCCAATGGGTCACCAGGACGGAGAACTGGGGAAGTCCTGGGAAAACCAGAAAAACTGACATTCCTCTTAGACACCTCTGTGAAGGATTAATTAATGGTCAACTTGTAACACCCAGCTGAACTGAATCAGCAAGGTGCTGGGTGTGGAGGACATGCCTGAGGATTGTTGTCAACAACATAAAAAGAAAACTGGAGGGGAAGACGGTGCACTGCTGACTCTCCTGGAGAAGCTCATCATGCTGACTTTCCTGATATGAACTCAGCTATTCTCATTGTCAGAGGAGCTTGGAGTCCTCGCTGTCACTGAGGAAGGCTGCAGTTCTCTTTGGGGGTCCTTAATTTCAGCATTGCTTCCTGGCTCCAGTGCAGATCCCTCAGCCTGAAGGCACAGAATTTCTAGCTTCCATCACTGACCTTTGAGCCTTCCCAGTGCAGATCCTTGATTCATGCTTGCGTGAGACATTGCTGTAAACTCTAGGCCTTCAGCTAGATTTGTGCAGGACATTGCCATGGGATCTGGGCCCTCAGATGGACCCTTTGGGTCTCTAGTGCATGGACAGATCTCCAGCACTCTTCTGCGTTTGACTCTCTGGGTGAATATTATAAAGTAATCTCATAAATTATGTGTCTTGTATTAAATCCTTTCCCTTGTAAACCCTGACTACAACACCCTCTGAGACAAGAAGATTTCTTTCTAGGGAATGTGATTGACCCTGGTGAAAAGACATGCACAGGAAGAAGACAGAAGAACATGCCCTCCTCAGTCTACGGGGTTCCCCTCTGGGAGTAAGACCACTGTTACCAGGTCCCACCTCACATGCAGGTTCTCTGCTCAACAGAAGGCAGGGTGAGCATGGTAAACTGGGGCTCAGGCCCTGCAGTGCCTGCTGGCCATGGCAAGAATGTCTGGCCACAGTGATAAATACCTCCAGAGATCCCCAGGAAGACTTGGGGAGCTCTCTCTTTGGATATATTGTTGTGACACTGTGGGATTACAGAGTGTCACAGAGATCCACCAGGAAGCACTGTTCACAAACGCCAGTATGCAGAAATAGCTGGCATGTCCATCAGGTGACCTGTCCACACAATGGCATAGCATTCAGTCATAAACAGGAATGAAATCTACAATGAAGGTGACCCTCAAGAACATATTGTGAAAGAAAGAATCCAGATGCAGATGGTCACACAGTATCTGATTCCATTTTCATGAACTGTACAGAACTAGTACATTGATAAAGACAGAAAGCAGATGACTAGTAACTAAGGTCCAAAGGTGGAGTGGGGCGTGATGAGGAGGTGGAAATGCAAGGGCTCCCCACGCTTGTAAATGCACTCAGTGCCACTTTCAAAATGATCAATTATCCATCATGTGACTATATTGTAACTTAAGTTTTAAAAATCCATCTGGCAAGAATGGAGAAATACCTATGAATACCCGTAAGCTTGTCTAGAGGTGAGAGCTGCTGGAGCAGGCCCCTCCGGGCCCTGTGGCGGGCAGTCCCAGGGACAGGGGAGAAGACAGGTGGGGTCCCAGAAAAATGCCAGCTAAACTGAGCCTCCAAGGCCCTCCCCTCCCCAGAGCTGCAAGGGAGCAGAACTGGAGTCTTCTCGCCACAATAAAACACAATTTCAAATACGTGAACCCAAAGAGAAATGGGGACGGCGGCACCCACACAGGGCTCCAACCAATTTCCTCACCTCCCACCCCACCCCCAGCCCTGGGCTCCCAGCAGCTGATCCCTGCCCATGGGCTCCTACCGCTTTCTGGAATGTTCTCATGGGAAATTGTCAATAATCGGACGCTACAGACTCTGCTTTGTGTGTCTGCACTTAGGTTTGTTTAAGAAACACAATTAGGAAGGAAAGGCACACTTTTTTCCCGTTAGACCTCGGGGAATCGCTGGTATTCACGCTGGGGCTGTGCAGGCCTCTGGAGCTCGGAAGGCCGGAGCATAAATCCGGCATTCCAGGCGGCCACAGACAGCCCAGCCCACTGTGGAGGCCTCACCCAGGAATGCACACGACTCCCCGCCCGCTTCCCGGATCTTGAGGATTCCTCTCTCCGAGTCTGGGTACAACACGTTTCTCTTTGTGGCAAAATATTTTTTTCTTTTTTCAAGGAATTTCACATTTTTCATTAGTGTATATTTGTAATGCACAACAGTTACATTCATTTTGGGGAACTGGTACACATAAACACAGTGCTTGACCATTTTTAGCTTTTCAACCCATTTCCTTCCCTCCCCTGATCCTCTTCCCCTCCTTCGAAGGAGTCTGCCCCCTCCCCATCTCCTTTACCTTACACTTTAATTCATTTATGTTTTGAATGTCTTGTGTAAAAGAAATCATGCAATATTTAACTTTCCGTGTCTGGCTTGTTTCACAACATGGTAAAGACACAAAATAGAGGCATGTTTCTTTACCAACCGATTTGGTTGGTGAAGAAGGCAAGGAACCCTGGCTTCTCTCCTCCCTGATCTCTAAAGTCCCACTTAGGGACTTTGAGGGGCATCCAGGCTTCCCCAGAGCAGTTCGTTAACCTCCAATCTGGCCCCAGGTCCCCCATTCTGTATGTCAAAGTATAATTTTCCAAAAGCTAAGAACATGGCTTTTGCACAAGTGGCAAATGTGCACAGATCAAGGATCTCTTAAATCCATGAGTAGGGACCCAGCAGGAAGGCCAAGGCTCGTGGGGAAGACCAGTGTCAGCCCCGCAAGAACAGCAAGACTGCTGGGATGGAGCTGCTGCATGTCTTCTGGTCCATAAACCTTATTTTTTGAGGGTGTCTTTTACACTGGACAGAAATCATTTCCATGACTACTAGACCAAAATCATTTGCAAGTTATCAATCTTCCCAAAATTAGTATCACTGTTCCAAAGCAGGGACCCCAGCCCACAATAAACAGTAAATCAGACAGCAGTGCATTCCCCAGAGCGAGGTCAGCCGACTTGCTCTACAAAGGGGCAGGCAGTAAATTATCTCCCACTGTGTGGACCACATGGTCCCTGTCGCCACCACTCAAGAGCCATGGATGCAAAGTGTGAAAGCAGCACAGACAAGAGGCACAGGAATGAGTGCTACTGTGTCCCCAAACAGCCCAATCTCCCAGAACAGGGAGCCCCCACCTGTGTCCTGTACCTCCACGATTCCGATAATCAACCATAGGGGCATCAGATAACGCACTTTTGTGGCCTTCAAGGGACACTCAGCCATCTTTGTGTCTATTTCCAAGCTTCTGTCTTTTCATACAGTTGTGAAAAACAGGGAAGGCAACTTGGCCAGGAGGAAATAGCAGAGCTGAATTGAAGCCGTGGACATCCCGTCCTGATTCTTTGGCAGCTAAGACACTGCCCACCTCTCACTGCAGGAGGAGGGCTGGTCCAAGAGGGAAGTTTCCACAAAGAGTTCCTTTTGCTTCCCTCAGGGGAAATTCCTTCCCTGTGTCTCCAAAGGAAGCCTTGGAGGAGCAAAATGTCTTTACTCTCTTCACCCAAAGCAGATCCTGGAGGATGGAAAAACACAGACCCTGGGCAGATCCGCGAGCCTCCACCCGTAGCCAGTCAAGATTTAAACACAAGTCTGACAGGAGACATCTCCACCAGAACAATCAGAAAGAGCGGCTCCGGCCAGGGACTCTGGCTGACTGCTGAGGGAGAAAGCCATGGGAGATGGGTCACCCACTAGAGCCGCGCAAGTCCTTCTCCATTCAGTGGGGATAAAGTCACTCTGCTCCCTTTTCCTTCTCAAATCAACACTCCCCTACACACACACACACACACACACACACACACACACACACGATAAAACCTGCTACAGAAGTCCACAGCTCCACGAAGAGATCTGAAATGAAATTTTGTGTCTGTGCTCAGCCCAGGCATTTGCTTTCTTTGTTTGTTTGTTTTTTTTTCCCATACTGGGTATTGAACCCACTGAGCCACACACACACATTCCCAGGACTCCCTCTCTTTTATTCTGAGACAAAGTCTTGCTAAATTGCCCATGCTGGTCTAGAATTTGAGATCCTCAGCCTCAGCCTCCCAGAGTGTGGGGATCACAGGTAGGCACAACCACACCTGTCAGTCCTGGCTCTTTAAGGAGACAGATGGTCTTTAGGAGGAAGAAGAAATGGGAGGGGAAAGGACCAGAAAGGGGTCTATTTTGCAAAGGTGCTTAACTGACAGCTTGAGAAGGAGACTCTGGGGATTTAGCTCAGCCTTGCAAGTGCGCAGTCATGAGTTCAATCCCCGGTACAAAAAAAAAAAAAAGGAGACTCTGTGGCTCCCTGCTGGGTGCTTCTCACACCTGGCTTCCTTTACCCCTTGCCACTATTTCCAAGTTTTGACATGTGTGCTCAGTGGCGCAGAGCCTCACACACAGGTCTGGATCACTGAGGACCAGGCCTGGGGCCAAGCACTCAATATTGACTAACTCAGTCCTCACATCTACTTGATGCAAAGGGCACAGTTTCCAATGCCTCCACTACAGGAGAGGAAATCAAAGTATGAGGAATTTCAGTAACTGTCCAGGGGCCCACAGTTAGCAAGTTGTAAAACCCAGGTTGAATCAAAGCAACCGGGCTCTTGAGACCATATGTTTAACCACCCTACTCACCTGCTTGAAAGAGCTTCAAAACCAACAGGCAGTGGGCACAAAAGGAAAAATGAGGGCTGGGGATTTAGCTCAGTGGCTTAAGTGCCTGCCTGGCAAGCACAAGGTCATGAGTTCAATTCCCAGTACCAAAAAAAAAAAAAAGAAAACGATGTGTCTGAGGCCCAGAAAAAACTGTCGAAATCAAATGGCCCAAGAACCAGACTCAAATGTAATTTTTGGCTGATTTGCTCTTAGGAAAATTTGTCACATGCAAGGCTTGGAGGAGAGAGATGAGGAGAGGCTTCTGGACCAGGCCTCTGGCTCCTGGGTTCCGCGTATTTTCTGGGCAGTTGGTACAGATATGCTGCTATAGGCACTGAGCCAGGTGACCTTTGCACACCGCAGCTTCCCGTGGTACTGGGCACAGTGCATTTAGCTCAGTTTCTCCCTTGATCACGGTGGCAGTCAGGCCCATGACACAGCTGGGTCAACCAGAGGCTCCCATGAGACTGTCGCTGGCCACTGTGACATAAGCACACTCGTTGGCTAATGGGGTGCTCTGCCTGGCAACCCCGGGTCCTGTGCCCATCTTTGGGACTCTGTCCTGGACAGCCCCATCAAGGAAGGGGACAGTTTCAAAAGCAGAAATATGCTGAGCAGACAGAAAACAGGGGTGCCCTGTGGTCATCAATATCAGCACCATGTAGGAGAACATCTCACGATTGTCTTTATGACAAAATGGTCCCCCCGGAAGAAGCAACAAAGTTCTTCTCCCCCATATACAGGGGGACAAGATGTGGTTGTTGCTTCTATAAACCTCAGCTCCCCTTTTCCCCAGTTCACACAGCCCCAGTATCTGTCTCCATTTGCCTTCCAGAGGGCAGAGAATCCCCAGGGCAGATCTGGACCAGGTACCTGTGAGTGTGTCATGATTTATTTGTCCAAACTACTCATAGTGACTCCATCTTTCTCCCCGAGGATCATCCTAAGCAAGGACATGTGACTTGCTTCACGCCAGTGACATGCCATTGGGAAGTCTGCTAGTGGGCACCTAGTAAACAGAAAGAAACACACAGGAACAGCCCTTTCTCATCTTCTACTGACTGCTGTCAGGTCTCCCAGAGCTTTCTGGAGCTATGGCAGCCACACTGTGACCATGAGGAGGAAGAAGTAAATGTGCTGAAGGCAGCAAGGCAGAAAAATAGCAAAAACCTGGGTCTTGCTGCATAGTAACCTGCTAAATCAAATTGATCCTATCCATGCCCTACCTTCTACTCTTGAGAAAAAATGAATTTCTTACTGCTCAATGAAACGAGTCAGACTTTTTTGTTTCTTGTAGCCTAGAACACCCTAAGCCAATGCCCTGCCAGAAAAATGTAATTCAAGTCACAAATGCAAGCCATTCGTATTATGTTTAGTTACCTAGCAGTCATAAAATCAAAAGAAACAGAATTTATTTTAATACATTTTATTTAACCCAACAAACCAAGTTACTATTCCAACAAATAATGCAAAAAGTCACAAAGATGGATGAAATTGGTGCATATTTTACATGTGTGGCACCTCTCCATTCCAAATGGTCACGTTTCAAGGGCTTACTGGCCACATGTGATTGGCATCTGCATCCCAAACCGACGTCCTCCTCTGCCATTGCCACCTCCTTTACTCCCCTCCTAACCGCCCATGGAGCTGGCCAGCTGCGAGCCATACCTGGTACTCAGGGTCACAGCCACTCCACCTGCTCTTGGCGCCCTGGGCTCGCTCCACAGCCTGGTGGTTGCTCAAAGCGGACTCAGAGACAGGTGTCACCCTCCAGGCCTAAAAGGAGCTCCAGGCACAGGAGGCAGGGCCAGCGTGGTTCTGCTGTGGAGACCACACAGGGCCACGGGATGAGGAGAAAGGCGGAGGGGCCTGGCTTGCCAGAGTCTCAGACAGTGACAGTCATGAGGGTGGGGCAGGGGCACAAAGCTGTGCCCTGACAGTGCCCATCTGTGTGACTCTGAGCAAGCAATGTCAGCGCCCACGCCTGTTTCCTCAGCCGTAACACTTGTGTACAAACGCCAGCTACTTCATAGGATTCCAAAGCAGGTTACATAGACTGATGTCAAGGTGCTCAGCAGGGCATGGGCTACCTGCTTTGCTAGGGTTTTGTGATTTTTAAAAAGAAGAGAAGGAAAAAGACTGAGAGGCAAGCAAACTAATCTACTCAGACAAAGTAAGCTAAGAGCGAGAAGGGAAAGGAAAGAGGGATTCCACCGCTGAACTGCTCACTCTCGTAGGAGGTGGCCGGCAAAGTCAAACCCAGACTTCACCACGTCCACTCACTTGGAACTCATAAAGGGATCCAGGACAGAGCCAGAAAGGGCTCTGTTCTCCTGCACCTGGGTCCCCACCCAGAGTTTTCTTGTGGTGGCCCCACAAGAAAGCCAGGCCACCACCTCTACTCCCCCCCCCGCCTTTGCGAATTGGGATGGGGGTCAGGAAAGAGAATCAAGAAGAGAGGAAGCCAGGGGCCTGCAGCTGGAGGCTGGAGGCCGTGCCCTGCAGGACTGGCCTGGGAGGCAGAGAGCACCCAAGCATAGCCCAAGCCCTAGACCCTCTGCAAGCAGCAGTGCAGGGTTTTAGGGACTTTTCAGACTGGTGGTTAAACTGGAGCTTTCCATCCGAGCCACCCATCAGACAGGCCAATGCTGGGAGAGACAGAAGGGGCTGGGGGCTGGGCATGGAGCTAGAAAGACAGGAAGGGAACAGGAAGAAGAGAGTAAACAGGGAGAGAGAAAGTGTGACCTCTGCATTCTGCAGGAGCCCTCAACTCCCCAGTCTCCAGCCTGGCTCCTTCCCAGTCTGTCCCTGCATCCCCTCGTTTCCCACTGGAAGGCTGGCCCACAAGAAGGGGTGGGCATTCAGGACTGTGGTGTCCCCTGTGTCTCCTCACCTTCCACCCTACCCTGGCCTGCCCTGAGCCCCATCTCCCAGCCATCTCTGGGCTTCTGGAAGGCGGCCACCCCTAAACTACCAGGGCAGGTTCCCTGTGCCCTGAGAGTAACTTGCATGGGCAGTCAGTCCCCTTCCCCAGGAGAAGAGAGAAGACTGAGAGCCACACTGTGTCGCACAAGCCCACTGGGCCAGCAGCCGGCAAGCTAGGCCTTGAACTTGACTCTGCTCTCCTGCTAAAAAGCCTCTCTTTCACGGGGGTGAGACAGGCCAATCTGCTTCCCTTCTGCTCTTCCAGAGCCCCAAGTGTAGCCAGAATCAAGATGACACTGCAGCTTCCCTGGCAGCCACAAGTGACCACTGGGTCTGCTCCAGCTAGTGGGGTGGAGCAGAAATGAAATATACCAGCCGGTCCCACTCTGACAAGGAAGGGGCAGCTTCCCTCCCCACTTCCTGCTGCAGCGTGAGGCTGGTGATAAACCAGCTGGGCAGGGCCCAACCGAGGCAGCCCGGGGCGGAGCTTGGCCCACGGTGATTAAGGATATATCTGCTCTGGGAGTGCACCCGCCGACCCCAAAGGGATTCCTCATGTCAGCGGGCTCTCTACACCTCTCCCAGTTCCTGCTGCCGATCTAAGTCCACATGCATGGGGGCATCATCCTAGGAAAGGGGCGCAGAACCCGACTCAATCGCTTCTGGCTCCAGGAGCACAGGTGGTGGGGTGGGGGTGGGCAGGATTACAGAGAGGACACAAAACACCACACTGGCCAGTTGTATCACATTGTCTCTGCAGGGACGGGGCTTGGGGGTGGGGGTGGGGGGGTCCTGCATCATCCTGCACAGCTCTCAAAGTTTCTAGGGGTAAGGTTGGCGAAAGGGTGGAGAAATAAAGATAAGGGGTAGTATACAAAAGCTGAGATCAGGTGGAGTCTTTTCTCCAGAAAGAAGAAATGGAACTGCTCAGCCACCACAGTGTGTGTATTTATATGTTTAGAAAGCTGATGTCAGGTGAAACCCTCTTGCCTAACTATTAGCTTGCCTCTCTACCCCATGTTCTCCATATTCTCAGAGCTGGAGCACCCATTCGCCTGGGTGGCTCCGTGCCCTCAGTGCTCTTGGCTCCATCTCTAGCTCACCAGCTCCCTACCAGGTTCTGCTGCCCCAAACACACTCCTCCTCCAGTCTGTTCTCCCACCTGCAGCTGGGCCAATCCCTTTAAGACAAGACATTTCCCATTCTCCTTGGAATAGCAAGCAGGAAGGCATCTTTCCCCAGGCTGAGGTCCTACCCTGTGTGGTCCCTTCCGTCCTCATTGCTTTTTCACACCTGTCTGACGAGCCTCCCAGCCATGAGGTCCTGGGAATCCTGCTGCGACATCCCTCCTGCCCTTTCAGATCTTAGCTGAAGTGTTGGGCCCTGTGCCCCCATCCCTCACCTCAGAGCTGTAGCCTTCACTGGTGCCTGCCAATCTTTGTGTGTCTTCCTGCAACCTCCCTCGCTCATGTTGCAGCCTCCCTGGTCTATCGCAGGGGCTGACAGAGAGATTCTCAGGAAGTATTTGGTAAGTGAGTGAATGTTTGGTGGAGAAGGGAAACTGAGCCTGCAGCCCACTGAACGGAACATGCAGCTGCCAGCTGGCGCCTACTCCTTGGGAAATCCTCTATCCAGGCCTGTGACCCGTCAATCCTGCCAGGGCTGCAGCACTGTGAGTAAACTGAAAAACAACTGTTGTTTTAATTGCCAGATTCTTGGGAGGGGAAAGAGAGAAGAGGGATTACAATGCAGCCACAGTTAACCAAAACAACATTCTTTGGACTAATATCATCCTTAATGCTTGCATTTTATCTTCAACTCAGGATAGCACTGCTCCCCTGTGGGTATTTTGGAATTTCAAAGGGTGTATAGTGTATCACAATGCCAGGTTTTGGAAATGGAGCAAATTGTACTATTGGCATTTAATGCCCATGGGGACAGGAATATTCAGTTTCTCCCGTGCTTGAGATAGTCACCCACAATGAATCACCCAAAACAGTGACAATAGTGCTCCCATGGAAAATTCAAGTCACAAAATTAAGCCTTAGTGGAAAAAATGGTTTAAAAGATAACAATGAGATAAAAAATATAAAGATTTGATGTAAACTGCTTTCTAAGGAAAGAAAATAAGGGTTCAACTAGCTGCCAATTTCGAGTTCATGGAGTCACTGCCAGGAGGGGCTGCCTGGAAAGTTGTACTGAGAATGCGCTGGGGGAGACACATGTGGAATCATCATGAAAAGGGTGCTGTGATCAATTAGTAATGTCTGCCATTGACAAGGAAAGGAGTGTGGTAGGCTAAGGAATCAGCATGGAAATGCTGCTGTGATCAGTTAGTGATGTCTGTCACTGGCAAGGTAAAGAATATAGTGACAAGGAAATCAATCGTTTTGGCATCCAAATTGGAACACTTTGAGGAATAAAAGAAGACTTAATAGGGACACTGGGGCCATAGGTTAAAAAAAAAACTGGGCCTTTGCCAGGACACACTGACTACCCCATTGCCATGCCATGAATTTTGTCCTTTCTGATCTGGTGCTTAGAAAACCAAACTTGGGACTGTCTAGACCTACAAGCCCTTGAGATGTTAGATATTAATTTTTCTTTTAAGTATTCTGTTTCAGTGTGTGGTTAGGTATGAAAAATTGTTCTAAAGAACACATTAAAAATTAATTAAAAGAGTTTCCTCTAATATTTAATCTTAGCAGCCATGTACTCTGAGTGATGTATTCCCAGGCAGTGTGTCAGGTCCTGAATAATTAAAAAAGAAGGGGAATCTGATTCAGCCCCTGAATGAGGCTGCGGGGGGTTTTAGAACCAACAGAGAAGCCAAGATTATATCTGCTGAGAGGTTTCACTTTGATTGGCAGGGTGTGGCTCAGTGGCAACTCTGAATGCTGGCACTGCCAGCAGGGCTGGCACAGTCCAGGTGAACTGTATCTCAGAAGGAGACTGAGCTCAGTTCAGTTCTGCTGAATCTTCACCTCTGAGCCATCTCACCTGTTGTCTCCCAGGAAAAAAGCAGGGGACACTGGTGAACTATAGAAGGCTCCCCAGGCCTCCTTGGGAGACGAGAGCATTCTGTCCCCTCCAGACATGAGCATCCTCCTTTTGCAACATTTCAGAAATCGAAATGAGAGTTCAAAGCAATGGGAAGACATTATGGGGACTTCTTGGAGGTGTCACAGAAGGATCATTAAGACTAGGGCTCTGGAGACACACTCTCAGCCTGAGTCCTGACCCTCCCACACCTCCTCTCTAAGTTCAAGCTGTCAATAACAGCACCTCATGGATAATAAACTTGAGTGTAGCGCTTGGCAGGTAACAAACTGGCAACATATGTCAGTTACTATTTTCTCAGGCTTACCTTCTGTGTGCTTTTGTGAGGTTGCTAGTGAATTTAAAACTAGGCCTTCTCTCCAATGTGGCCTCCATACTGCTGGCCTCAGAAGCTCAAAAATAACTCTTGATCTCACTCTGTGTGACCAGCAAAGTGCAGACTATGGCTTATTGTAGGTGTATTGGGTAAAGGAAATTCACATTTGACAAGACTTTATTTGGTGTCATATCCACTCAACTAAACATAGGAAAGATGATTCACTTCCCACCTTCCAACCCTCTTCCTTCTCATACTTTGATGCCCTAAACTGAAGACATATAGTTTAAAGGAAGAAAAGTTCAGTGTGGCTTATGTTTTGGGGGACTCAGACTGTGGTAAGTCAGCTCCAAGGCAGAAACAGCATGGTGGAAGGACCCAGCAGAGGAAAGCTGCTTACCTCATGGCAGCCAGGAAGCAGAGAGAGAAGAGAGAGGCTAGGGAGGGCAACACACCCTCCAATGACGCACCTCTTCAGCCAGGCCCCACACCCTAGCAGCATATTCAGCTAAGAACTCATCAATGGGTCAGTCTACTTCTAGGTACAGTGCCGCATGATGCAACCATCTTTCACCTCTGAATGCATGAGAATTTGGGGAGGCATTCTAGATCTAACCCATAACACAAGATTTCTTTTCTTTCTGCCCTAAATTATCACAATTGGGGCTTTGGAAAGAAGAAAAAGAAAGTTTCATTTTCAAAAAATCATTTTATATAAAACAAGGCAGCAGCTTCCAGCCACCATGGCAAGTGGCAAACCTTGTAGGCCAGATGATTCCAGAAAATAAGAATCCCTGAGCTGGCCCCTTGTTTCACATGGGCTGCTCTCCATGTCCCCACTCCCTGGCATGTGTGGCTGTGGGGATGACCCTTAGTAAAAACTGTCTGTTCTTGAGACCCAAAGATTGCTCAAGCCTGCATCAGACAGGGTCACCAGAGGAAAATAACACTCTTATGGAAGGCTGAGGCAGGTAGATGGCAGTGAGTTCAAGGTCAGCCTAGGTTACAAAGTGAGTTCAAGGTCAGCCTGAACTATAATGTGAGACCCTGTCTTTAAAAAAAAAAAAAGAAAAGAAGAAGAAATAGAAAGAAAAACAAACAAAGAAAGAATCTGTTGGGGGGGCAGCAGGTCATCACAGAAATCCTCGGAGGGGCATGGAGAGCTACTCTAAGGCTCTGTAGCACCACATGGCAGGGACTCTTAAAACACTGCTCCCTATCTCTATAGGAGGCTCTTCAGAGACAGAGTCAGTGACTGGCACACTGATGGGCTGCCCTAAGGGGAAGGAAACTTCCCAGTTGTTCAGGCCCTCTTTCTAAAACACTTCCTCATGGTTTCAGAACACTGGGGTTTCAGGGTTCAGTCCAACTTGCAGGACCTAATGGGTTCTGCCCCAGAATGCCAGGAAACCCAGAAATGTGTCTTCTTTTCATCTCCATAGGCCCAACTCCAAATATGGGAAATTATCCAAAATAGAGAGAGTCACTGGATGAGGAGCTGCCATGGGTGACCAATGCTTGCTGTATGCTACTCTGCCCCTTGGGATGTGAGTGAACTTGGCATCAACCATTGTGCCCAGTTTGAGTGATGCCAGGCCCCTGTTACAGTCTCATGAGGTTACACTGGCCCTGTCACTTGTCTCATAGGAAATTCTGTCACCAGTATGGATTGCATGGTTCTGTAATTTTCTATAACATTGGAGAATTCATGAGGAAGGATTATCTGTCCATAACCCAGCCTCTTGTCACCTCTCCCCTGACCTGTGCTGCCTTCTAGACCCCAGAACCCCTCTCTCCATGGCTCCTGCCCCAAGGGTCCCCTTGGAAGTCCTATCCCAATCTCCCCTATTATTTTGTAGGGAGCAGTCTTACAAGACTAGCAGCATCTCCAATGCCTGTACCTGAGAATCCTGATTAATATCATTTTCTCTCTCTCACAAGTAGCTGTTTTCATTGTTATTGATATCCACTTCATCTCTCTGAGATGCCAGAGCCTTTTTTGAGGGACTTCATGATGTTCAGAGCTTCCTGTCTGGTTGAGGACCAGCTGACCTTAACTTATGATCAGGAAGAGAAGGCTAGAGCTGTCTGACTGAGCACCATTCCAATCCCGCCTTTCTCTTGGGTCTCCTCAAAGCAGAGCCAAAGATCGGGCTTGGAATAAATAGGAGCAGTATGTTTAAGAGCTCATCCTAGGAAGCACCCAAAAGAGTGAGGAAGGGTGATCAGGACCTCAGGAGGCCAATAAAGGGTGCATTAATGAATGGGTGTCCACTGTGGGCAACTGAAGCTCAGTCCCATGGACTTGCTCGGAAAGACAGATGATTGAATCTCAGGGAGAAGAAGGCTGGCTTCTCCACCAGCTCCAGTTGCTGATGGTACCTCCTGGGACATCCATGTTGGCCCTGCAGCCTCCTCAGTCCCAGCTGGGCTTGCATCAGAGGCAAGCTCATGCACAAACACAGCAGTGTGGCAGTCGAGAGCCAAGCTCTGTACACCAAGCTGCAGGTGACACCAGAGCAGCATGGAGAAGGCATGCACTTCAGACCAGCATCTACCACCATCAGGCACTTTCTAGAACTACTCTAATCCCCAAAACCAGATGGTGTCAAACAGCTAACGCTTACTGTGCCACAATCCTGAAGGCTGAAAGTGCAGAACCTAGCAGCAGCAAGGCTCTGCTGCTTCTGCGGACTCCAGAAAGGGTCCCTCCTGCCTGCTGCCAGTTCTGGCAGTGTTCAACACTCGTTGGTGTTCCAGGGCCTGCGGGAGCACAGCTGTATCTGTGACAGTTAATCTGATTGTCAGCTTGATTGGATTAAGAAACCCCTACAGAGCTGGTTGGAGTGAGAGGGCACTAACTTCTCCCATGGATTAATCCACGGATGAGTTTATAGCTGATGGGCCATGAGGAGCCAGGCTCTCATGGAGGAAGTAGGTCACCGGAAGCTGGGCCTTTGAAGAGGATGTCTTTTCTCAGGCTTTCTCCTTACTCTCTGCTTCTGGGCTGGCATGAGGTGAGCAGCTTTCTTCCACCACACATTTCCGCCATGATGCTTCTGCCTTAGAGCCAGATAACCATGAGCTGAAACCTCTGCAACTGTGAGCCAAAGTGTTCCTCTTCTAAATTGTTTTTCTCAGGTGTTTGGTCACAGTGATGAAACGCTAACTCGCTACCTCTGTCTTCACATAGCCATTTTCTGTGAGTCTTCAATCCGTGTGTGTCTATGTCCATGGTTCCCCTCCTTTAACAAGGACTCCAATCATACTGGATTAAGGGGACCTCAACCAATGACATCCGCAACCAGCCTATTGCCAAACAAGACCGCTTTCTAAGGTTGTGAGGATTAGGATCTCATCTTTTGCCAAGGAACAGAATTCAGCCCCTAACAGGTGTTTCGTGCTTGTTATGCCCCTTAATCTCAACAGCAACCTGTAAGAGGTGTGAGCCTCCCCGGGTCATAAAGGGTAACCTGAGGTTGGGGGAGGTGTGACCCAGCCAAGAGGCTGCTAGCTCTGCAGCTGCAGCCAGATTCAAGTCCCCTCTCCACTGCAGAACCTGCCTTGGCCCATCCTCGTTCTGAGGTGGTCTCCCAAGCCTGCTGCTCAAGTTCAAACCCCACCTCTACTGCTGATGGCTGTGAGGTTTTAGCAAATCCCTGACTTCTTTTAACGTTCTGTTCCTTCCTCTAAAAAATGGGAATCAGGCCAGTCCTCCACCTCAGACTTACTAGCAAGATTCACTGAGATCCTATGTGAAAAACAGTAGGTGCACAGTGAACACTAGCTGCTATCCTCGCCACTGCCAGTGGTGTCTGGCTCTCCAGAACATCTGCTCAAGGGTCACAAGTATTTCCAGGCCACAACCAGGTTCAGTTTTGTCCTCTCCATGTCACAGCTGCCCACAGTGATTCTAGGCAGGGACAGGACAGGCTGCTGGGCTGGGTGCGGCACCCTTCTCCCCCTGCTCACACACCCTACCTGTCCCCCAGTTTGCCAACACCCATTTACGTGAGATTCTAGGAAAGCAGAGATTAAAAAACAAAACCCCAAAACAGCAGTTCCTAATCTCCCGCCTGCTGCACGCGGCTCGGCCTCCGCCCCTCCTCCGGGCCTGCAGGGGGCTCCAGGGGAGATGGGCAGATTAAGAGCAACGCTCCCGACGTGCCCTCCCGCCTCTTGGAAAGCAGCCGCCTCCGCAGCACATTTCCTCAAAGCCCAGCGAGGCAGCCGCCGGAGGAATGTGTGGCCTCCCTGGCATGGCAGACATTCAAGGGAGCCCACAAAGGCGATGTGAGGGAAACCCGCGGAGCGGCCTTCTCCTGGCTGGGATTTGTGCCTCTCTCGGATGGCAGCTCGCAACGCAGTGCGAGCACAGGAACCCACACACGGTTCACAGTTCATTTACTGCGCCGCCTCCTATTGAAAAAACCATTGCAGGGGGTGGGGCGGGGGCGGAACCACCGGGTCTGAACAGGTAGTTATTTCTATGCCTGGGGCCCGCCTGGCTCAGAACCAGCTCATGAAAAGTGGAAGCAAAAGAGCAGGAAGTGATTGTGCAGGCTTCTGCCCCCGTAGGACACGGCCAGCTCTGAGTTCCAGGGTGCCTGGGAGCAGCTTCCCTACCCTGCCCCCTGCACTACCTGCATTTTTGGGTGGTCTTTTCATTGTGGGACAGGATTGTCTCTTAACTGCCAAAGCTAGAGCTGCGCCTCTTCAAAAGTCTCTGGGTTCTGTGGCACTTGGTGAGCATGGGGCAGTCAGGGGACTGTGAGGAAAGCCGTTCTCTTCCTGCAAGCAGCCTGCGGAACCAGCCAGGAGAGGGGAAGTTGGGAGAAGAGAGCAGAGGAGCTGGGTGTGATGGCACACACCAGGAATCCCACACTCAGGAGGCTGAGGCAGGGCATCGCCTCAACTTCAAGGACAGTTTGGGCTACATAGTGAGTTCAAAGCTAGCCTAAACTGTATAGTGAGACCCTGTCTAAAGAAACAACAGAAAAAAAACAGAGGTGTGTGCCCAGTTTACTGCTGCAGAACAGAAGCAGAAAGTTTAATCCAGCCTGGCAGAGCCTGCAAAGCTCCTGGAGAAGTCATCTGTGAGGAAATGGGAAGAATGAACAGGAGTGAGGGGGGTGACCCAAAAGCATGAAAACCCTGCAGCCAGAAACAGCATGGCATCTTCTTAGAATATTCTGGAAAGTGAGATTGTGGGGGGTGGTTATGGTGGTAGGAGGATTTGCATCAAAGACACAAATGAAGGTTAAAGAATTAACTGCAGGTTTCAGTATCGGAGGGGAATACTCACTTCAAGTGATAGAGGAGCCAACAGCCCAAACCAGTCCTGAGTAAGTCACCTGGCAGGAATAATTTGTAACTGCTTTTCTTCCTTATATCACTGAGTTATGTAGATAAGTTTTTACTACACATGAGCCATGTGCCAGACCCTGTGATTGCTGACAATGGAAGGTGACATACACACTCTTACTGTCCCCATGGAGCTCACGTCCTGTGGAGACAGAATCTTAGCTGGGGTGTCTCGGAAGTCACAGGTGTGCTGCAAGCTCCAGCCTTCTCACCCCTCCAAGACTGTCTGAGAGGTGGGGATGGGAACCTGGAGAAGAGACAGGCCAGGAAGATGAAGAGAGAAAGGAACAGGGCCAGAGAGACAGACGCTGAGACAGAGAGGAACAAGGATGGGAACAGAGAGAGAGAGAGAATGAGGGAGAAAGTCAGGTGATGGAAAGAAATTGATCCAGTAAGGGGAGGACAGGGACACATTGAGGGGGCGAGAGGAAGAAGAAAGGAGGAAAAACAAGGACATGCAGAGAGGGAGAGGGAGACACAAGAGCTCTGGTCCCTGCCCGCTGAGGGCTGTCGTGGCCAGTGTTCTAGGTGTCCAAAGGCCAAGTCAGAGCTGTGGTGCTGGGAGAGCCAGGCCTTCAGTGGCTCTCCATCTCCACACATACCCCAACCCCACAAACCTGTCCTCACTTCAGGGACAGCCTGTCGTATCTGAGGTCTTAGTCACCACGGGTCTTCCAGGGCTGTCTTTCAACTGGTGACCTGCATGGTCCAGGCAAGGATGCAGGGCACACACAATCCAAGGCTGTTGTGCTGGAATCCCCAAGAGGTCTGAGGTCTTGGTAGTGCAGCCCGGATATACCACCCTGAGCCAGGCCCTCATCTAACGACCAAAGGGATCAGTACCAGTGGCTGGCACCAAAACCCCACAGCCAGGCAGATGTGGAAACCAAGCCCTGGCGAAGTAAAGGACTTACACAAGGTCACTTGGCCAGTATACTTACCTAGCAAGCTCACTGCTGCTTTGCCAGGCAGGGTCCTTCTTTATCACAGAAACCCTGAAAGTGAGTGTAAAAGCTCTGTTTTATTGATGAAGGTAAAAAAAGGCCCCATGCACAGCTAAAACCTGGCAGCGCCATGTCCTCATGCCCCACTCTGGGCAGAGCCTCACTGGTGCCTCACTGGTGCTCAGCCCCTCACAGCAAGACCTCTCAGCCCTTGGTAGCACTGCAGTCCCCCCACCCCCACCCCACTCCCTTCCCAGATGCCTTCAAAGCAAAGCCCAATTCTGGCTGCACTAATTTAGAAGGCAGCAAAGCATGGTGTGTTGGTTCTCCACTGTGACTGCTTGTAGGACTCGCCTGGGGAGATTTGAAAAGTCAGGGGAGACCCAGGGATTAGTGAGGCATCCTGACTGAGTTGATTTGGGCTGATGCCTGGACACCAAGACTGTTGTGAACTCCTCAGAGAAGTCACACGTGCAGCCAGTGCTTAGAATTTCTGATGTTCAGAAAAAGTCAAGTCCCAGCTATCCCAGCTGGCAATGAGTTCCAGTTCTGTGTCTAGGGCAAGTAGAAGCCTCTCTGACTCAGTTTGCCCCTTTGCAAAGGAGTTATGTGCACTAAGCATCCATCACATGCCAGGTGGTCTATAAATTCATTTCCTTTACACCCCTCAACAGTTTTGTGACAATGATGCCTGATGCCCCATGCCTGATGTCACTCGCCTGGTGAGGGATGGAACCTGAACTGGAATCCTGTGGATCTGACTCATACACCCCATCATTTTTGCACATCACACCACTAAAGCAGTACTTCCCACACTTTGCTAAGTCTTGTCAAAGGCTTAAAGAACTCGTTTAAACGTCAGCTGTGATTCAGTCTATCAGGAGCGGATCAAGGGATACTGTGCTTCCACCATGCTTCCGTACGATCTGACACTGTTGCCCCAGGAACTCACTTTGAGCAGCCAACAACTAAGGGGCCTTGTGCCCAGCAACCATTCTGCCTTGTCAGTACCTGGGCCAGACCAGTGGGGCTAACTTTCTAGGCTATGCCCTCTGCCAGTCCATTGCCCTCTTCTCATGGTAACACCCAGGTTCGGGATGGTCACCCATACCCCTGCTTGGCTAGAAGACTTTGTCGACACTGATAACCATTCCAACTGGTGGGCCAGGGAGGCCTGGCCACCTAACGTGACAGACACAAGCTATGACCAAGCATGGGCGCCTGACTTGGCAAGTGAGAGAGTAAGAGAAATTCCTTCCTCTTCCACTGGTGTTATCAGAAATAATGCTCTTCTTTCTTGAGGCTGATTTGGTTGGACAACTTCAAGGATGTAGCTGTGGCCACATTCTCATTTCCTTTCTTGAAGGGAGAGCCCAGGGCAGTGGGCCACAGAGGACAGCGATATGAGCCTAAGAATGAAGGTATGTAGAGCAGAGAGAATCCAGGTCCTTGATGATGTCATGGAACAGCAAGATTAAACTTTGCCTGAAGCTCACATTTGGGCTGTCAATTCACAAAGACTACTTAATGCCTTTATTTCTTAAAGCCAGCTTGAGTCAGATATCAGCTATGTCTTTTAGCATCAATAGTCCTAATGCAAGTATGAATCTCAGTATAGCTGCTCACTAGTTGTGTGACCTCATACAAGCTATTTAACCTCTGCGAGCCTCAGTTTGCTCATCTATAAAATGGAACTGGCAATACTTAGCCCAGGATTGTTGTGGGGATCAGGAGAAACTGTGACTGTCAAAAGCTTGGCATCTATGCAACAAACAGTAGCTATTCTTAACAACACTCATTATTAGTCCCAGTTTGGCAGGCTCTTGGTCTAAAAACTGTCTATGTCAGCAGTTATTTCTAGCTGTTGGCAAAAAAGAGAAGCAAATTAACCTAAAAGATTGAGGACGGGGCGCCTCAAGGGTTACAATTAACATTGAGAAGGAAAGGGGAGAGAAAAGGCTGAACTGTCTCAGTAACCAGAAGAGACAAGAAAGCTTGTCCTGGGAGGGACTGGACATCTTTCCTGGGTCATAACAGATTCGGTCAGAACACATTCAGACCTTGGCTCCATCCTGCAGAGCGTATGGAAGCCACGTTCTGCCTTTCTGGATATTTGATGGTCTGATTGGCTCAGCCTTCCTAATTGTGTTCTATTGACAAATATATTTGTTTGGAACAAGCAAATGTATTGCAGGCAGGAAACAGACCAACTCCAAGAATTTATTTTGCTTTTTGGCACTGTTGCACTGAGCTTAGCATTCATTATGCACCCGTGTAAAGCAGTTTCTGAGAATGCTGGCCTGAGTTATCTTTTTAATTATATTTATTTTTCAGCTGCAGTTCAGATCATGAACAGACTTGCTGGTACTCAACAGGCCTCACTGGGTGAAACTCCTGCCTCCCTTAAAATCACGTTGCCAGGATTAAATGTTTGGAGATTTCAAACCAATGTGTGATGCTGCCACAGACCATTATCCCTAATGGATGAGAAATGGGGTTTAGTCAGTCAAATCCCTGCTCTGTGGCCAGAGAAGTCCACAGAAACCAAATCCTCGTCACCAGATTGAAACTGAAATCAGATTCAAGTAGAGAGATGCAGAGATAAATGGAAGGTAATTTGAAATGGATCACTGGGGATCACCATGACCCAATTTCCTAAACCCCTGCCACCACCGGTGACCTAGCAGCCATATTTGAATGTGGCCTTCCCTCACCCTTACTTGGATGAGAAGTGAGCACATGACCCCAGAAGAGCCAGTCAGAGTTTCTACTGGGGTAAATAGAGAGAGAAAGAGAGAGAGAGTCTTGGAAGATGTGAATAGCCATGTTGGATGTCACACAGACAGAAGAACAGCAAAAGGCAAGGAAAGCAAGCAAAGTAGTGACAGAATGATGCAATCAGGGGACAACAGGAACAGGCCTCTGTGGATTCTCAGATCCCTGCAGTCCCTGGTTCCAGTCACTGAGGCACTCTGCCCCCTTAGACTGAACTCCTGTTTCTTGTTCCAGCAAGCTGAAGTTGTTCTTTCACTCACATCCATACAAGGGAAAACTATGCAACCAACCAAACAATACTGTGGAAGAGTATTTATTAACCCCCCCAAATACGCAAGGGAACAGTGTTGAGTGCTAAAAACAAACTTCTTTTCTCCCTTCAGAAGATATTTACTGGGCACCTACTGTGTGTCAGATGCTTCATATACACTAGGGAGTAGATCACAGGCTAACCTGCTAACCTGCCGTGGCCAGAATGCCAGGTAAGGTCTGACTAGGGTGGAAAGATGTGTATTAGGTTTCACAGCTGGGAGAACAAATAAACCACACTTACAACAATATTTAAAAGCAGTGCTGCTCGAAAGGTGGTCTGCAGACCTGGGAGCTTGTGAGAAACAGATTCTAAGTGCCCCCCACCCTGGCCTACTGAGAGGAAGGCCTCCATATGTGTTTAAATAAGCCCTCCAAGTGATTCCATGCATCCTCACATTTGAGAAGCACTTGAAGTAAAATACACTAGGGCCCATTTTCCAAGTTAACAAGGTTTTCCAGCTTTTCTCAAAGTTTCCATTCCTCAGTACTGTGCTTGCAAGACCACCCAAGAATGCATGTGTTTATCAGCCAATAGTATAACCATCAATCATATATCATTGGATACATATTAACTTAATTCTCCTAACAACTGTGTAAGATAGGTGCTAAGGTGTTCCCCACTTTAAAGATGAGAGCACAGAGGTACATGTTAAGTCACTTGCCTAGAGTCAGACAGTTAACAAGTAATAAAAAGAAGATTCAAACCCAAGCAGTTGGAAGTAGCTCCAGAACTGGTGGGATGCTTTGTTTTGTTTTGCTTTGTTTGTGTTGTGGTTCTAGGAATTAAACCCATGGCCATGTACTGGGAAGTGCTCTATCACTGAGTTCCCCGCAGCCCCTTGAATCTGTTTTGTTTTGTTTTTTTGTGGTACCATAGATCGAACTCACAACCTCATGCTTGCCAGGCAGGTGTTTATGCCACTGAGCTAAATCCCCGGCCCTTGAATCTGTATTTTTAACCACTACATTTAGCTACCTGTCAAATAGGTCCTGAGCCTCTCTGCTACCTGGCAGAGAGAATGGGGGGGCAGTCCTATCCCTGGAGCCCTGCCACACTGGGTTGATATTAATACTCTTCTTAAAACTAAGGGATAATATAATACCCTTTGAAGAGCTCCAAAGCTCCAACTGTGAAACAGAATGTCAACTGGGCAGTGAGTCCTCTTGGGTCCACCCTACCAAATCCTTCTGAGCCCAAGCAAACATTCAGCTAGCTAGTGCCTCGGTTACACCCTTGGAGAAGTATACACGCCACTGGTTATCATCTCTGACATGATCAAGTTGCTGAAAATTAAACTCTTCCCAGTCTGTTTGGTGAACATTGCTACCTGGCCCATGCAAACCACCCCATCTGCTCTGTCCTACGTTACCTCCAGGATCCATAGACCGGCCCATGACTCAGAATTCATGTAGTGAAAATTGCTTTTCTTTTTTTTCTTTTTGAAGCAGAGTCTCAATATGTAGTTCAGATTGGCCTTGAACTTGCCCAGGCTAGCCTCGCACTCACAGCAATCCTCCTCCTGTCTCAGCTTCCCAAGTTCTGGGATTACAGGCATGTACCACCATGCCGAGAAGATTGTTTTTTAAAACAATGGCCAACATAATTGCAGGTCTTTGTTTCCTGAGAAGAAGGCAGTTTGTCCTGTTGTGCATTGCAGCAAGCCTGGGATACTGCTGTCCAGCGTCTTGGGAATGTGGCCTCAGATAGCTTTGGAAACAAAGACCTCCACCCTTCTCAGCAAAGAAGTACTGTGCTTTGCTGGCCACAAGCCCACTTACTGTGCTAGGTCCACAGGGCTCACACAAACGGGAACTCATGGAGGGATTGACTTCCTGTAGGGAGCAGCTTATTTATTTCCTGACATGGTCAATCCCCTGGGAAATGGGCCAGGATAGGCCTTTGAAGTACTCAACAACAGAAGGAGGAGAAAGACGAGAATGCAGTAGAGCAGGCAAGGGCTATGAAAGAGATGAGAATTCCTGTTCCTGTTCAGAGTAATGGTTAGATCAAAGCTAGAAGATTCGTAGCACACGCAGCACTTCTACATATCTGCTGCCCACAGCAGCCATTGCCAATCGATCACAGCCTTTATGGTGAGAGCCAGCGCCTCTCACTGTGGCCCCTGCCCAGCCTACCATCACTTGTACAGGTAACTAGAACTGAATTTCATTCACCCTTGCTGAAGGGGTGGGTTATTGATGTTAACCACTAAGTCCACTTAAACCTCTTGGGAACAGGGGCCATAAATTTGCCCTGGATCTCAAGCCCACCCTAGACAGTGCCATCAGGTTTGTAGTTGTTAATTCCCTGTGACTCACGGAAATGTTAATCTTGCTAGCACTGGGGAAGTGCCCTGTGGGATGTGTCCCTCTTTTCTGCAGATAGAATGGGAGAGGTCATGGCTTTCCCAAACTCTTTTGAATTGTGGAACCTTTTCTCCAGATTAAAGTTTAGTCAGAAATTACAAATTAGTAGCAGGACTACCATGTTTGAAAAGGAGCTGACAGGCACTGGGGATTTAGCTCAGTGGCCTAGGCGCCTGCCTGGCAAGCACAAGGTCATGAGTTCAATCCTCAGTACAGAAAGAAAGAAAGAAAGAAAGAAGAAAGGAAAAGAAGAAAAGAAAAAAAGGAAAGGAGAGGAAAGAAGAAAAGAAAAAAAAAGAAAAGAAAAGAAAAGAAAAGAAAAGAAAAGAAAAGAAAAGAAAAGGAGGTGATAGTCCTAGGCCACAGCCACCTCAAGCCAATGCTGCTGGGAGTTTTGGAGAACTCCATACCTCCATGTGATGGAGGAAACCACTAAGTTGGTCCAGGTAAATCTCCAAGTTTTACAGATAGAAAATAAAACCAAAGAGAAGGAAATGACCCAAACTCACAGAGCCAGTGGGTGGCAGAGACCAGAATTCAGCCCACATCACATAACTGGTCCTGAATTCTTGTATGCTGCAGTATCCCTAAGCCACCAGCCTCTCTGACTCCAGGTCTTATCTGTCTGTCTGTGACTCCTGTCCCTAGATCTGCAGCATGAGCTTCCACCTTGTCTAACTGCCTTGTAGATCTCCCTGCTGCAAGGATCCCTAGATCCTCACCTGGTTTGAACACCTGATCTTTCCTCTTCCTGACCAGCTACCCACCAGCAATGCCTCGGCACCACAGACCATCAGCCCATGCAGTTGCTCAGACCACAAAGCCTTTCTTCTCCCAATACTTAATCTCTAGGGCCTTCCACTGAGATTCTCAGTTTGACCTCCACCCGTTTTTCTCCATCCGTGTTTCCTCATTCCAGAGCACTACCAGTTTTCCCCTGGATTTTGGTAACAGCCCTTTTAACTAGTCTCTCCAACTTCAGTTTTATTCCCACTCAAGATGTGGCCATGTGGATCTTTCCAAAATACAAATTCAAACGTGTTACTCTTTGATTTCAAAGGCTTCCCGTTGATTATCAAACGATGCCTAACCTGACATAGTTTATCAGACCCTTTAAAGTCAGACACATTCACCTCTCTATCCTCCTCATTTGCGATTCCCTGACTCAGACTCTTATAATGTGGACCTATTGTGTGTGTTTTGTGTGCGTGTGCAGGTGTGCGTGCATGCTTGTGTGCACGCGCGTGCGTGTGTGTTTGTGTGTGTGTGCGCGCGTGTGTAAACTTCTGTCTTAGGCCTTTACCCAGTTCCCCCTGTGCGGAACATTTTCCTCGCTTCTCCTCACCTTGATGTCTGCTTCCCATCCTTAGGGTTCAACTGTCCCTCCTCTTGATAACTCTTCCTGCCCTCCATAGCATGCATGACAATGACCCCTCCATGAGCTTCCCTGGCACCTGGCCACCCTGTCCCTCTCTTTGCCCTCAGTGGTCCTGTTGGAGACTACTCCAGTGACTCCCCTTGAATGCAAAACTTTGATTATATGGAGACTTATTTCCTTACACCGATATGCACAGAGCTGGTATTTCCTTCTCTCTTCAATTGGTTCTAAGCATTGCAAATAAGGCTAACTGAGGTATTGATGTGTAATTTTTAAAGCCAACAGACTGTCTCCTATGCTCTCTGTAAAAGATAGGAACAGAGCAGATTATTAGAGCCAACAGCTCCAGGAATGTCCACTGGGCATGAGCCTCAAGGTAAACGGGCTATGACTCCCCAGGACACAAAAGTTTATATATCAGAAACCAAAGCAACAGCCTCCTAAAATAATTCAGTTGCTACCTTAATTGAATTATGCAAATTGATCCTTCTGCATATCCTTATCTCTGCATTTTACAGAGATGCTTTTCTCCCTACCTGCCCAGCCAGCTCAAGTTACTCATGTAATTCCCGCCATCCTCACTGATCCATCTCTCATCCCTGAGCTACCCTCCTTCTTCACAAGATTATAAATTCTGAGAAGAGGCCTAGGATCAGGGCCTTTTTCTGCACATCTTCATGGGGGTTGGATTTAGGACCCCTTGGCTGCCCTTAACTTGGAATATGTCTTGGTGTCTTTACTCTCCGCATGGGTTGCATTGGAGGTGGTAGATTGGAATTAACTTGCTGGTATTCCAATAACATCCTTTGGGGGATGGGATTATGAATATAACCTTTTGGATTGTAAGGAAAACTAGAAAAAGGATTACAATATTTGATGACTGTACACAATATTTGGGATTACAATAGGTCCTGCCCTGGATTCACTCAGGGACTCCCTCTTGTTAAATGCTAGGGCTCTGACTTGTGAGTTGTAGGTGCTCAGTTAATGGTCAGTGAAGGAGCAGTGATTGTCCCATCACAATCATTATTGCAAGGGAGTTTGTCCCCTGACCTACTTACAGGGCACAATCATTTCATGTAAAACAGAAGATGAGTTCAAAGAAGAGAAAGACAGAAGCCTGAGCAAACCTGGCCATTAAGGGAGTGGCTCTATCCACAGGTAAGGGGACCTGGTGTACCCCAGAGCTGCAGATTTTCCAACCCTACTGCTTGCCTGTTAGTTGAAAGGATTTTGCCCTAGAATAAATTAAACAATATTACGGCAGTGGGAGGTAGTATCAAGGATCCCTCCTTCCCTTATGACAACTTCCTTTTTCTTTCACAGTGGTACCAGAAAGGTCCCAATCAGCTCCTTGCACATCATCCATGCCCGCCCTAAGTGCCACCCCCTCGGTCAGAGCTTATATATATATATCTCATGCCCCACGGTCTGGTCAGAGAAAATGCTGCCTATGGTCATGGGCTTCTCTCCATGTCCTTGGAATAAAGGCTACTTTTTACTTATATTTTCTCTCTTATTGCACCAAAAACCTAACAGCTCTGTGTCTTTCCACATACAAAAGACATCTTGTTCCCACAATCCACCTCAGTATTATTCTCAAATAGCACCCACTCTTCCCTGAGCTGATACTGCTGGCTTATTTCCAGGTCCCTCCAAATGCACCACTATATTCCTCAAGGATAGGAGCCCTTTATTCACCTCAGTGTCCCCTGAGCTTGGCCCAGTGCTGGCACATAGTAGGCCCTGGACAAAAACCACATGGGTACATGAATGAGAAGTAAGGAGGGAAGGAGGGGGAAAGGGAGGGAAGGAGAGCAGAGGGAAGGAGAGCAGAGGGAAGAAAGGTGAAATAAAGGCTAGAGAATGGGCTGAAAAGAGGGAAAGGGGAAAGATGGGAGGAGAAAACACCTGTTCAGCTAGCACTGGGGTCTGCAGTGTCCGGCTCAACAGCTGCGGGTTCCCAGCTGCCTGCAGGTTGGGTGCCCTTGGCAGCTCAGATGCCCTACATCACCCCACTGTGGGACAACTCCAGGCTGAGCCCATCTTGCCTGGCCAGAGCCCTCACTCTGCCCCTGAAGCTAAGGCATGTGGGAGGTAAAGCTGGAGAGGATGGTGGAGAGTGCCCCACAGCCTGGAGGAAAAGGCGGCCTCTGTGCCCTTGATTTACAGTAGCAGCCTGGCACCTTCACTGCCAAGTGGTGTTCATCAAGGCCACAGAGCGGGTGATGTAAGAACCTTGGCACAGTTGGGTGGCCTGGGGCGAGTTTGACTTCTCTGTGCAACTGGGTTTTCCCATGAGAGAAGCCAGCACCTCACCCCTCAAGAATCTGCTGTGAGAAGCGCTGTCTTGGGTCAGAGGCTTCCAGCAGGGCTGGCACAGAGCGCTCTGTAAATGTCGGCATCACTAACATCACCTTCACAATGACCATCACCCACCTCAGGAGGACGGAGATGGTGAGTTCTGGCCCCTCAGAGTTTAGATCACAGCACGAGGTGCTGGGAGAACTCATGGTATTTGAATGCAAAAATTTGACAACCAGGAAAAGATAAGTCCAGATAGAAAGGTCAGGAAACTTTCCAAGGGTCACATGACAGATGACAGGAACAGTCCCTGTCTCTCTTAATTCTACTTCTACCCCACTCCCCAGCCCTTCTTACGGAGACCAGCTGAGGGGCAGCAGAGGGAGTGCAGTGAAGGCCAGAGCTACCTCGTGCAGTGCAGTCCAGTACCCAGTGGCCACACGGAGGCCCTCAGCCTGAGTGTGAGTGCAGCCACGTGACCCATGAGATAACCCTGGGGACACTGAGGTTTGGGCTATTTTATTGTAATTAACTTATGTTTGAATCTGAACACTGATACTCAATTGGAAACTTGGATGTGGGGCTGGAACAAGTTGAGTAGGTGAATCTACTTTTTCAACTATATAAATTTTATGAGAACTAAATGTAGATCAAGTATTCCCATGAAAATTCAGCACTCAAATTGAGATGTGCTGGAGAAGTGTGAAGTGCACACCAAATTTGGCAGGTTTGGTGCGCCCAAGGGAGGGAAAGAACTGGCCGACAAATGTACTTATTGATTATATGTTGAAAGGATCCTATTTGGGACGCAGTAAGTTAAATAAAGTGTGCTATTAAAAATTCACTTGCTATTTTTGATCATTTTTAATGTTTCTACTATAGAAAACTTAAACTAACTTATATGACTCTTATTATATTTTCACCAGATAATGCTGGGCTTAGAGGGACAAGGGAGGACCAGGGAGAAGGTGACCCACTGGTCGACCCAGCTGTCCTTGGCTTCCCCAGGACAGAGGGGCAGGGACTCAGAGGGGACAGCCGGGCACACTGAGTTGGGCTGTGCTACTTGGGAGGCCTAGCTGGCTGCAGGGCTGTCCCCGCACTCTGACACTTCTCTGGCAGCAGGGAAGCATCCGGGATTAGCGTTAATTCTTTCCCTGGAGGGCAGAGAAGAAGGTTAAGTGCCTGCTGAGCAACCACAGCTGCCCAATTAAGTGGGGAGAGGGGAGAGGGCAGGGGAGGAGGCCTGGGGAATGTTCTCAGGGATTCCCAGGGAGACAGGGAGGAAGGGTCTGACCTCTATCTTACTTCCCCTCCCCAGAGGTCTGCTGGGTGCTGTCCTCTGCTCCCAGATGACAAAACATACCTGCCTTCTTTGCTAGTGCCCCAGGAAGACAGCACAGGCAAGGACAACCTGGGGCAGAGGAAGTCTGCCACGCTGAGGATAGGCATTGACCCACCTCACGCCACGCCACATGCCACCTGCACTGAACCTCCCTCAGTGCTATAGGTACTGTCACCATCATCCCACTCTTTAGATATGAGGCTCAGAGAGGTTCAGCATTTTCCCAGGGACACACAGGCAGGCAATGGGAAAGTCAGAGGTTTTAAACAGCTGGTTACAACATCTGACCTGAATCAGAGCTCACCACAATGTCATGCTGCCAACATATCAGACTTGGCAAAGGAGAGGCAGAGGCGGAGGAAGGGTGGCCAGAGTCCTTTGGCGTGTTGGAGCCTGGTACTGGTGATGCAGGAGACATGTCATGTTCCCTGGGGCTGCCTCCTATTGGCCCCATCTCCCCTAGGAAGCTTTCCCTGATTCTCTCTCCTTCCCTTCCAGATGAGCCACCTACACACCTTCCACATCCAATAGATAGGTCCCTCCATAACAGCCAATCTATGTGAATAATTAACCATGTTGTTTCAATTTGTCCTAATAATGACTTAGTAAAAAAGGTCTTGTTACTACTCCATTGAATAGTTGAGAAAATTGAGGCCAAAAAGGAGACCCAGGGAGAGATCCAGTACTGTGATGAGTACATGGAGCAGGTAGTGGCAAGACCCAGCGAGAAGAGGAGGGAGGTGGGCACAGGGCACATGGGCGGTGGTGCAAAGGGGAAGCCGAACATCAGGGAGATGTGGAGGAAAGTCACAGCAGAGGGTGGGGATGGAGGGCAGAGGCCCTGTGAGGAGAGCCGGCTTAGTGTGTCCAGTAAACCATAAGGGGCCACACACATACACCAACCAGTGTTCCAGGCAGCGTTAGTCATAAGAGCTCAGAGCCAGAAACAAGTCAAGCATCCACCCACCAACAAGCAGAGAAATTAATTGTGGTA
>PVLA01000250.1:393182-659579 GCA_004027455.1 Hydrochoerus hydrochaeris | reverse complement strand
GTGCAAAGATTTTTCTTGACAAAAACAATTTATGTCAAATTGTATGTGAGAAATTCTAATTCTCCAGGGCAAATTAGAGTGCCAGAACTATTATTTACCTTTACACATATAATCTCTACTTTCTCCATAATAACATATCAAGTAGAACACATGATAGGAATTTAGGAAAACATACCTTACCATTATAATCATCCTATCTGTGTCTGCACACAATGGGCCTATATAAAGTTGGAAATTTTCTAAAAGAAAATATTACAACCCTTATTATCACTTGTGACTTTCACTATATGAATGATGGGACAAAAAAACCTAGTTCAGACCTTCTTAACAATAGATGCAGTAATCCTAAAATACTTAATGCATGTTGGTTCTTATTTCTCTGAAAATACCTACTCTGCATTTTGTAGATCTTTTATTTGAATGTTTAGTCTAAAACTATTAGATCATTATTGAAAATTAGATCAATACAATGTAAAAGCTATACCTTGCACACTATAATGTCCATTATCACAGACAGTCACTCATCAATAAGTATTTATGGGGTACATATTATGAACTGGGAACCGTTATGGGTCCTGAGAGTCAACAATGAACAAAATAGTCAAGACCCCTATCTTATGTCCAGGTTATAAAGGCAGTAAGCAAATATATGCCTAGTGATTAATGCTGTGAAAGATAAATGAAATATGGAAGATGAGTAAAGATAACAGGTGGAGGCCAGTGTCTCTTAAACAGGGTGATTGAGGAAATCCTTGCCTATGAGGCACATTTGAGCAAAGATTTCAAAATAATAAAGAGCTTGTTCTGTTGGACCAATAACCAGGTGCCAATTGTGGATGTAGCCGGAGGAGAAAGTAAAATGATATGAGCTGAGATGAAAGAGGTTTGTGGGGATATGGGCAAGATCTTGATTTTATTTGAAAGCAAATAAGAAGCCTTTGGAGTTCTTAACAAGGGAGGGATATGACCTGACTTGTTAGGGTAATGATAGACTCTAAAGGGCAAACATAGAAACAGGAAAACCATGTAGGAGGAAACTATAATAATCTACAGAACAGTTTATAATGATTTACATGAAAGTTCTAACACTTGAAAAGTGAAAAAGTGGCCAGACTTTGGATATAATTTTAAAGTTGACATAATGGAATTTGCTGGCTTCATGTAAGATTGCAGAAAAAGGAGTCAAGGCAATGTTTTCTTCTTAAGCAACTGTGATATTTTACAATATGAGAAAGACTTGCTGGAGGAGCAGACCCTGCTTTCGGGCTGCAAATAGCAACATAGTCAGTGCTTTATCAGTCAAGATACTAGAGACATAGAGATAGTACAGTCATTATAGGTAAATCTGAGCAGAAGCATGATAATGGAACTACTTAGGAAGGTACAAAGACAAGAAAAACAAAAGGGATAGTATGACAATTTCAACATAAAATCTGCTGGATTTTTTTCCACCCTTAGGCATGATGGGGTAAGGAAGCAAATGGGGACTGGGTGGAACTATGTAAGAGGCTGAGGAAGGACCTGAAATCTTTCTGAATGATGCAATCAGTATTCAGTAACACTGCAGGAATGAAATAAACTATAATCTCAACTCCTCTTTCAAATTTTTTCACCTATTGGTACTTCACACTAGTTAAACCCAACAGGAAGGAGAGAACAAAAGACTACTTTAGTGTAACAAGCAGAGTTCAACCACTTATGGTACAGAACAGGATACAGAAGGGTGGAAAATCGATTGAGAAGAGTAGTGAACAACATCCAAGAGAAGATACTAAGGTGGTTTGGCTGATTTGATTTGATGCAGAACTCTGAGTAGGAGAATTAAGAAATAGTATCTCCATCAAATCCTATCACTGACTACAATTACTAACATTTCTCATTATATTAAGAAGTAGGTGATGGAATAATTGGCAGGTATGCTGTTTCCTAAGACTATGCAGCTGAATTAAAATAATTGGTGTTCTTCCATGCAGGAAGCTTTGGATAATACTTATCATTTTTTTCTTTTATGAACTCTTGTGAATATAACACCTTTTAAAAAAAGTTATCACACAAGATTTAATTTTGCCAGCATTAAAACCAAACCTTGATTCTCTATGGATAGATGGTGTCTTAGACTACTATGTTGCTATAATAAAATACCTGGGTATTGGGTAATGCATAAGGGAAATAGGATTTCTTTGGTGCATGATTCTGGTGACTGTAAAGTCCAGACACTATAGCACCACTAGCTTACTGTGTCACAATATGGCAGAGAAGAAGCAAAGGACCCTGCCTTGCATAAAATGGGTATGAGTGCAAGCAAGAAATCAAGATATGGAGGGGGAGGGGTGGTGGTTAATTCTTATAACTTGCTCTCACAGAAACTTACTAGTCCCACAAGATCTAGCCCTCTCTTATGAGACAGCATTAATCCCTTCATAAAGGTGGGGCCCCCATGCCTTAGTAATTAATTACCATTTGGCCCTAACTTTTAGAAGTTCCACTATCTCAAAATTAGCACACTGGGAGCCAAACTTCTAGTACATGAACCTTTAGGAGATAAATATTTGTAAACAATAGCAGATGGAATTCATTTAATGCTTTGGAAACCATTCTGATTATGCTTCTTTGGTTTAGAAAAATTTCATCCAAAACACTCACAGTGTATAATTTTAAAATGTAGGTTTTCTCATCACAAGATCATAAATGTTAAAGTTTTAGGGAATCAAGATACTCTATTTAATAGAGATATCGTAGATGTAGTTGATTAAACCTCATCTCAAAGCTCATAGAAGCTAAGCAAAACAGGGAGAGATTGTTATATTTGACTTTATGAAATTGGGATGGAATTTGCTATGCAGAATTGAGGTTTGTGACTTCACTGCTCCTCCTGGGGTGCATGACAGGATCCCTTCTTTTGAGAAAGGAAAAAATTGATTACCCTAGCTGCAGTGATGTGTTGAAACCTAATTGTATCCACATTAGTCAGTCAAAGCTAAAGGATTTTTTGTTGTTTCTTTGGGGTTTTATTGAAGGGGCAAGGGGTAGGAAGGGATTCTTTTCAGTTTTGTATAAAAACAAAGTTTACTCATGTTTTCTCTTCTATTGTGATTGCAAGCATTCTAAGTGCTGCTGGACTGCGGTCGTTGATGCTCTAGGTATGGAGGCTTGCAGCGAATTTGATGGTGACTTGGGCATGTCTTACTCAAAACACACAACACAGCAACCTTTCTTAGTACACCAAGGCAAGCAGCCATTCATGGCTCACTGAACACACTTCAGTGTACCAGTTTATAGATGATTTTCCCCCTTTTTTGTGTGATGGGGCAGTTTCAACTGACAGAGAATTCCTGATTTGTAAATTGTAAGTTTCTACTATGCCTTACAGAGCTTAAATTCAGAAGATTGTGCCTCATATCTGAAACAAAGGTAAATAACATGCCCATTCAGAAGTAAGTCCCCTAGAACTTGTGGGGTTTTGTTTATTGGGGTTTTGTTTTATAATTTTTTTCTTAATGTTGACATATAAAGAGCTCTGTTGAATGTAATGAGTAGACTGAAAACAAAATTTAGGAACCTGCATATGTTGTTTACTAACAGATAACATTTACAAAAGGTATTTGAAGAACATCTGAAACTTTCTTGGGGGGGGTAGATTAACTAGCAAGACTTCATATTTAAAAAGGAAATTGAGCTAAAGGGCAATTTACTTTTTGTACTTCAGACTATCTTGTCAAGGTATATGCACTGTAATTTAAAAATTTATACTGCCACATGATTGTAAATTTTAGTTGTTTCAAGTTAGGAATTGGTAAAAAGTTGTTTATGCTGGATTGGGGTCAAAATGACTTTATTTGCCAAAAAAGTAAAAAATAACAATTGGAAGAAATGGCTGCATAATGAGCTATTGCAAGACTCAGATACTGGTTGGAAATTTCCCTCAGATTGCCTTCCGGTTACTCTCAGTTTCCCTTTGTTTTCAGTTTCTCAAAAAGAACAAATGAAATTAAATATAGCAGAATGTTAACCCATATGAAAATAAAGTGTACCCAAGGATTGTAATGTATACTGCTGCACTTCTTAAAACCAAGAGTTTGAAACCACTTAATTGGTCATTAACATCATTAATTGGTCATTAACATACAAATAAGGTATGCTTGGTACAAACATTCATATTTTCTCCCAAAGAGAGATTCTTTGGCTAGAAACACACACAAAAATTGAAACTAGTAATTGTATGTTTCTCTCTCCCTACATATTTCCAGCATTTGTAGCATTAATAGATCTGTCCTGGTACCTGTGTCTTTGGGATTTCATTTTGGTTCCATCATATTAGGAAAAGAAATGGCTTAGTTGTATATGATTAGCTAGAGATTTTTGGAGCCAGACACCTGTTGTTAGTAGATAGTTTAGTACAGTCTAACCTTGCCATTTGTTTTTGTAAGGAAACAAACCATTTCCTGCTCTTTCCAACTACCACTGCCCTTTCAGTAACTCCTGCCTCAGAACCATGTTCAAAGTATGCATGCACACCTAGTAGACAGTAGGTGCTCAGAAATTAATTTCTTCCTTGCCTTCCTTATCTACCATATGGCCTCCATTTCCCCGTAGGATTCCAACCCAGCAATTAGTGGTATTTACATGTTATGAAAGCAGCTGTTGGTAAATTTGGGTCTTAACTTGGATACAGAAATTTTGACTTTCATAAAAGCTTTTGGTAGAAGGGAAAAAATAACAAGGACAAAAGTGTTCTTCAATAGAATGTATTTAGGATTAGCAAAAGAAGGTGAAAGATTACTGTTACCTTTGTCCAGGTTACACGGATTGAAACACATCATTGGTGAGTTTCTTTCCCTCAAAGAACCCTAACTGCAGCGTTCTGCACTTTGCTCGCCATCGTGGTGTTGGAGACCCTGAGCAGGCCTATGTACTTAGGGAGTTTTGTCAGAAAACATTTTTAACTTGCAGTATTTAAATGAATCATATTTACTGTTCTTAAAATGTCATTGAAATGCATGTGTTGTCTATTGCTAGGGGATAGGAACTAGTTTTGCAAAAAAAAAAAAAAAACACCTAATGTTCTATAATAATCCCCCAATGATCTTGCTGGTTAAAAATACAGTATTTTTTTAAATGTAGGTTTTGTTTTGATTCACTAACATTTTGTTCTATGTTTATAGGAAATAATTCACTTATATTTTCCTTTCATGTAATGTGTTTATCTACTTTGAGTATTAGGGTAATGCTGACTTCATAGAATGATTTTAGAAATGCACATTTTGCTTTTATTTTCTGGAAGAGTGATCAATAGGGATCAATAGTGATCACCTAACTTGCATTACTGATATTAATAACTTGTTTTCTCTCCTCCTTTCTCAGTTAACTTGGCTGGAGGCTTATCAATCATTGATTTATTAACTAAGAAGTAGATATTGGTTTTGTTAGTCCTCTGTTGTTTTCTTGTTTTTTATTTTGTTGGTTACTTCTCTATTTGTTAAGTGCTCAGAGCATATTAATTATTATTTTATTAGTACAGGTTTACAGTGCATAATGAACACATTCATTGTGGGAGCAAAAGAAAAGATGTTGCTCTAATTTTTACTGTTTCTTTTCTTATATTTGCTTTAAGCATAAATTTCTCTTTATTTAATCTTGTAACGTGAAATATTTTGTTACTAAATTTAGATAATTTTTTACTAATTTAATGCTATATATTTCCTTCTAAACATTAACTAATTTTTATCACATTTTGTACATTTTATAAATTCAATTCCATTGCAGTTTAGTTCAAAATATTTATTAATTTCTTGTAAAACTTCTTGCCTGTATGTTATTTAGAAATATGTGAGTTTATTTCTAAATATTTTGAGA
The DNA here is from genome assembly GCA_004027455.1 of Hydrochoerus hydrochaeris. NCBI lineage: Eukaryota > Metazoa > Chordata > Mammalia > Rodentia > Hydrochaeridae > Hydrochoerus > Hydrochoerus hydrochaeris. The sequence continues at coordinate 653,726 of PVLA01000250.1, read as the reverse complement.
TTATCAAACTATTCATTTGTTACTAATTTGTTTCAATTATACTCAGATTGGAGATATATATTGTATTATTTCTACCATTTTACATTTGATAAAGTGTATTTTGTGGCTAAGACTGTGATCTACATAGGTAAATGTTTCATGTGAGCTTCAGAAGAGTGTGTATGCAGTTCTTTTTGGATGCAATGTTTTATGTCAAATAGATCAAGTTGATTGATATTTCTAGTACTATCCTTACCTATCTATATTCTTACAGTTTGTCTGCTTGCTGATCTACAAGTCACTAAATTTGGAGTGTTGAAGTCATCATCTGTAATAGTAGATTCTTCTATTTTTCACTGTAGTTCTGTTTTTGCTAACATACTCTGCCACTCTGTTGTTAGTTGCATAAACATTAAGGCCTGTTAGGTCTTCATGAACAATTGATTTATTTATTGTTTAATTATGTTTAGGAACACACACATGTGCACACACACACACAGTCACACACATCCTAAGAGCCTAAAAACACAAACATTTTAAGAAATTGCCAATACAGACTACAGAAAAATATGTTCCCATTCTTATAAGTGTTATCTAAGTATCATGTAAATGAGTGTGTTCTGAGTTGTTTCTGCATCTTTGAATCTGTTCCATTGATCCTCAGGTCTGGTTTTTTTTTTATTTTGTTCTGTTTTGTTTTGGTTTTGTCAGAACCATGTTTTTATAACAGTAGCTGTGTAGTATCAATTCAAGTCAGAAATTGTGATGCCTGCTTCCTAGAATCATTTTTGCTACTCTAGGTCTCTTCTGGCTCCAAATGAATCTTAGAAATATGTTCTCTAGTTCTGTGAGGTATGCTAATGGTGTGTTGAATGAGATTACATTAAATCTGTAAAACAATTTTGTTAGTTGGCGATTATCAATATGTTGATTCTTCTTATCCAAGAGCAAGGGATAAATCTCCATTTTCTGATATTCTCTTTGATCTCATTTTTCAGAGTATTGTTGCTTTCAATATAAAGAATTTTTACTACCTTTTTATCTTTAACAAAGGAGTAAAGTATGTTTACTGGAAAAATTATATCCTTTCTAATAAATGGTGCTGGAAAAACTGACTTTCCACATGTCAAAGACTAAAACTAGACACATGTCTCTCACCATACACTAAACTAAAATGGAAATGGATCAAAGATCCAAATATTAAAAAAGAAACACTAATTCTGCTGGAAGAGACAATAGGCAGAACTCTTGGACACATAGGTATAATCAAAGATATCATGAACAAAATGCCAATCACACAGGAAATATTACAAAGAATCAACAAGTGGGATCTCATCTTATTAAAAAGCTTTCACAATACAAAAGAAATCACGAGCAGAATGAAGAGGCAACCACAGAGTGGAAAAAATTTTGCCACTTGTTCCTCAGACAAAGGACTTATATCTAGAACATATAAAGAACTGAATAAAAAATCAGACCTCCCAAATTAAAAGGCCCAATCCAAAAATTGGCATCTAAAATGAATACACACTTCTCAGGTGAAGAGGTGCAAACAGCAAACATCACTGGCCATTGAAGAGATGCAAATTAAAACAACACAGAGATTCCATTTTGCTCCAGAAAGAATGGCTATTATCAAGAATTCAACCAATAACAAATGCTAGTGGGCTATTGGGGAAAATGAAACCTTCTCCACTGTTGGTTGGAGTGTAGACTGGTGCAAGCACTATGGAAATAGGTGTGGAGATTCCTCCAAAAAACTAAAACTAGAGGTTCCATTTGACCCAGCTATTCCTCTTTTTGGTGTTTTCTTGAAATAATGTAAAGCATCATACGACAATGATATATGTATACCTATATTTATAGCAGCAGTTTCTAATAGCCAAATCTTGGAAATAGCCCAAATGTCCATCAATCAATTAATGGATAAAGAAGATGTGAGTTTTATATAAAATGGAGTACTACTCAGCCATAAAGAATAATGAGTCTTTTATAGATAAATGAACATACTCTGAGATCATATTATCAAGTGAAATAAATCAGACACACATGTATAAATATCACATCACCTCTCTGGTGTGAGAAACTGAAAATATAAATAAGGACAAAATATATAACAGATAATGTGAATTAGGAAGAAATTCTTCAACTAGGAAGGGGAACTTGGGATGGCATGAGGGAAAGAAAGAAAGGGAAAAGAAAAAATGAAAACAAAACAAAGCTTTTGTAAGTAATGAGAGGAAAAGAGGTTAAAAAGCAAGAATGGGAAAAAGAGGAATTAAGATATATCAAGTACAGGTACAAATTCCCTATGATGAATGTGATCATTATGTGTATCTAAATTGTACCAGTAAACTTAATTAAAAATAAATAAATATCATGTGCCAAATTGATTTATGGTATTAATTACCTCTAGGTGAATTTTAGTCCCTGGGATGGCATTCACAAAATGAACACATCCAATGGCTTATGACTTGACTCCAGAGTTTTTTATTTGTGATTTAAGTGAAGTTTATGTAGTTGTCTGCCTCAGTTTTTATCAACTATAAAATGGAGATACTAATAATTATTCCATATGGTTTTCTGAATATTTAATGAGATAATGTATTTAACAGTGTAAAGTGCTCAAGAATTTGGTTCTCGTTCTTCAACCCTTAGATATTTCAAGCATATGTAATTCCAAATTTTATATAAATGTTTAAAAGTAATAGAAATGTGGTCAGTATTGACCAATAATATCTACAGTGTTTTCAAAATCTGGAATCACTTACAAAAAACACCATAATCGAGAACATGACTATTAGAATTTTTGTCTAGATGTCCCCCCAAAGCCTCATGGCATCATAGGACTTTTTCAGCAGTGGTTGAGGTCTCAGCTTAAGTATCACCTCACTCATCAAAGCCTTCCTTCAATCTTCAGATGGAGACAAACTCATCTCATCCAGTCCACCAGAGTTTTAAATATTTCTTTACTAATGCTCCTATCTTGTTATATTGTTTCCTTATCTGTATTATCTTTATAACTGTGAACTTGGGGTGACAATATTTCTCTACTCATTTCTATATATCCTGTCATCAAAATGCCTACTTTATGCTAAGTATCATAAATGTATGAATGGATTATCATGGAAGATTAATTCTAGAAGACACCTGGCAGCCCAGTCCAGTTTTCCTTGTACTCAGAAACCATTGGAAACGGCACCAGGGGTATTTTCTGGCAACCATTTCTCAATTGAGGCACCTTTTTAAATTTTTTTAAAATAGCATTCAACTGAGTGCCCAGACTGCTCCATATACCCTTCATTCAGCTCTCCCTAATGTTAACCTCTTGTATAACTCTAATAACAATGATCAAAACTAGAAAGTTGATATAACATATTATCATGACTATAGACTTTACTTGAATTTTATGCATTTCCCCACTAAAGTCCTTTTTCTATTCCAGGAGCTGATCCAGGATTCCATATAAGATGTAGTTTTTATGACTATTTCATTTCCAACCAATCTGGGAGAGTTTTGTTTTTCTTTGTGATTTGTGACCTTGACACTTTTGAAGAATACTGAAGAGTAGGTAAAATGCTACTGAAAAGTATATTTTATAGAATGTCTTCAGAATAGGTTAATGCAGTATTTTTCAAGATTTTACTGAAGTTATACAGATTAGGGAGGAATAGTTCAGAGCCACTGGGGAAATAAAATGTCAATATGTCTTATTACTGGTGATGTCACCTTGATCACTTGGGTATCCGTCTGCAGCACTTTTCCACTATAAGGTCACAGTTTTTCTTTTTACGATCAATAAATATCTTAGAAGAGATATTTAAAGATTGTGCATTTAAATATGGTAGTTATCTAACCTCTAAAATCTAAAAAGGTCAATCTCAATGTGCTTCTCAGACATCCTGTATTTGATCTATCATAGACTTAGCTCACTGCACAGAAATAATATTTTTGTGCATTCCACAGGTTAGGGAGATGTTTTAGAGCAAGACATGTCTTTTTTTTCTCTCTAGTATGATGGCTTACTACAGTCCTTATTTTATTGAAGCTATTTTTTAACTGAATGAATGTGGGCAAATCACTATTTAACTTCCATGCCTCAGCAACAACTCCTATACTTGGGCATATTGTTCAGGCATCTTTAACTGGCATACTCACATGGCTGCCAGTTTTAAGTACACTTTTCTACAACAAGAAAGGAAATTTGCAGCAGGTCCAGCTTGCTGTGTTAGCTTCTTGTTTACTGAGGTCTTGTTAGCCAACACAATTAAGGGCACTTAAATAATATCTGTGGAAACGGAGATCGTATACAGAGCTTTGAAAACTCTCTCTTAGGATTTCTGTGAGAGTTAAAGAAGTTAGTACATTTAAAGTACTTAGAACAGGAACTGTCTTAAAATATATAATCAATAAATATTACTATTTATTTATTATTCATTGAAGGCAGTTTTTATAATTTTGTTGAATGAATGGATGAAGCAATTAATAAGAGCAAGAGAAAAACTAGAAAGACCATAAAAATGTCTAGCCCTCAGGTAAAATCTAGTAACTACACCAAATAAATTTGCAGTGTTACATGAACTTAAAAATATTAATTCTTAATTATATAACTATTTTGCTGATTATCAGTGATTCCTAAGTGGCAGCACTAAAGATGCATTATCAGTGATGTTATACTACATTTATATACAGTAATAATTAGGTTATAATGTCTGAAAATCTCAGAAAAAAGAAAAACTATATTTAGTAATGCTGTTTTATTACTTGGAAGCTCTGTTTTCTCTATGGAAGGAAGTATCTCTAAATCTTAGTTCCAGAGAACTGTGAGATACCAGATAAAAGCAGAAGCTTGTTATATTAACATAAGAGGTTTTTATACAGCATTGGTTTCCAAAGTGGAGTGCTCACACTCTAAGGGGATGCAAGAGGGAGGAAAAATTCATATTTCAAGTTGTAACTATGTATGAATAAAGTGGAAGAAAGCAAGTTCTACAACTATTTATTATGAGTTCCCCTACTTTGATACTTAAGTCTATCTGATCTGTAAGTGTAGAGTTAGGGGTCATTCATGTTTTAGTGTCTCTTTCGCTGGATTGTAAAGTGTAGCTAAACAAGTTCTCATAAAGTGTTTAATAGGCTAGAATTATTTTCTTCCAGGTGGACGGATAGATGAGCATAATTAACACCTATATATCTATGTTGAAATACACATACAGTATTTGTAAATAAGAAATTTTAACAGCATATAAGTGTGTAAATTATAGCTATAAAAATTCACTATGGGTAAATAATCCATTTTGGCTTTTTTTAATTTTGGAATTTTTTAGATGGTGTTCTCACTATGTTGTTCAGGCTGGTTCAAACTTTTAAGTTCTAGGAATCTTCCTGTCTCGGCCTCTTGAGTGACTGCAACTACAGACATATCTCACTACCTGGTTTGATAAACAATCTTTAAAGCAAACAAAATTTTGGCACACTTTATTTGAAAATTAAAGAATTATGAATCATTTCCTTTGTGATTTTTTAATATCATCATTGCTATATTAATACTTTATTTTAAAAAACAGAAGAAAAAGTAAAAACAACTATGAAATTAAAAATAAAAGCAACTATGAAATTAAAAATAAATTAAAATATAGAATTACCTAGTCTGTAGATTAAGGATTTTTTTTTGATTGACTGAACTGTTTTTTGACTGAAACAGGGTGGTCCAGTCTGGCCTTGAACTCATGGTCCTCCTGCCTCAGCTTCCAGAGTGCTAGGACTATAGTTGTACACCATCAGGCCTGGCTGTATAGTAACTTTATAAAATGTGCTGCTGCTGGAAATATATTTAAAAATCACAGCATTATAAAATGCATATATTTAGCCCTTCAGTTATTAATTTACCTAAAGGTATCTTCTTCCTTACAAAGAGTTTTTCACAGATTCTCCTTTCGTTTCAAAATGCGAGTGAAGCACTTCCTCAATCACTCACAAATTCTTTATATTTACAAAGGGAAATTTCCTGGTACTATTCTTTCCTGATTTTTCTACTGTCCTCTGATTACTCCTGCTTAACCTCTCACTTGTCTTCCCAGGTATTCTTCCTTTGTTCTTCCTTTAAAACTACTGCTCTCTGGTGTTCTGTCATTTAACCTCTTCTCTTTTTATTCTACATCCATCCTAGGCAAATTTAGCAATTTTTGTGGATACACTCACCATCTGATTATGTGTAAATCACCCATATATGTTATTCCAAACCTCTCCCCCATGTATTTCATCTGGTAATGTATACATAGCTCCATTCATTTCATATTTTACCTATCTCTTCCATCCTTCTCCCTGCATCCTTCATATTGCCTACTTCTGTGAAAGGTGGTATCAGCTCTGTCCCTAGCCAACTCAAATCTAAAGTCACAAAGACCAGATAATTTCATCTCTATGCTATACACTGAACCCATCCTCTTATTTATATACTCGCCATCATTAACTATATTACGATAGCAATACAGGCATGTATGATCTCTGTTACACTGAGCCATCTTATAACTAGTGTCTCCACTTTCTTATCTTCCCTGCTCCCAACCATTTTCCAAACTCTTACCCAAGTAATTTTTGTGAAATACCAAACCTCATGTATCATACTCAACCACACAGTATATAAATGTTTTCCCAGAAGTTACACAAGAGAATTTAAACAGATCAGTTTAAGTTATATAATTGGACATTTCTTCAGTTTAAATATTCAGCATCTTTTCATATTAGTCCTTGTTGTACAGCAGGCACCAACCATTCTGAAATTTGAGAAACTCTCACACATTTTCCTCGGAGGCATATGTACCCCCATGCAGTTACCCCTTCCCATAATCCTTTACTTGAGAAACTTGTAATCTTCCTATGGGCTACCTTACCACATGCTCATAGCTGGTCCCTAATTTCTCAGTCTGGGTTGACTGCCCCATCTCTATAGACTCAGTGCCCTACTCTTACTTTTATCTTCAGGTTTATCACACCAAACACATTCCTTTATTTGTTTAATGGCTATGCCATTAAAGGCCAAATATGTGGAAAGTTATGAATCCTCTTTTATAAGTATGTCTGAGAATCTGTCTCATCATCTGACACATCAAGAGACTGGCAAACAAGACTAGTGGTTAAGGAAGTAAAGAATCCTTTTTCTAAGCACTTCTGAGGCCTCAGTAACCTTTCCACATTCTGTTATTCTACCTGAGAGGCCAATAATAAGGGAAAATTGCAGAAGTAACTCTCTAGTCCCCACAACTTCCTATAACATTTCATAAGATTGTATTACCCAATGATGGCTTAGCTATCTTAGTTTATGTAAGTACACTTTGTGTTGTTTGCATGACAATGAAATAGCCTAACAATGCACTTCTCAAAACACATCTGCATCCTTAAGCAACACATGACTGTGTTTTATATGACTTAGTAGGTCTCTGTCTTTTAAATGAGTGAAATACTTTTTCAGCTACATCTTTTGTGCTTTCTCAAATTTTCTTCTTTTTTTGATCTTAGCCTCTGTCTTTACTTCAATTAACTTGTAGCCAAATGTGGAGCCCATGAAGGTCCACTGCTCAGATTTACCTTCTATAAAGACTTACCGGATCAGCTACAAGGAGCCCAATTAGCTGACACTCTCAAACTGTTTGTTCTCCACCTTTTGAGCTGAGACCATGATCTTTCCTGGAGGTCCTCAGCCAGCGACTGAGCAAAGGCAGCCTGGACCCTGGATATTTGAGGGTTTGGCTAAGATTTTGTCAGATTTTCATCAAGTTGGAGTCTCTCTCTCTCTCTCCTTTTACTTCCATTCCCTTCTATTTCACAGCTGCCAGGTCTGCATCATAGCCTGAAGGTTTCTTCTGCCTGGTTATACTTTCTCTTTGTCTTTCATAGGCATCACCACTTCTATAAACCTACTTTAAAAAGGATCCAGTTGATGTACTGTCCAACTCTGTGTTGGCCAGCATTGTTCTGTTCTCTGAAGCTGAGATGCCCCATGCTTGCAGTATCTGTACCTTTCAGCCATTGCCCTACTCGAGTTGAATGCCACTCACAAGGTGGCTTCCACAGCCACTGCCACAAGTGCTCACTGAAGCAACCTGGGAGTATGAGATAGTTACCACTCTCAGAGCAAAAGCTAACCAATGGGACATGGAAGATTGAGCCAGGCAAACAAATTTCTTCTCTTCTTCTCCCTCTGGTAGAATCTCTCATAAATTTTTTTCCCATAAGTTTGTTCAAAGATTCACCCCACATGTCTGACTATGTCAATGTGTTGAGCAGTCAAGGATGTCTCTTTGGGGCCTGGGAAGAAATAGTGGCCAGTGTAGTGATAAATTGGTTTATTTTTTATTTATTTATTTATTTTTTGCTACCCGTTCTGGCGTATTGGCCTCTTCCTTCATTCTCACAGCTGTAAGGATTCCCCATCCAAATGAAGCATTAGCCTTTAATCCTGCCCTAAGGCTCTCTTTTCTATGGAGTCCAGCTAATACAAATACTCTTTACCTTACAGAGTTGTTAAGAAGGTTAAATTAGATGCTGCTCCCTGTATAGGCTTGGCAGACAAGAGACACTCAATAATACCTAGCTTAATTCTTGTTTAACTGTCTTTCAGGAAGAAGTACAGGAGCTAGAATGGGAAAAGGTGAGTTTTGGAGTCCACAGAGAATGTGTAAGTAGGGATTCCAGCTTCCTTCTGCCCTGTTGTTCTGAAAAACTGTTGCCTGTGTCCCTGCATGACAAATTAAAGCACAGCACTGTATGAAAACAAGATTTCTCCTTGTGGGGACCCTATGACAGGACACATATAGTCACCTGCAGTATTGGAGGGTTGGAAAGTTTTTGTTTTCTGAGCAGGAAATTGGCTTCTTTACTGATTGCTTTGTGCAGTTGGAATAGAATCCTTCTATGTGGAAATGCTCCATGAATCTCTATATTGTATCTTTAAACCATACACAGCTTATGAGATACAACATATGCATCTAGAAGAAGTGATCCAAAATCAATATTTCTCCTACTTCAAGCATTATGAAACTAGAGCTCATTGTACCTTGCTTTTAGAACAGAAGGCTTGTACATTCAGGATATATATTATTTGCACCTGTTTCTAATTAGCATTTGCAATTTGGGTGCATGAGGTTAGATAGTTGAGCAAAGAGCAAAGCAGTTGTCTGTTTCTAAATGTGGTAGATTTGCCTCCCTTGGGGTGAAATTGCTATTTTGTCTCAGGACTCAGTGAGAGGTGGCTGTAGAAATAATAGTGGAAAACATCAAGTGATCAAATAATAACTATATCATTAGTTCTATACATTTGTGGAGCATGTATTGTTTCAAGATAAGTTGGAGCCACTTTATATTAGTTTGTTCTCTGCAGCAATACTATTAGAAAAAAAAAATCAAATAGTCCCACCACCAAGCTTGTTCAAAGGACAGAACAGTTAGCTCAAAGTTTCTCAAAATGAAACCCTTGGATCCCTTACATTATTATTCCTGAGGTGTTTTCTTCTAAACAAGCAACCTCGGTGATTGGGATGAGTACTGAATTTATAAAAAACACCCTAATTTAATTGAACTAAATGAGTAGCCAGTACAAATTTTACACATAGCATCCAGGAAAGCAAACACTAAATGAAAAAAACTTCATGATGGACAAGATTACTTCTTTCCTCCCAGGGAGGAAACATGGAACAGAGGCCCCTGTTATGATTCCCTCTATAATAACTTATCATTGACCTTTCCATAACTGGGGCAGACTAGGATCCAGGCTGCAGAACTACTGATACAGAGTTAAGTGGTGCTTTAATAGAGATCTGTCTAGTATTTGGAGAGTCAGTAATATTAATGTAGTGTGCAATCTGACCAAGCTATTGTTAATGGTTATACTAGGGCAATGGAACCAGGATTGTCTGACTGCCTATTGCACCAACTTACCATAGGTAACAAGATAAAAGTGTAGTAAAAAAAAGCTACAAATACCCTGTCCCATCTTATTACTGGTTGAACATCTCTAACACAAAACTCAGAACTGAAATTTCTTCAAAATTCAAAAATTTTTGAGCACTAACCTTATGTTACAACGAGAAAATTCTACACCTGACCTCATGTGATGGAGTACAGTCAAAATGCAGAAAAATTAAACACATAGTATAAAATTGCCTTCAGGCTGTATATATAAGAAGCATATGAAAAAAATGAAATTTGTGTTTAGCCTTAAGTCCTAGGCCCAAGAGAGCTTATGACATATGAAAATACCCTCCCCAAACCATAAACACATTTGATTCCATGCATTTTGGAAAAGGGATACTTAGCCTGTATATGTGTAGATTCATACAACAATCATGACCACAATCAAGATATAACATTGTCTAACACTACAAAGACATCCCTTGAACTATTTATATTCCCACCCTTTTCTTCACTATCTCTAACCCTTAGTAACCATTATAATTGTCATTTTGAAAATTTTATCTAAATTTAATTATATAATATGTGACTTCTTTATTTTAAAGAGGATAAAACTGAGTAAAATCAACCAAAACAAACCAGTGTAAGAGATATAGGACATCAAAACATTATGAAATCAACAATAGTAACCACAATGCACCTTGATGTCTTCAAAACAGCTGCAGATAGATAACCAGACAGAACAAAAATCAAACAGAACAGAGAAAATAGAAACAATAAAAACAAAACAATGAATGCAATAAAGGATTTCAAAACAAGCTAAGAATAAATCCAAAATTGCCACCATCTTGACATACATCTTGCCATCCTTGAAATAGCTACTCCTGGCATTGAATTCAACATAGTCAAACAAAACAAAAGAGAATAAAACCCAACCCAGCAAAACAATGGTCAGCATGTGGTCTTAATTTGGACAAAGTTCCTTGTGCTGCTAAAAAGGATGCGCATTCTGGTTTTGGTGGGTGAAACACTTTGTATATACTATGTCTATTAAATCCATTTGTTTGAAGGTTTTGGTATTCTTTTTTTAAATTTTATTTTAAAGAAGATCAAACTGACTAAATAAAACCAAATAAAACAAATCAATGTAAGAGATACAGGACTTCAAAACATTATGAAATCAACAATAGTTACCATATTGCCTTTTGATGTCTTCAAAATAGCTGAAGATAACTTCAGACATAGTAAAAATCAAACAGAGCAGAATAGAATGGAAACAATAAATACAATAAATGATTTCAAAACAAGCAAATAGCAAATAGAAAATTGCTACCATAATATATCTTGCCATCCTTGAAATAGCTGCTCCTGCTATCAGATTTGACATAATCATTCAAAACAAATAAGAATAAAACCCAACCCAACAAGACAATGGAAATTATATAGGATCTCAAAACAAGACCATAGGGAATCAACAATGGCTGCAACCCTCAGAAGGAGATGGGCCCTACACGCCACACTTCACACTGATATCCTCTGAACCCATGATCAGACCACTGGCCCTAGACCTGCAATGCTTGTGAAACACCAAAGCACATAGATATCCAATTGCATTTTGCCTCAATAGCTATCATCACAGCTTGTGCTTCAATGGATAAGCTGGTTACTTATGAGGGGGCAGCAGGGTGGGGGGTGATTGGTACTTCTTGTATGCCAGCCCTCATGCTGGAAAGGGCTGGGGTCTGGCTCATGGCACTGGTTCCCAGACTGGGCTTGCTTGCTATTGTGGTCATGTTCTCTCTCTTTCCCTAGACCTTGAATGGTGCTGACTCATCAGGAGAGGCTTGGTTATGGCCAATACGTGACTTTTTGAGACAACATTTTTCACTCAGTATAATGCCCTTTTGAACCATGTAAGTCACTGTATCAATAGTTCATTCTTTTTTTATATACTTGAGTAGTATTCCATCATTTGATATGCCATAGTATGCTTAATTACCCAGTGAAGTACAAGTATGTTTTGATAGGTTCCAGTTTAGGGCAATAGCATATAAAGATACTATGTATGGATTTTTGTGTAGACATAAATATTCAGTTCTTTTGGATAAATGTTATAGAATACAACTTCTAGCTTGTATGATAATGTAATTTTAGTACTTTGAAGAAACTTACAAATTTTTTTCAGGGTCTTTATACTATTTTCCATTCCCATCATCAACATATGAGGAATCCAGTCTTTCTACATCCTTTTTAGCTGCTGTAGACTAGTGTCCCCATAAAATTCTTATGTTGAAAACTAATCCTTAATATGTCAGAATATGACTGTATATAGATATAGGGTCTTTAAAAAGCACTTATGTTAAGGTGAGGCCATCTGGGTGGATCACAATCCAATATGCTAAATGTTGTATTATAAGAAGAGATTATAACATAGGCACAGAAGAAAGGCTTAAGACGACAAAATGGAGTATTTCCTGTGCAGTTTGCATTTTGTTCATGAATTCTCTGCAAACTGCACAGGAAACACTTCAAAGAATCAACAACTGGGATCTCATATTATTGAAAAGTTTCTGCACTTCAAGGGGAATCACCAACAGAGTGAAAAGAAAACCTACAGAGTGGGAAAGAATTTTAGCCAGCAACCCCTCAGACAAAGGGCTTGTGTCCAGAACATATAAAGAATTGAAAAACATCAAGCTCCCCAAATTCAAAAATGGGCATCTGAGATGAACACACAGTTCTCAGGAAAAGATATACAAATGGCAAATAAATACATGAATAAATGTTCACCATCACTAGTCATTCAAGAAATGCAAATTAAAACAACTTTGAGATTCCACCTCACTCTGGAAAGAATAGCTGCCATCAAGAAATAAACTGATAACAAATGTTGGCGAGGCTGCGGGGAAAGAGGAACACTGCTCCACTGTTGGTGGGAATATAGACTGGTGCAACCATTATGGAAATCCATATGGAGAATTCTCAGAAGACTAGTATTGGAAGCCCCATTCAATCCAGCTATTCCCCTCCTGGGTATTTTCCCAGAACTGAAAAGTTCATATCACAGTGGTATATGTGCACCCATGTTCATAGCAGCACAATTTGTAGTAGCTAAATCTTGGAAACAGCCAAGATGCCCATCAACCAAGGAGTGGATGAAAAGATGTGGTATTTTTACACAATGAAATATTACTCAGCTATAAAAAAGGATGATCTTAAGGCCTTCATAGGTAAATGGAGACAAGTTGAGACTATCCTCATTAGTGAAATAAATAATAATATATATATCATTGTGTGTCTAGTGTAAAAAGTAATAAGAACTGTAGGAGTAATAAAACCCAAAATGTGTAATTGCTATTGTAAAAAAGAGAGAAAAAGGAAGTGCTCTAAAGGATATAACTGCATGTATGTTTAAGTGTTTAGGATTGATAACCATATTATTAAGTTTTTTGTTGGATCATTGAACAAAACTATTTGCAGCCTCACTGTTTGAATGTCTACTTTGTATGCCTTAATTTTGTAACTTGAACAACTATTTCTAAGAAGACAATATGTAATTTATGAACTAGTGATTTTTACTGTTTTTATTCTTTTTTAAAATTCTGTATTAGTTCTACCCTTTTTCTGTTTTTTTTTCTCTTTAAATAAAATTTTTTAAAAAACACATGATACTTCATTGAGTTAAGAAACAGTCAACAGTGTTTTCAGAGGATGAAAGTGAGTTTGTGTTCTACATCCTGGACCTATGGATATGTCAAAGTCTACTTCCTCTCCTGCTCCAAAGTATTCTGATGTTCCTAAGTAACTCATAACTTGTTGACATGACTGTGTCAATAAAATTCATAAGCTACTTATGCATAAAGAAAAAAAAGAAGACAAAATGGCCATATATAAGCCAATTAAAGAATCCTCAGAAGAACTCAACCATGCTAACACCTTGGTCTTGGACTTCTAGCCTTCAAAACTCTGTGAAAATAAATTTATGATTGTTTAGGCCACTCATTCTGTGCTATTTTTTATTGTATCCTGAGGGAATTAATACACCAGTATTTATGGGTAATAATATCTCATCAAGGTCTTAATTCATATTTTCATAATGGCTAGTAATGTTGAATGTATTTTTATGTTATGATATGTCATCTGCATGCTATTTTCAGTGAATTTCCTCTTTTACCTGTTTCTACATGGATTATTGATTGCTTATAGTTGAGTTCTGTGAATTCTTTTAAAAAATATATTCTAGATAGAAATCATTTGTCAGATATGTGGCTTGAAAATATTTTCTGCCAGTCTGCAATTTACCTTTTCATCTCTTGATAAGGTCTTTCAGAAAACAAAAGTTCTGTTTTTTTTTATTTTTTTGTTTAAAGAGAAAAAAACAGAAAAAAGGTAGAAATATTACCGAATTTCAAGAAAAGCTCTGCTTTTTTAATTTTGAAAAAGTTTGTTATTGTTTGACATCAGCCTGAAATACATAGTGAATTCAAGGCCAGCCTAGACTACACAGCCAGAATCTGTTTCCAAAAAAAGTCTCAGTTATTGATTTTTTTTCTCTTATGGATTATGGCTTTGGCATCAAGACTAAGAACTTTTTACCAGGCCCTAAGTCTCAAAGATTTTCTTTTATGTTATCTTCTAAAAGATTTATAACTTTCCCAAAATGAACCTCATCATTCTGTATTAACATGGACTAATAAAAATAAATAAAAGCTTTATAACTTTTCATTTTATATTTTAATCTATGATGCATTTTGACTTGTTTTAATTTGGAATGAGGTATAGATTAAAGTTTCTCCCCCTCTATTGATATCCAGTTGTTCAAACATGATTGTTGAAAAGATTATACTTCCTTTATTGAATTGCTTTTGCAACTTTAAGAAAAATCAGTTGACCAGTGAAGTACAGTGACACACATTTGTGATCTCAACTACTCAGGAGGCTGACTCCATAGGATTGCATGTTCAATGCCAGCCCAGGTAACTCAATAAGACCATTCCAGAACAAAAAAAATAAATAGTGGTATTTATATCACTATTTATATAGCACAGAAATAGAGTGTCCCTAAGTCCAATATCCAGTACTATAAAAAAATGAATTTGCCTTGTTTGTCTAGGGTTATGTATGAATTCTCTATTCTGTTACATTAATCTGTCTTTTGCTTTCTTTTTTTTTATTGGTACCAGGGATAGAACTCACGATCGCTCACTTGCAAGGCAGGCGCTTATGCCGCTGAGCTAAATCCCCAGCCCCCACATTAATCTATCTTTCCTTCCACTAACACTACACTAATACAAAATTAAAGAATCAAGTAAAGTGCTTTCTCCTAGTTTATTCTTCAAACTTTTTTTAAGAATACTAAATCCTGTGCCTTTCTAAGTAAATCTTAGAATAAGATAATATGTCTACCAAAACTATTTCAGGATTTTGATAGGAATTACATTAAAGCTATAGATCAATTCAGAGAAAAGTAACATCTTTATTATATTGTCTTCCAATCCATGAACATATTCTATCTCTTCATTTATTTATGTGTACCCATACTTCTGATGATTGAGGTATTTTCCAATCTCCCCCAGAGGGTTAATATTCATTCAGTAGGAAAATACATCTGCCCATATTTATTATGTCATGTTTTTATGGTGGATGAAATCTTTAGGTAGTAGGTTCTACTGGTGGTGAGGAGGTCTTTAGGTCCCTGAGGGAATGTCTTCAAATGTGATATTGCCACTCTAATCCTTTTCTCTCTTTTTCACTTACTTTGTATGGTGAGCGGCTTGTTCTGCCACACAGTTCCACCAGGACTGCACTGGATTGCCACAGGCAAAAAACAATAGCATCAATCATTGACTGCCCCCTCCAAAACTGTGAACCAAAATAAACTTTTGCTCTTTATAAGTTGGTTATCTCAAGTATTATATTATAGTAACAAAAGCATGATTATCACATCAACTTATGGTACAAGTGAAAGCAAAGTCTATACTGTATGCTACATCTTTGTTGGCAAGGGTGAATATGACATTTCAGGTTTTTTCAGGCTACAAGATAAATGGCTGTAACCTAAAACTTTTCTGTATGTCCAAGCTATTCTTTTCTTTGGATAGAGAGAAAAAGACAAAGTGAGACTTTTTTTTCCTATGACAATTGGCACTTGTGCATTGTCATGCTCACTAATATCCATCTTGGACATAAGGGGAAAAAAGCCCACAGAAATCAGTGTCATGTTTTTCATGAAGACTAGAGGTCTCTTTTTTATTTTCCTTTGCCTTTCCATGTTTCAGACTTTTCATTTTTTTAATCAATAATATCTGTGGTATTTAGTTTACTTAGCTAGGTAAATAGAGAAAACTATATGCTGTACATTTCCACAAAGAGCATACATTACTTTTTAAATAAACATCTTAGAATAGTTTTAGATATAAAGAAAAATTTCAAAGATAGCACAGATCATTCTTTATATCTAGTTTTCCGTATTATTAACATCTTGCATTAGTATGGTACATTTACTAAAATTAATGCACCAAATATTGATACATGATTAACTAAAGTTCATACTTTACTCATATTTCCCCAGTTTACCCCTAATGTCTTCTTTCTGTTCAAGGATTCTGTCCAGCACACCATATTATGTTTAGTCAACAATTTTATTACATTCCTTTTGACTTGGTTTATCTTGACTATTTAGAGGACCTTGATAGTTCTAGGGAGCACTGTTCAGATATTTGTAGAACTTCCATTGATTAGGATTTGTCTACTATTTTTCATAATTCAACTATTTTTCATGATATCACCATGACATCACTGATGATGTCAATGTTTTTCTCCAGACTGAGGTAGTGTTTGTCATATTTCTTCACTATAAAGTTGTCCTAATTCTTCTTTTCATATGTCAATATTTGGAAGAAAATCACTATATATATAGACGTTGTCTAAAGAGAGGAAAGTTATATCCACATGATTGAGGATAAAGTATTTACACACATTATTCAGAATTTGTCTATATAGAAAATGTGTCTCTTATTCCTAATTTACTTATCAATCATTTATTTCTAGTGATATGGACTCAGAAATAGATATTTTATATTTTATTTCATTTTTTACCAGAAACAAGGAAACACATTCACATATAATAGTGAGAGCATAGTGAATTTGTTTCCTTGTTTCTGAATACTTCTTTTATTATAACATGCTCTTGGTTCATTTTGTATATTTCCTGCTCCAAGTCTAGAATCAGTAGTTTCTATAAGAAGCTTTGGTTCCTTTAAATTTTAATTTTAATTTTATGGGTATGTAGTTTATGCAGTTCACAATCATCTTGTGGACTGGTTACATGTCCATACCACAACACGCTTCCTTTTTTAAAGATCCCCTTCCCTTTCTCTCACACTTCCTTCCTCCTGCTCTAACTCCGCTACCCCATTTTTCATTCTTGTTATACTATTAATCTCATGTTGTAGCATATAATGTTTATATTAATTGAGGCTATTAGGTTCCTGTACATGACATAACTTTATTCTACTTATTTCCCCTTTCCCTCCTCTCCCTTCCCCTCCTCTTAACCCCTCATCCTTGTTCCCTTGGACTCCTTCCCTATGGCTAGAGATCCATCCTCTTGTCCCCTTCTATCCATCCTTTATTATACTCTTTGTTTGAACTTTGACTCACTCAAATGAGAGACACCATATGGTGTTTAAGCTTATGTGTCTGGTTTATTTCACTAAACATTACTTCAGGTATTTCATTCTCCTTGAAACTATTGTGAAGCGTATTGTTTTCATAATTTCCTTCTTAATTTCATTATTGGTGTATGCAAATGCTAATGATTTTTTGTGTTAATCTTGTATCCTGATACATTACTGAAGTTGGTTATTAATTCTAAGAGTTTTTGATGGAGGTTTTTGGGTCTTCTATGTAGAATATCTTGTCTTCTGCAAATAATGGTATTTTGAGGTCTTACTTTCCTATATGTGTCTCTTTTATTACTTTCTTTTGCCTAATTGCTGTGGCTAATATTTCAAATAACATGTTGAATATAAGAGGCAATAATAGACATCCTTGCCTTGTTGCTGATTTTACGGGGAATACTTTTCATTTTTCCCCATTTAATATGATGCTGGCAATTGGTTTGTCATAAAGAGCTTTTATCATATTCAGGTATGGTCCTTACATATCAGTTTTCTTAAGGACTTTTTTATCATGAAGGGTGTTGGATTTTTGTCAAAACACTTTTCTGTATCTATTGATATGATCCTATGGTTTTTACTATGTTTCTATTTATGTAATGCATTATATTTATTGACTTATATAAGTAGAGCCATTCTTGTTTCTCTGGGATGAAACCTATTTGATCATGATGTGTGACCTTTTTGATAATGTGTTGCACTCTATTTGCTAATATCTTGTGTAGGAGTTTGCATCTATATTCGTTAAGGAGATTGGCCTATGGTTTTATTTTTTAGTTGGATCTTTATCCTTTGGGATCAAGGTGATTCTGGCCTTCATAAATGAATTTGGGAGCATCCCATCCCTTTCAGTTTCTTTGAAGAACTTGAGGAGTAGTGGTGATATAAAATCCTTAAAGGTTTTTTTAGAATTCACTAGTGAATCTATGAGATCCTGGACTTTTTTAGTTGGTAGATTCTTTTTTTTATTTTTTTATTTTAAGAGGAAAAAAAGCAAAACAGAAAAAGGGTTAGAAATAACACAGAATTTCAGAAAAAAAAGCAGTAAGAAATCACTAGTTGATAAATTACATATTGTCTTCTTAGACCTAGTTTTTAAAGTTACAAAATTAAAGCATACAAAGTGTACATTCAAACAGTGAGACAGCAAAGAAGTTCAATGATCCTGTGACAACTTAGCAACATGGTTATCAATCCTACACAATTAAATATATCCATACAAAATATGGATATGCAGCCATATCCTCTAGAGCAATTTCTTTTCTTCTTTTTACTTTTTAAGTCCATTATCTGCTTAGTTATATCTTGTTTCAGGTTGCTCAGTAACTTACTGACTTGTTTTGTTGTTGTTATATACTTTTAATCACCTTATATAATTCTGTTGCCTTGTTTTTGAGTTTCTCCTCATCCATGCTCCATGGATCAGCTTTGGTGGAGTTGGGAGATTTTTGGAGGTATTTTGTTACTTTCTTATCTACTTGTTTTTTGAAGGTAGCAAAATACAGCAGAACAAGACAGAACAAACCCATGCAACCGCAGTCCAGTAAAAGTACCACAGAACCTCAGAGCAGGTCACCAGGACATGAGCAATAGGTTCAATAGTACAGCCCATTTTGTTCACATTAGCTGTTCTTTCAATCAAATAGAGGAAAATGGAAGGAAATATCAAACTTTTAAAAACAGAATATTGAATCAAAACTGAACAAAACAGTGATAAAAATATTTGCCTTCAAAGAGATGGTAGAAGGAAATCCCCCTTACTTGCCACACTGTATACATTCATCCTCCAAAAAGATACTTAGACCGCCAGGGCTGACTTGCTAATTGGGGAGGGGATGGATCAATGTCTGATTCTTAGCTGCTTACCAGGGTGGTGAGTAGGCTGCCTGTTCTCCGACCACCCAAAGTTCCAACATGATGCAGAGCACAGGAATCACTGATAGTTCCCGCCCTGGTGCGCCAGTGGCTTGCCAGGCCTCCAGCTGCTCACAGGTGGTGAGTAGGCCGCCTGTTCTCCCAGCACCCGAAGTTCGGTAGATTCTTTATTACTATGTCAATGCCATTTCTTTATATTTAGTTGTTAAACAAATTTGTCTTCTTTCATTAGTTTAGGTAGTTTGTATGTGTCTAGGAATCTGTTCATTTCTCCAAAATTTGCTAATTTGTTGAAATATAATTTTTCAAAGTTGTTACTGTCTTCTGGACTTCCATGGTATCATGATTTCATTTTTGTCATTTTTAATTATATTGATGTGAGTCTTTTCTCTCTTTCTTTTGGTGAATTTGGCTAAAGTTTTATCTATTTTATTTGTTCTTTCAAAGACTGGCTTTTCAATTGGTTGATTTGTTTTTTTCACTGATTTCTGCTGTCATCTTTATAATTTCCCTCCTTAATTTCAGTTTGAAGTGGATTTATTGTTTTTTCTCAAGTACCTGAAGGTTGCTCATAAAGTCATTTATTTAGCCTTGCTTGGTTTTCCGTATGTGAGCATTTACTGTGGTGCATTTTCCTTTTAGAACTGTTTCATTATATCCCTGAGGCTTTTGTTGAGCTATGCATTCACTGTCATTAACTTCCACAAATGTTTTAATTTCTTCTTTTATTTTTTCTGTGACCTATTGCTTGTTTAGGAATATGCTATTAATTTCTCCAGGAGCTTTTGCCTTTTCTGAAAGTTTTACTGGCATTGATTTCTATTTTCAGTACACAGTGGTCTGATCATATACATAGGATAATTGCTTTTAAAATATTTACTTAAACTAGTTTTGTGTAATAATATGTGATCATTTTTGGAAAAAGTGCCATGTGCTGCTGAAAAGAATCGATACTCTATTGTAGAGGGTTGAAATACTCTGTATATATCCATTAAGTCCATACATTTAAGGATATGGTTCAGCTATGATATTTCATTTTTTGTTTAGTTAATGTATTGCTTTGTGAAAGTTCAGTGTTAAAATTCCCTGTTATGACTGTGTTAGTGTTTATTTGATAATTGAACTGTGGTAGCATTTGTTTAACGAAGACAGGTGCTCCAGTATTTGGTGCATAAACATTTATCAGTGTTACCTCAATTTGTTCAATAGTTCCCTTACTAGTATGTAGTGGCCTTCCTTGTCACTTCTAATCAGTTTTAGCTTGAAGTTTACCATGTCTGACATTAGAATTTCTATCCCTGCTTGTTTTCAGGGTCCTGATATATGACATTTTATTTTCCATTTTTTGAATTTTTGCTATGAATATCTCTTTAGACTAGGAGGGTTTCTTGAATCTACCAAATGTTTGGATTTTGTTTTTGGTTCCAACCTGCCAATTTATATCTTTTAATTAGCAAGTTAAATCCATTAATGTTGAGAGATAGTACTGAGACATGCTGGTTACTTACTTCCATTGCCTTATCTGTTTTTCAATCCTTTGTTTTTTGTTTTCTGACATTTTTGTTGTTATTTATCTATTGATCTCAGTGTTTTCTTCAGTGTTTTTAGTTGTATCCAATTCATTATTTTGGTCAAGAATATTCTTAAGTATTTTCTCAAGAGCTGGTTCAGTTCTCATATCTTTTGATATGCTCTTTTTCATGGAAATACCTTTTTTTCCATCTATTTTGAAGGATAGCTTTGATGGATAAATTAATCTGGGCTGCAAGTTATTTGCTCTTAAGGTTTGAGATAATTCACACCAAGCTCTTCTGACTTTTACAGTTTGTATTGACAAGTCTGCTATAATTCTAATGTGTTTATCGTTGCATGTGATTTTGTGTTTTTCTCTGATTGCTTTTAAAATTCTAGGTTTTTGCAGGACAATTGGTAATTTAATGAGGATATGCCTTGGTGAGCTTCTTTTTTCATCATATTTGTTTGGTGTTTTACAAGCATTGTTTTCAAACTCTTCTATTTGGGAAATTTTCTTCCA
The DNA here is from genome assembly GCA_004027455.1 of Hydrochoerus hydrochaeris. Classification (NCBI taxonomy): domain Eukaryota; kingdom Metazoa; phylum Chordata; class Mammalia; order Rodentia; family Hydrochaeridae; genus Hydrochoerus; species Hydrochoerus hydrochaeris. The sequence continues at coordinate 632,249 of PVLA01000250.1, read as the reverse complement.
TTATTTCTGTATATATGTTAGTAAATCTATCTGTGCTATATTTATTCTAGTTTTCCTATCTCAAGTTAGCCTTATATTGGTCTTATTGTCATCTACTAGCTACTGGGAAATTTCCTGTTCTTTAATTTTTTTACTTCTTTGAGCTTTTTATCATAATTCACTATTTTGTCCTCAATTTCTGACACTATGTCTTCATATTTGTTGTTTCTGCAATTTATGAATTTTATAGGTTTTTTTTTTAATTACAGGTATTTCTCCCTGATTTTTTTAGGATTCTATATCCTTATTGAATCTGACATTTAAGTTTTGAACTATTTTGGTTCATCTATTTTTTTATCTATTTCACTAAAATTCACTGTGGCCATACTGAGTAAAATGGCTATGGATTTTTGGTTCATTTTCTCTTTGAATTTATCTACTTTTTAACCTATTTTTTACCTACTTTTTTTACCTATTTCCCTAAAATTCACTGTGGGCATATTGAGTAAAATTACTTGGAATTTTCTCTTTGAATATATCTACTTTCCTCATCCCTTCTAGGAACTTTTCACAGATTTCTGCAACCTGGTGTTTGTTTTCTTTCCCTGCTCTGCTTTGAGAGAGAAAAATTTGGAGCTCTTCTATTTCCTTGAACCCCAATGTTCCCATATGCATCTGTGATATACCCCCTTTTCCCCTCCTTTTTTGGATGAATACTGCAGATTGAAGACTAGAGAAATAAAGAGAGTTTTTGGCTTATATAGAGATTTATAGTAGGGTGTTGCCTCCCCATGAATAATTTTCAGCTTTGTATGCCCAGTGCTAATGTTTACTCCTTCTGTTACTTAAGTGATTTCAACTCTGCTCCGATGTTATCAGGTAGTCTGCTTCTAAAAGTGGCTAAATGTTACTGACTTCAGGGTTGCTTGCCTCTCTGTCTGGAGTGAGATTCCAGGTTCTTCTCATGTCTTGAACAATATGAGGAAATATAGTGACCAAGTTTACATGATAAAGTAAAAGTGAAGAGTAGAAGAGAAACTGGCTCTGCAGAGTTACCTTGGGTCAATTAAAGAAAAAAAAAGAGGATGAAAGCTAAAATAAATGTATAGCTGTGTCTGGGAAATGCAAAGTGGGTTATTGTGGAAAGTTACAATAGCAAGCACTGCAAGCATCAGTGTTCCCTTTATTCTGTCCAAATCTTATTGTCCTTTTTTTTTTTTTTTTTTTTTTTACCGGGGATTGAACTCACGACCACGCACTGCCAACGCAGGCGCTTATGCTGCTGAGCTAAATCCCCAGCCCCTCTTCTGTCCAAATCTTATGGAAAACTATGAGAATTTATATATATGGGTCCTGAGACACAATGCTGGAATCTCATGTCTCAGGCTGACGTCAGGTCTAGGTCATCATTTTTAAAACATGCTCAAGTTCTTGTGAGAAGTCCATGTGCCAAACTTTGATAACTGTTCTGGGCATGTGTCTTGGGATTTTGTAGTTAATGGGTCATGTCTACTCCCCCAGCCAGTTTTGCCATGCCTTGATCTATCTTGCTTAAGTTTTGGTGAAAGAATTACTTCTTTTTATAACAGGATCCACAGATTCAATCTTATGACACTTCTACATGATAGAACTTGCAGCTACACTCCCCTCTCCTTTGTCTACATTCTATGCATACTACCACAGTTTATTATTTGTGATTGTTCTGCAGTGAGGTGAAGTGAAGTGAGAAGAATGGGAGGTGGTTGGATAAGGATTGTTAGACACTAACGGGAAGGTTTGAAGGGAATAGCGTCAGATGAGAGGAAACTGTTAACGTGGAAACTGTTACTGTGGTGTTTGGTTGTACTGGAGTACTTTTAGTTGAACTGAGAGATTAGGATTCTGAGTTTTCAAAGAATATTTGTGAGGGCAAGGGAAAGATATGGGGAAAGGAGTCTTATTTTGTGATTGAAGAAAGCTATGTAGTTTTCAGAACCTGATGGTAAGGAAGACAAAGCTAGGTAAGATATTGAAGAGCCAAAGTTTATGATGGGGAGGATTGAGAGTTGATGCTAGAAAAGATAGGTGTTACTATGAGGGAGCCAAGTATGGGAAATATAAAAACTTAGGGGGAGGAGTTTATGTGTTTGTAAAATGAGTAAAGAGATATGTTAATAATATTGTTTCAGGAATCTGAGGTGAAGAAATTGGATAGGGAGCTGAGACAAGGGAGAGAACCTAAATATCTACTAAATCAAAGCCAATGAAAGAACAAATACACAAAGGTAACAACCTAATAAATACAAGAAACCACAAAGGAACATAACATAACCCCACTTTCCTAAATAATCAAGAAATATAAAAATACTAAACCTACAAAATGTCTAATGAGAACACAGGGTAAATATTTCAATGAGACATTGCATAGGTGATTCCTGAGTAACTTCTTTGCCAGATAGTGTGAATACTCATACCTAAATGACTTCTGTTATCCTACTGCTACAATACTGAAGCTAAGTCAGACTTACAACTTCTTTCCATCAGGCTAGTAAGCATTCTTGGAGAGTCTGATTCAGTCCAAGTTCCTGACTTGGAAATCTTTTACCTTCTCCCTGAGTGTGATGGTGGAATTATTGGAGAGATTCACTGGCATAAAATTGTCCAATGAATTAGGATTATTCTTATGAAATCAAATCAGCTACATTAGTTACAGTGGAATCTATCAGGGATTGTTGAGAAATGGCATACTATGAGACATTGTTTTGGATCTCTCTTTATCCTAAAGAAAAAAATCCACAGTTATAGTGAAGGCATCGTAATAACCCAAGTAGTGATCCACAGTTAATATGCACTAAATGTAATGGCTATGAATAATTACTTCATAGAGTCAGGTATATAAAGTCCAGAAAAATGGGGACCAAGTAATTCCAGAATTGGGGAAAGACAAAGAGAAAAAATGTTTTATTAAGTCCTCTGCTACGTGTTATGGGAAGGACATAAGAGGGAGACAAAGAGTCCTAATGATGGTGTCCTTATTACTTTTCTAATTGATGAGACAAAATACTCAAAGTTAAAGGAAGAAAGGTTTATTTTGCCTCAAGGTTTGTATAGGTTTCAGTTTATAGTTGGCAGGGAGGCATGACAAAGGGCCACCACTGAGAAGAAACAGGTCATGGCAAACAGGCAGGAGATAGCAAAGCAGCAAGCAGCAGCATAAAGACCCTGCCTTCTTTCTGTCCCTTTATATTTCAACTGGGCTACCCGCCTTTTGGGTGGTACCACCCACACCTATAGCGAGACACCCTTAATGCCAGCATCACACTCTTAATCTTAGCAACACATCCTTAATCCTAGAATCACACACTTTAATCTAGCCACCTTCAAACTCCACATCTATAAACAAATGAGGCTTTGTGGGACATCTAGATGTAAGCCATAACATTTCACTCCTGCATTCCCCAAGATTCATGCACATCCCTTTATGAAAAAATCATTTAGTCCATCTGAAAGAGTTGCCAGTGTCCTAACAGTCTCATCATTTCTGAAAAGTCCAAGTTCAAAGTCTCCTCTGAGATTTAAAGCAAACTCTTAGTGATGAGCCTCTGTATAAATGAAAAGAAAGTTAAACACTTCCAACATACAATGGCGCAAGATAAACATCCCTATTCCAAAATGAAAAAAAAAATGGGGAGAGAAAGTAATGGCATGAAAGCAAACCCAAAATTCAGCAGGGCAAACATTAACTCCTGTAGATCCATGCCCAGCAGCTGAGATAATCTCTGGCAAGATATGAACTTCAAAAGGCCTGTGTAGTTCTGCCCTTATTAAATTATTTGACTTTGCAGTTCTCATGGGTATTTTTTGGGGGGTTGTATCTGTTGTCTTCTTGCAGTTTTCTTCAGATGATCCATGTTCCTGCTTCTAGAGCCTTCTGAGCTCTTCACTGCACCTTTGGCTTCACACTCATACTTTCATATACTGCCTGGTCAGGGGCATACAGCTTGGCCTTGAAATCTAGGTGGAATCCTTCTTTACTCCACAACTCTTCTATTTTGCATGCACTTAAAATCACTGCTGCATGGATGATGCCAGTGTCTGCCACCAGCTGGAGCAGTAGCCAAGTTTCTTTCTCTCTTGGCTATAGGGGTAGAATGCTTGGAATGCTGAGCACTCTGAACCCAATCCCAAGAAATAAATTCTCTAGGCTGCTGCTATTCTGGAGTATGGTGCTCTGAGTCTCTCTTCACAAAGCAGTCTTTCACCTTTGCAATTTTGAGGCCACAAAGTGTGAAGTCTTGCTGATTCTTGTGCTGTCCTCAGGCCATTTTTTCTATTGTCCTCTTCCTTCTCAGCAACTCTCCTATGCTCTATTTTTATAGCCTACAACTTTACTATACCTTCCTTTCTGGCCAAACTCCAAGCATTAACTCATTCTTCTGAGCTTTTTTCTCTTGATTTTCAATATAGGTCTGGCTAAAATCCCCAAATAATATCCATGTAAGTGCCTCAACATTAGACTGCCTTGAAATTTCTTCTGCAAGATTAATTAGTCTGTCATCCTTAATCTCAGTGTCAAGCAGTCTCTGGGCACAAGCAAAATGCAGAAAAACTTTCTGCTAAAGCCTAACCCACATGACCTGATATCCAGTAGTCAATATAACTCTTGTTCTTAACTGAAATCTCTTTATCTTGGTCTTTCACAGCATTTCTATCAGCATTCTGGTCTTCTGAGCTTCGACTAGAATCTCCTATTAAGTGCAACTTAAAACATTTCAGGGTTACTGCTTCAGTCAGCATCTCCAAACTTTTCTAAACACTTCCTGCAAACTAATTACAAACGCTCCACATGGCCAGGTACACTCACAGCAATGACCTCACTCATGGTACCAAAATCTTTCCTGGTTACTTTTCTAATTGCTGAGACAAAATAGGTTTATTTTGCCTCATGATTTGTAGAGATTGCAGTCCACAGTCTGCTGGCTCCATGATAGGGTAGCATAGCAGAGGAGCATCACAGAGAAGAAACAGTCAATGTCAAGCAGACTGGAAACAGCAAAGCATTAAGTACCAGAAGCAGAAGAAACAGTTTGGCTTCTTTCTGTTCCTTTATATTCCATCCAAACTACCTACCTTTTACATAGTACCACCTACACTTAGTAGCACCAGCCTTGTGGTGAAAGGGGGACCCAGCTTCACATCCCAGTATCACATCCTTATACCCAACAATGCACATCCTACTCCAGCCCTCTTTGAAACTCTACACACAAGATCACATGAAAGTTTAAGTGAACATTTACATACAAATTGTAACAGTTCTTAAAGTAGTGTTCCATGTATAGATAGTGGTAACAGGGAAAACAGCACAAAATTGGTAGTGAGAGATAAGAATGGGAAAATATTCTATGACTGACATAAATATTAGAGAAGTTAAAGGAAAATAATTTAATAGTGGTGGAGAAAGAAAAGAAAAATTGGAAAGAATAATAAACAGGAGAAAAAAGTCAGGTAGAAAGATGTGAATAAAGTAGGAAGAATATAAAGGGACAAGGGAAAATTCCCTCACCCTCTTAAACTATATTGAAAGAAAAAGGTAAGAGGAAAAGAAGCACACACACAAACAGACATGCTCATAAAAGAAAAGGGGAGGGGAAAACAATGAAATAAAATGGGAGAATGAACAGGAGGAAGAAAAACAAAGAAAATACAAAATTAAAAATTATAAAATAAAAAATACAATACAATAAAAAATAATAGAAAGCTTTCTATTGTTTGGATATGTGACTCTTTTCTTCCATCCAGGATTAAGGAACAGAATTCAAGCCAAGACATATCTCTGTTTACACTGGAAGTCTATGGTGGAAGTCTGCCCTCAGAATGGTGCTGGGTGCAGATCACTTTATACAGTGAGAACAGGGTGCCAGTGTGAGCTTCCAAAGCTGTGTAACTCAGGCTGAACCTGGCCTCTGACCAGAGAAGCAGGTCCATGTTCACCAGCCCCAGCTCCTCAGCTGGACTCCCTGAAACCTGCTTTCCAACTGCCAGCTGTCTTTTGTGGCTGTTCCTCCCTCATTCACTCTGATAACTCAACAGTATGGAGTGTGGCTTGGAACCAAGTGATTGCTCTGAGACCCAGGTATAAACACTCAGTTCTTCACTACAATGATGTCCCCATTAGCTCTTGTTCCATGATTGTACCGGTAGGTGTTATACTGAGGTCACTCGCCAACTGTTGACTGCAGAAGGCCACTCTGGAAGCATTATCCAGTATTTTTCTTACTCTTTTCAAGTATTGCTGATTCTCAGTCAAAGCAGTTCTCTACATCTCAGTGAACACAAAGATTTAGTTTAGTTTTAGCAGAGCCTGGTCAGCAGGGGTTGTCCTCCCTCTTCTGCAAAGTGATCTATCTTTTCTATATCAGTTAATAATTTTTCTTCTTTGTCAGTTCCTTCCTGGCTCTGGTGTAACCTACTCTCACTTTGATTCCTCTCCAAGTTACTGCTTTCCAGACCTTAAACACTTTGTCCCAGAGAATCTGAGGTGCTGGCACTCTGTTCCACCATTTTTTCTCTTCTCGGTTCCTTTTTTTGGAGAATAGAATTATAAACCTACATTTTTGTTCTAAGTGTGATTGTTGAAATTGAGGTGTGTTACCTAGATTCCGTCATGTTAAAGGAAATATGCATGAACATACTAATCCATATATACTTATTTATAAATATTTGTATAGTTAGACACTTGTAGCTATATCAAGATATTTTTGAGCTCATACTGATATCTTCAAATGTAATCCAGCATCACATAGATCATTCTAATTTCCTCTTTTCCAAAACAAAGAATAAGGCATACAGAAAAAGCTCCTTGACATTACTCATGGCAATAATTCTTGGAATGATAACAAAACAAAACAAGGCAACAGAAGCAAAATTAGACACATGGGATTGCATGAAAATATAAAGCTTCAGTGCAGTAAAACAATCAAAAGAGTGAAAACACAAACTACAAATTTGGAGAATATACTTGAAACTACACATCTGAAAAGGACTCTGTATTCAAAATATAAAGGAAGTTAAATAATCAGTAATAAGATACAAATAAATATAGTTGAAAATATTCAAAGAAATTTGTAAATTAGTATGAAGTTTCCTCAAAAAAGTAAAAATATAATTACCATACAATCTACTAATCCCACATTTCAATGTACATTCAAGGAAGCTGAAATCAAGATTTCATAGCAAAATTTGTACTCCAATATTCATTCCAGCATCACTCACAATAGACAAGATATGAAAATAACATAAATGCCCACCAAGGAAAAAATGGATAAAGAAACTATGGTATATGCATATAATAGAATATTATTCATATTTAAAAACAATGAAGAGTGCTATTTTCAACAACATGGATAGACCTAGATGGCAAAATGTTAAGTGAAATAAGTCAAAAACAGAAACAAAAGCACCATTTGCACTTATATCTGGAATCTAATACAATCAAACTCATAGAAGCAGAGAGTAGTATAGCGGCTACAATGACACCGTGGGAGGGAAATGAGGAGGCATTGGCCAGAAGATTCAAAGTTTTAGTTATAAAGTTTGAATAATCTCTGGAGATCTAATATATAATAGAATGTTTATAGTTAACAATACTGTATTGAATAATTAATATTTGCTAAATAATAGATCTTATATTAATTCCTCTTGCCAAAGAAGAAAAACAAATTATAGTAATAAAGATGTTGAAGAATCTTTGTGCAGTTATGGATATGTTTAGGCCTTGATGGAGGTAATGGTTTCATAGGTGTGTACTTACCATTAAACTCCTATTTGTGTGTATATATACATATATATATATATATATATATATATATATATATATATATATGAAATATGCACAGATTTTTATATGTCAACATACCTTAATATAGTGTATATTTTTTAAATAAAGAAAAAAGCAGGGCATAGTGATGCATGCCTGTAATCCCCACATGCTGGGAGGCTGAGGCAGTAAGATTGCATGTTTGAGCCCAGCCTAGGCAACTTGGTGACTTAGTGAGACTCTGTCTCAAATTTAAAAATTTTTAAAAAGCATTAGAAATATAGCTCACTGTGGAGGCCCTGGGTTCAATTCCCAATACAATGAAGGCAAGAAGGAAGGTAGGAAAGCTGGAAAAACTCTGGAAAATCCTCAAGTAAATTCTCAAGTAGTTGAGTGACTTCCAGAATTGTTCTAATGTTCATGACTAGAAATTATCCAGGGTAATTGCAAAGGCAGACAAAGAAGCTGCCAAGACATTTTTCTTTACAATCCAAGAAAATGACAAGGAAAGCATCATCCTCAATGAAATTGCAAATTTGGATGAAAGAGTTCTTTGGGACCTATCTTGAAGGTACTCTGTGACTTGGGGTGCAAGAGATGGGTTGACTGTGATAGTGGGTACAAGTATAGGGCAGATTCCTCCACGCCACTATTTTATTAGTTTCACATGTCTTTGGTTAGTGTTCTGGTTAATAATTAAAGTAAGTTTTAAACAATATAATTCAAGCCTATATTTTCCCATAAACCATTATTTTTAAGGTACAGGTTAAACCTATGATGGTACATAGTAAAATTCATGTATTAGAGTTTGTTATTTGTTTCTCTGATGCTAAATCACTAGATTTTGAATATACTCTCTCCAGGCAAACATTTGATCTCATTCATATTTGCAACCTTAACCTGCAACACAGTAACTTCCAGGTGGTTAAATATACATTATAATGTAATTTAGTACCTCCACCTGATTTCCTTTGGGCCTTAATAAGTTCTTAGCCCCTGGGCAGGCATCTTCTCCAACCACTCACCTTCACATCCCAGTGAGGTAAGATGGCCTTCTGCCTTGACATCCTTGAGATATGCCCATCAGTAATTCAAAATCAAACATTTCATACATACCTGCCAATTAATAATTGATTGGCTCAATATTTTCTTGGCAGGCCCTACTTCTGTATTCTGTTTGCTGTCAAGTTCAGTGATGGCTGTGGGAATGCCTAATTTGTGGTGTCTGCCTGCTTGAAATTGTTTTTATTCTGAAATGGAATTCCTTTCAGCCTGCACAACCAGCTACAATAACTTGCATTTCAAGAGCACTTAAGTTTCCAAAGCATCTTCCCACACGTTGTTTCTAATGCTCTTAATGACACTGAGGGTCAGAAAAAGCAAACACTTTCCCAGACCTTATAGAAAGAAGGTCAAGTACAGTTAAAGGACTTAAGATACAAAGAATCTAAACCCACATTTGCCCCTATTTCTAACTTTTTTACTCCTCTAACTTTTAATACTGTGGCAGTATGGTACAATTAATGTGTAGAATGTAACTTTGCCTTGAATTTATCCCTTATAATAAACATACTCAAAGAGAAATGACATATTTTAATTGTAAAGCAAAACAAGGTAATTTTCAAGTAAACAAATGGAGTTTATCTTAAAAATAGTTGACAACTTTTATTGTTTTATTTTAAAGTGAATAAAACCTAACAAAATAAAACATAATAAAGCCAATCAAAGCAAAACAGTGAAACTGGTACAGAACTTCAAAACAGGATAATAGGAAAGCAACAATGGCAACCATAATATGTCTTGTCACCTTCAAAATAGTTGTTCATACCATCAGACACAGTAAAAACAAATAAAACAGAACAGAATAAAACCAATTGAAACAGAACATTGAATAAAACAAAACAATAAATTGGAACAAAACAAAACAGTGAGAATAATACTGGATTTCTAAAACAAGACAGAAGGATATTTCTCATATTTTCTATATTGCATACTGTTATCTTCTTAATAGATGCTCAGACTACTAGCCTTAGTCCTGCAAAGTCAATCAAACAATACAAGCATTTAGTTATTTTTGTTCCTCAGTTGCCATCAACTCAGCCTGTCTTCCAAATCAGCCAGTTGCTTATGGGGCAGGAGGTGGGGAGTTGTTGTTGATTCTCAGCCCATGCACCAGTTGGCTCATGCGAAGGGCAAATTTTCTTATCTCTCTTCCTGGGCCCCATGGTTTGCATGACTCACATGAAAGGTGAATTGGCTTCTTATTGTATTCCTCTCAGACCCAGCAAGGCTTCTGCTGACTCGCAGGAAAAGAGAACTTGTCCTTTCCTGGGCCCCACGTGGTTTATGCAGCTCACAGGAACAACAAATTGCCTTCTTGTTGTACTTCTCTCAGACCCAGCATACTTTCTGCTGGGTGTCTTGCCTGTCTTCCTGGGCCTTGCATGGTATGCACTGCTCACAGAAAGGGCAAATTGGCTTCTTCTTGTATACCTCCCAGATGCATCATGGCTTCTGCTGACTCACGGGAATAGTGAACTATCTTGTGTCTCTTCCTGGCCCCATTATTGAATGTAGGACACATTAGACACTTAATGATATATCTGAGAAAATAGAAAACATTTCCTTAAAGGTGCACATTTATTTAAAAAAACATTTTACTCATTAAAAATTTTTAAAATGACCTCTAAGAATTGAAAAAGGAGCCCAATATTGGTAGAAATTTGATTTCATGAATAAAACCTTGAAGAGCTCTGTATTAGTTACTTTCCCATCACTAGGACAAAATATCCAGCACCCACACGTTAAGAGGAGAGGGTTTTTTGGCTCACAGTTTCTGTGTATTCAGTCCACTGTTGACTGAACCCAGCATGGTGGAAGATCACAGCAGAGGAAAGCCAAGTACCCCACAGCAGCCATATAAGGAAAGAGAGGGAAAAGGGAAGAGTCAAAGACAAGAATACACTCTCCCAGGTCACATTACCAATGACCTACCCCCTTCAATCAGGTTCCATTTCCTAACATCACATTCAGTTATGAATTTATCAATAAGCTAAAAAATTAATAAGCATAGCATTCTTCTATGATCCAATCATCTTCCCAAGTCCCCAATTCTGAAAACAATGAAAACTTTTGTGTTTCATTTTAGATTTAAAACTTAACAAGCTATGATTTCAATCTTCTTTGTGTTACTTAAAACAAGAAGATATGAATTTTTCTTTGAGCCACAGTTCTTTTTAAAACAATGCTTCTTTTGCTAAAGAAGCACAAAGAAAACACAAGGTACCAAGCAACAAGATTTCAGCCCACTGCCCAAATCTTCACAAGGATTTAGCTCTGGACATGTCCCATACTATGTCACAGTTTTCAGAAGACCCCAATTAACCCATCTTGACCCATGAATGTGCCCTTAGGATTGGTTGGGTAAGTTCAGCCAGCAGAGCCAAAAATAACACTTGAACCATCCCTCATGGAGGAGGTGGAGGTGGGAGGCAGGAAAGGAACTAGTTTCCAAGAAAAAGCTGTTGCCAAAGGAAAATGGAACTTGAGGGTTTTTTTATGTAAATGGAAAGAAAGGCATCCCTCTCAATGAATGTATCTGTCTCTAAGATGTTGCTTTTTACATCTTAGGGACAGAGAATTCAGTCTCTGCTTAGGCCATTAGGAGTCATCTTTGTGCAGTACATGAACTGCACAAATATAGACAATGACCATAAGGAAGAGAAATGTCAGATGTCCAGAATTTAAGATTTCTTAATGAAAGCAATTTTGATTAAGAAACCTAATATCCCTCTCAGTACCAGTTGTCTGTAACACTTCATTGTTTCAGTCACAAAATTTATTCAATTTCTTAATCTTTTGTCATGGACATTTTTTTGTGTATCTTACATTTGGCTCAGATATATATTTCACTTTTATCTCTTTAAACATCTAAGGATCCAAGTTAATATATCAGTCATACTCCTGGACCATAATTTAAATTAGCTTCTTGCGATCCTCACATCTTCTCTATAACTTATTTTTGCAGGTTTTTTCTGGATGAAATGGCTAAAGATGACAAATCAGGGTTCCCAACACTGTTTTATCCTATGCCTGCATTTTAGCCACAGTGTTACATGCAATCATTTTGACAACATAGTTTGGGCATGACTGACCAACATTTGATAACTAGAGAAGGACCAGAAGATCCTGTGAAGGCATTATTGGCTCTTGATTGATGACCTCTGCCCTTTTTCATATTTAGACTGGCACAGTTTCAAAATCAGGGGCCAATGACTTTATATGTCTAAATCTCAGTTTCCCTCATCTATGCAATAATAAATCCTGCTTATCAAAACCAAAATGCAATATTCACTGATATCATGAGCCTGAAGGGTCTGTAATGAAAGTCACAGTCTTCCCCTCAGTCTTAGCTTGTGTGGTGAGAAAGCCAATGCTCTTTTTAAAATTTCTTCTGTCTGTACCATATAGAATGTTTTCTCCTTTTCTGGATTTCCTGAAATCCAAAATGAAAATTCTACCTGCTCTTACTATAACATTAGAAACAGTAATAAATTTTCAAAGAAGAGACAAAAGAACATAAATTCAGGTAGACAAAAAAAGTACCACTCAGCCAATATATATGTCTTATAATATTCAACAACATGTAAATGCTATGTAAATAGTTGTAGTATATTGTTTAGACAATGACAAGAAAAAAGTTATACATATTCAGTAGAGATAAATATGCTTTTGAAAAAACTTTTCAACCTGTCTGACTATATAAGGTTTGATACTTCACTTGACTCCTGGATATTCCCCCAGTAGGTAAACTATGACCACTGTATTTTATCTTCTGTTTCTTGGCCCTATCATCGGAATCCCTTTGAGTAACAATAAGTTAAATACACATGATGAAAAGTTGAACTAAATTTTAGCTTTCTATGGGAAGCAAATTACAAAGAAGACTTCTCACACACTCTCATAGGAAGGGGAGGAATTGCAATGGCCCCTCCCCAACACAGAGCAAAATAGCTACAACAAAATCCCTTTACTGTTGTAGTCCTTTCAACCTAAGGATAAGTCTTTTCCCCACTTGACAGATGCAGAATTCTCTTCTTAAGGCTGCTGCATTTTGCTACCCAAAACTCTACCACCTATTTGCCATGACATTTTAAATACAAATATTCAATATCCTCATTTATAAGTTTTTCACAAATGAGCAGTTATGCAAATAAACTATCATTCTTGTTATAGTGTCATCCTAAAGAAGACTTTGTACTTTTGCTTCTCTGCCTGTAATTTGAATATCAACCCTGGCTTGCATTTAAATGCCTTCTTCCAAATGTTTCTATCCTACAATTAAGACAGGCTGCTTGTAGGGGGAATGTAGTACTTTGTTTATGCCTTTGTGTTAAAAATAACTGGGTACTCTTTCATTGTAGTTAAAAGATTATAGTATCTTTCTCCACTGTTTTTTTTTATGAAGGTAAATACTAAGACAGTTAAAGACAGTCCTGGGATATCTGATCAATGTAAATATAATATAAGCAGTGAGGTAGGCTTAAAAATAAACATTCAACAAATACCTTGTTTCATTTGTAATTCTGAACTCTTTCAAACTCAGCTGTCAGAATACAGCTGTACTGATTAAAACCCTTTGAATAACAAAGATGTCCAGACAAAGTGATGTGACCTTGTAAATATAGTCATCAATAGGAAAATGACAAATATTTGGGCAGACTCTTAAAATAAGTGGCAGTAAGTATACTCAGAAGTAACTAGATAGTGCTTAAAAATACATTAGAACATTTTATGCCTGATGTATCACCCATGGTACCAGTACCAAGTAAAGAACTTTATGTATGATGAAAAATTAATAAATGCTGACTAAAGCAAACTGAACAGTTTTCAACTACTTCAGAAAATATATATGTCTACAAGTTGAACTCTTGACAATAATCTTTAGACATGTAAGATGTGAATTTATTTAATTAACCCACAAGTATTTAGTAGGGATTTGTTATACATGGAGAAAATTTGTCTCCTGCAATTGAGAAGTTCTTGATCTAGCAAAAATAATACATGTATGAGTCAAAATGAGAGTCTCAATAATTGCAAAGAATATCTGAGAGGGTGTCTCAAAGAGTTGATGTTTGAAATGGCCTTAAATTTTGTTAAATTTTGTTAGAACCAAGAGAATTCAAAGTTGAGACAGCACAATATGCAAAATTACTGCTGCAGAAACAAAATGAGAGTGATGAAGAAATGGAAGGAACTACAGGATATCTTTATATTGAGGGCTGGTGGAATAAAGTGAAAGATCAGATTAATAGTTTGGCTTCCCCAGAAGCAATCCCTATGATGAAGACTTGTGTCCAAGAAACTCCTTATGTAAGTGCTTCCAGGAGAAACCATAAGATAGAAAGAAAATTAGGATAGAGAAAAAAAAGAAGACATACAAAGTCTAATTTCAGATAAAATTCTACACAGGAGACCTTCAAACTTGCCCTTGAGAATTCTGGAATGAGTCATTTTTAAGAACTTACTGATCTAAAAGCAGAGGCCCACGATTTGATACTTCTGCAGACATCAGCCCATTTGCCAAAGATTATCTATCCAGCAGGACACAAACTTCCAGTTACTTCTTTCTTCCTGTTTCACCATGACAAGAATCTCCATTGAAATTTGACAGTTCTCTGAAATAATGTTGATGGTACAGGATTTTGGAGGTGAAAATATACTAAAGCTGGGAGAGGAGTGCTCAGAAATGGTAAAGGGAACTAAAGGACATATAGGCTGACATTGGGAGGAAATATTATATAGATGGGGTTGGTAATGAAGCAAGGAGATAAAGGAAGTTAGATAGGGCACAGGTATGAACAGTTAACCTAATATAAACTAAAATCTGGGGCTTAAATTAGTTACATACCAGAGGGCTCAAATAACTAACTTAGCCAAATTGACTGTCAGGGCATAATGTAATGCAATGGACAAAGAACACATACCTAAACAAATGGGAGAAGGCTTGAAGGAAGTGAAATGCAAATGAAGCAGTTTTGGCCTATCTGCAGCTAGGAACATCCATGATTTCTATCACACACAACAGTACCAAAAACTTCATAAAAATCCCTTAACCTGTGTCCCATCTTATGGAACCCTTCTCAATAAGTGGGGGAACTTTTTCTTTTATGCTTTCTATTAAAAATACACTCAGTCATTCCTTGCTGCTTGTGGTGTGTCGTTTTGTCAGCTTCAGTCTTCATTGCCCCAAAATAAGGACCCAAATTACAGCACAGGAGGGAACTAGTTACAGTAAAATAATTCATGTTAGGCTGCAAATGGTCTTCAAAACATTTTCTTCACATGTTTACTGAAGTAGTTCTTAAAAATAATATACATGTCATCAGGAACTTTTAGTTGGCACATAAAATATTATTAATTTAATATTAGGCAAGCATTGCTTTTCAACCCAAGTCAAAGACATTACAGGAAAGGAAAAATAAACAATAATATCTCCCTGAAAAAGATACAAAAATATTCAACAAAATATTAACAAAGTAAACCCCAAAATATATAAAACAGATAATGTATCATAATCAAGTGAGGTTCATCTCACAAATGAATGGTTGGGTCAACATTTGGAAATCAATCAGTGTAACTCATTTTATTAATAGGGTAAATTTAAAAATTCCTGTGGAGGTGAGGATGTAGCTCAGTAGTAGAGCACTTGCCTACCATGCACAAGGTCTTGAGTTTCATCTTCAGTACTGCAAAAAAATTTTAAATCCTTATGATTTTATCAGAATATATACAAGCATTTGATAAAATAGATTAATTCACAATAAAAATGTAGGATGTGATTTTTTAGCTAGAAAAGTAAAAAAAAAAATAAGAGCAATTCTTTAACCTAATAAAGGATGTCTAGAAGCTAGGTGTGGTAGCAAAGGCCTATAACTCCAGCATTTTGAGAGGCCAAGACAGGAGGATCACAAGTTTCAGCCTTAACCTGAACAATTTAGCAACTTAAAAAATAAATAAATAAATAAAATTTTAAAAGGGGCTAAAGATGTAGCTTGTGAAGGTCCTGAGTTCAATACCAAGTAATGAAAAACAAAGTATTTGGAGAAAAAAAGTATACCTAATAATTTTTTTACATGGAAGACTAAATGCATTCCCTATAAAATGAGAAAGCTGCCAGGCATGGTGGCACATACTTGCACTACCAGCACTCGGGAGGCCTAGGCAGAAGGATTGCTGCAAGTTTAAGACCATCCTGGGATACATAGTAAGTTCTGAGCTATCCTGAATTACACAGTGAGACCCTGGCTAAACAAAACAAAACACCAAACATAAATGAAAAAGTAAAGATATTCTTTTCCATTGCTCCTATTCAACAAAGTGCTTAAAGGCTTAGCTAGTACAAAAAGAAAAATAAAAAGCAAAATCATGTTTTACTTGAGATAATATAACTGCCAATGTAAAAAAAAATCCTAAAGTATCTACAAAATACTCTTATACCTGAATAGGAAAATCTGTTCACCTAGAAAAATTGCAGGATACAAAGTTCACTTATAAATTCAGTTGTATATTTATATACCAGATGTCAAAAATAAGAACTAAGAACATATTATCATGTATAATATATTTTAAAATGAAGAACTTATTGCTATAGCTTTTTTATGAGTCAACTTACCTAGGTCATGGGTCCTAGTTATTGAATCAATATAGGTATTTTTGTGAAAGAGTTGGGCAGATAGAAATAAAGTCACTACTCAGTGGGTAGTACATAGGCAGTGTAAATGTATAGGTAAATGTATTTCTCAAAGTGGTATGGGCTAAATTTTGAGCACTTTATATACTATGATTGAATGTACAAATGCATAAATGGTACATAATGGAATAATGTTTCTCACTGTCAGAGAAAAGAGTTAAAAATTAACTTTGGGGGAAGACGAGAGTGAACTGTGACCACTGAGCCAACTCTAGAAGCAGTACTGAAGCATATTCTAGAAAGAGATAAAAATGCCCATAATTCCAAGAAGAACAGAAACCAATCACCAAGGGGGTCAAGAACAGAACCAACAGCAGGAAAATAACATGACAAAGATAAGCCTATATATATATATATATATATATATATATATATATATATATAATTTTCAATATAAATGATCTCAATTCACCAATCTGAAGAAACAGATTGATAGAATGGATTAAGAAACAAGATCCAAAAATATGCTTTATACAAAAAACACATCACAGTAAAAAAAATTCAAAGACTAAATTTCAGAAGATGGAAAACAATACACTATGCTACAGGAATCCATAGTAAACCAGTAGTAGCTATTCTGTTTGGAGACAAAGTGAACATCAGACCGAGAATAATCAAAAGAGATAAAGAAGGTCACTACATACTTCTTAGGGGAAACCTTCAAGAGGAAGAGAGACAATTATATATATATATATATATATATATATATATATATATGCCAAATACTGGAGGACCCAACTATATAAGACATTAATAGACATAAAAATTCAAATAAGCAATAACACAATTGTAAAGGGGAAACTTACTATCTCATTGTCACAAAAAGATACATCAACTAGATAAAAAAATCATCAAAGAAATATCAGAACTGAACCAAACCTGTGAACAAATTGATCTAGTAGATATTTATAGAGAATTCCATCCAACAACATCAGAATACACATTCTTCTCAGCTACACATGGGATGTTCTCTAACATAGACCATGTACTAGCCCATTTAACATGCTTCCATGAATATGAAGGAATTGCATCATATGATCTGATCATAGTGCAATGAAATTGGCAATTAATGGCATAAGAAACCACAAAAACTCCATAAAATACATGGAAATTAAGTAACACCTTCCTGAACAACCAATGGGTAACAGATGGAATTAAAGCAGAAATTAAACAATACCTACAATTTAGCAAAAATACAAATACAATTTAAGGAACCTGTAGGATGTAAAGAATACATTAAGAGGGTAATTTATATTAATGAAGTCTTATATCAGGAAAACAGAACAAGCACAAATAAACAACTAAATGCTGCAGCTCCAGCTTCTAGAAAAAGAAGAGCAAGCAGGTCAATCCTAAAACTCATACAAAGGCAAGAAATAATAAATATCACAGTATAAATTGATGCAATGGAGACTAAGAAAACCATACAAAGAATTAATAAATCAAAGAGTTGGTTTTTTGAAATAATAAATAAAATTGATAAACTAGCCTACCTTATCAAAAAAAAAAAGACTCCAATGGAATGAAGAGGTTGAAATCACTACAGATCCTGTGGAAATTCAGAAGATCATGACTACCTACTTTAAAAATCTTTACTCATATAGAATGGAAAAGAGAAAATGAACTGATACTCAGATACATATGAATTAACAAAGCTGAATCAAGAAGATATAAAATTTCTAAATAACCCAATATCACTTAATGAAATTGAAAATGTAATTAAAAGCTTACCAACAAAGAAAGGGCCAGGTCCTGATGGATTCATGGCTGAATTTCACTAGAAATTTAGAGAAGATTTAATGCCAATACCCCTCAAAATCATTAATGAAATTGAAGGGGAAACAATACTCCCTAACTCATTCCTGAAGGCAAGCATTACCGTGAAACCAAAACCAAAGAAAGACTCAACCAAAAAGGAGAACTACAGACCAATCTCACTAATGAACATAGATGAAAACTCCTTAATGAGATACTAGCAAACAGAATGCAGCAAATCATCAAGATTATACACCATGACCAAGTGGGATTCATTCCAGAAATACAAGGATAGTTCAACATACAGAAATCAATAAATGTAATACATCATATAAACATAGCCAAAGACAAAAATCACATGATCATCTCAATAGGTGCAAAAAAAGCTTTTGATGAAATTCAATACTCTTTCTTGATAAAAGCTCTACAGAAAATCAGAATAGATGGTCTTTATCTGTGTGGTTGATTGTATCAACTTGATAATTTTAGAAGCTTAACTAAATTAGTTCAGCAATTCTACACTCTAGGGTGCACAAGACCCACCATAGGGCAGTTCATCACTTGGGTGGTATAAAAAGGAATGAGAAAGGACAGACAGGTTTTCACTCTTTGGAGGAGCTCCATCCATTCTTTGCCTTCAGCTTGGTTGTTTCCTGGCTTATAGCACTGACTCTTTGCTTTCACCTTAGATCACTCACATGTTTCATGCACAAACTCATCAGCCTTCCTTCACATACCTATTGGCCTGATAGTGACTTACACATTGTAAGTCAATCTTGTAATTTATTATACACTTATACATCTTGTGTTATATCTGTTTGACTACCAAAACCCTGACTGATGAAGAGGTCATTGCTGTAGCTATATCTGACCAAATGTTTCAAGAGCCTTTGGGAAGAGTTTAGAAAGGTTTGGAGATGTCATCTGACAGAGTAGAGCTGGAACACATTAGGGTGCTCTGTATGAGAGATTCTGGTCAGAGATCATAAGAACAGAAGGCTGGTAGATATCCTGCCAGGAAAGAGGCTCAGGAGGTTTCTTCTGAGAAGAAGGGATACATTGTCTGTTAGATTCCAGACAGTGCATGTTCTGGATTGCAAAATGTTTGTCTACATTTTGCTCATGTTCAGAGATTTTTTCATGACATTAAAATTAGCAACAGTTGACTAATCTGCAGAAGAAATTTCAAGGCAGTTGAATGTGGAAGGCAGTGTCACAGCTATTGTTGGGGATTTTAGCCAGATTTATGAAGTGAATCAAAAGCAAAGAACCCAGATGGGTGATTTAAAATATTGTGAGTTTGGCCAGAAAAATCTCCAGTAAAGCTGTGGACTGCAAGAATAAAGGTGATGTAATCTCAATTTCTGAGAAGGAACAGGAGAATATAAAAGATGGCATGAGGGCATCAAAGAAAGTAGCAAGTATCCACCATTTGCTTCCTCAAATCTACAAAAGTGAAAGACTTTGCTTTGAGGAGAAAGCCACAGAGCAACATGTTCCACAATGGTGGCAATCACACTACATTCCAAAATGGCAGTGGCTGCACCAGGATCCAGAATGGTGGTGGCATAGAGAATTTGTTCTTCAGATCAGGTTCAGAGTGGTCAGTGATCCAGACACTATATCCATACAACCAAGAGGGAAGAAAGATTGGATACTGCTCTAGATGGAGGTAGACTCTGGCATTATCCACATGGTGCTGGTTTTACATGCATGTAGAATATGAGTTCTGAGGTTAAAAAGACTTCCACCCATATTTCAGAAGAATGCCTGGGAGGCTAGACAGTGTGCTCCTGAGAGGGCAATATGTGATGCTGTGAAAGTGAAACCAAAGCAGCTATGGAGACCCCAGAAGTTTGGAGAAGCCAGGAATGTATATCATCTGAGGAAACCTGCAAGGAGGAAACAAAGTGAGCCTAAGAGAGAAGACATGGGAGCTACAGTTACCAGCTGCACTGTAAGAGCAGAGCAAAACAAGTCTTTTGGAGCTCACTATTTGCCACAGATTGCATTGGACGCTGCATATGGAACTACAGGACTTAATGCTTCTTGCCCTGCTGGATTTTGGACTTGCTTTGGTCCTAATCCTTTGTATCTCACTGTTTGTTACTTTTGGAATGGAAATATTTATCTTGTTCCATTGAATATTGGATGTTTTTAAATTTCTTTTCATTTGTACAGGGTCTCACACCTAAGAGTACCTTACATCTCAGTGAGACTTTTGACTTGGACTTTTCAGCAAACCTGAAGCTGTTAAGATTTGGCAACTCTTAGAGATGGACTAAATGAGTTCTACATAAAGGGATGTGCATGTGTTTTGGGGGAGCCAGTGGTAAAATGTTATGGTTTGTGTCTAGATGTCTCTAAAAATCTCAGCAGTTATGGGGGCAGAGTTCCAGAGTTTGTGATTGATTTATGGTTCAATGCTGGGATTATGGGTATGAGTGCTGCACCCACCCTGGAGCTGGTAGCCTGCACACAACATAATGGAGGAAAGAAGATTTGTTCCTTGCTTTTGTCCCTTTTGCCCTTTTTTCTCTTATTGTTTTTGTTGTCTTCCACAGCCATGAACTGTTGCCTTCTGTCATATGCCACACTGCCCCACAGCCAGCTGATTATGGAATTCAACCTCCATAAACTGTGAGCTAAGTAAATCTTTCCTTGCTTCCATTTTTTCATCAAGCATTTTATCTCAGCAATAAAGAAAAGTACGCAAGACGGCATCAAAGACAAGCCAACAGCCAAATTTATGCTAGACATAAACTTAAAACTTTTACTCTAAAATCAGGAAAAAGACCAGAATGCCTAGTATTACCACTTTTATTCAGTATAGTTCTGGAAACATTACTCAGAGCAACTGGAAAAGAAAGATAAAAGGATAAGGATAGGAAAGGAAGAAGTTAAATTATTGTTTGCAGATGATGTAATATTCTACATAGAAGATCCCAAAAACTCCAACAAAAGACTTCCCGATTTAATAACCAAATTCAGTAGCATAGCTACTGAATATGAAGTCAGTTCTCAAAAATCAATAGCATTCCTGTACACAAACAACAACCTCACTGACAAAGAAATTAGCAAAGCACACCTTTCACAATATTACCCAAAAAACTGCAATACTTAGGAATCAATCTAATGAAGGAAATAAAAGATCTATATGTTGACTATTACAGCACTACAAAAAAAGTGATCAAAGAGGATATCAAAAAGTGGAAAGATATCCCTTACTCATGGATCGGGCAAACCAACATTATGAAATGGTCATACTACCAAAACTGTTACACAGATTTAATGCAATCTCAATCAAAATACCATTAGTATACCTCATAGAACTAGAGAAAACATTCCTGAAATTTATTTGGAAACAGAAAAGATCTAGAATAGCAAAGGTAATCCTGGACAACAAAAGCAAGGTGGGAGAACTCACAATCCCTGACTTGAATTACTACTACAAAGATACTGTGATAAAAAATCAGCCCAGTAGTAAAAATAATTAAAAAAAAACAGACCTGAGGATCAGTTGGACAGATTAGAAGATGCAGACACAACTACAAGGACACTCAGCCTGTTTGTATTTGATAAAGGGGATAAATATGCTCACTTGAAGAAAGATAGCCTTTTTAATAAATAGTGCTAGAAAAACCGATTTTCATGCCTATCACCATGCAGTAAAATAAAATCAAAATGGATCAAAGTTCTAAATATTAAAGCAGAAACACTAAATCTACTGGAAGAGAAAGTAGTTAGAAATTTTAAGGATATTGGTATATGCAAAGAGTTCATGAACAAAACCCAAATTTTTAAGTACTCCAAAGAACCAACAACTGGGATCTCATTTTATTAAAAAGCTTTTTCACATCAAGAGAAATCACCAACAGAGTGAAGAGAAAACCCAGCGTAGGAAATTATTTTAGCCAGTTGTCTCTCAGACAAAGGACTTCTATCTAGAACATGTAAAAATTGAAAAAAACTCAGAACCTCATTTTTAATGAGCCAATCCAAAAATGGGCCTCCAAGATCAATACATATTTCTCAAATAAAATACAAATGACAAATAAATATATGAAAAAATGTTCAACATCATTGGTTGTTTGAGAGATGCAAATTAAAACAATACTGGCATTCCATTTCACTCCAGAAAGAAAGGCTATCATAATAACAAATGGTGGAGGAGTTTTGAGGAAAAAACAAACCTTTCTCCACTGTAGGTTGGAGTGCATACTGGTGCAGCCACTGTGGAAATCAGTATGGCGATTATTCAAGAAGGTAGCATTAGAAGTTCCATTTGACTCAGCTATTCCCTTTTAGTGTATCTTCCCAGAAGGATTTATATCATCATACCATAGCAATATATGTGCACCATGTTTATAGTGGCACTATTTGTAATATCTAAATATTGGAAACAACCCAAATGCCCATCAATCAATGATTGGATGAAAAAGATGTGGTAGTTTTATACATTGGAGTACTACTTAGCTATAAAGCAGGATAAACTTGAGACTTTTATAGTTAAATGGATGCAACTTAAGACCATATTCCTAGCTAAAATAAATCAGACTGATTTGTGTTAACATCATATTGTCTCCCTGGTGTGAAAAATTGAAAGAGTAAACAAGGTCTAAAATATACAATGAATATTGCAAAATGGGAAGAAATTGTTTAAAAGGAAAAAGGAACTAGGATGGGGTAAAGGAAAAAAAGGTAGAAAAATATAGGTTAGCTATACTATTAGTGTCTCTCAGTTAACTGAAAATGAAGGTTTGTGCTAATATCAATTGGAGAATTTTTATGCCTGTACCCTGCACTCTGGGTAGCTACTTTGCAGTGACAGTACACAATCTATTAACTCTTGTTATTCTCTTATTGTGTTTTAAAATTGTTTTACTTTTTTATAAAAGTAAAAATTTAAAAAAGAAAATAAGTCAAACACACATATACACATACACACATATTTGTGTTATAACCAAAATATAAAGTAAGTGTTGTAGAAAAAAATGAAAAACACCCAAATGAGGACAAGGATATTTATTTAGAGTTTGCAACAGCAAGACAGTAAACCACCATTGCTTTTAGTTTGGCATAGACTTAGCAGGTAGAAGAGTAGGAAAGTTGTATGATGGAAAAAGAGTATGACTTCAAGCATGCCTGAATTAGATGCTTGGCATGGGGAAATGGTAGGCCGGCTACCCAGAATGGGGTATCCTAGGCTATTGGTTGGTGGTGCATATTTGAATTTTTCTGGTTGGTCTGAAACTGGAAAAGGGCACAAAAATTAGGGAGGCTGTCAGTAATAAAGTTCTAGGTAATTTCAGCTGGTAGTTACCAGAATTATTGGTTAGTTTCCTGAGTTTTAGAGACAACAGCCAAACTTTCTGACAATATGACTTTTAGACATCAGCCTGACTTCTCAGGTGGTTATTGTAGCTTATGGGTCAGTTTCCTAGGGTGGTTGCTGCAGTTTATGGGCCAGAATTCTATTTTGAAATAGTCTAGCCATTATCCATTCTTATGCTCACTCAATATGTATGAGTCCACATTTCTTAAATAAATGATTAAATAAATAAATATATGGAATAGAGGGGACAAATCTTCCTTGCAGAACATATGCAGATATTCACCATTCCACGAAGTAGAAGTATATCCCCTCCTTGAGTGTAATTTGGACTTAGTGATTTTCTTCTAACTAATACAAGTACAAAAATGAAAACTCTGTCACTTTATAATGGAGAAACTTGTAAGTACTACCTTGGTCAGGTGACTACAGTTAACATTCCAGAAATAAACCATGTTGATAATACAGACTCCCTAATATGATGTAATGAGAGCAGCACCTCATTTTTGTAATCTTCCCCCAACACTCATAACTTCCATATAATCAGGAGAAAAATATCAAACAAACTCAATTGAAGGACATTCTATGAAATACTCAACTAGTAAATCTCTAAAACTATTAAAGTCATGAAAAACAAGATAAGACTGAGAAATCTTCAGAAACTAGAGGAAACCAAGGAGATAAATTAACTGCAATATGGGGTAATAGAACAGAAAAAATACAGTAGAGTTTAAAAGAAAACAGAAGAGAATTTACAAAAGAAAAACAAAATCTGAGAAAGTATAGTTATTTCTTTAGTTGATGTTTTTAGCTTTGATAGAAATTCTCTATACTGTCTTTGTGACATTTCTGTAAGTTTGAAGGTATTTTTATATAAAAAGTTTCCTTATCTCCTCAGGTAATTTTAGGTTGACATCTAAAATTTTCCTCACAAGTTTAAATGTTTGCAAAGGATATAATTTCTAGGACACTGTAAATATTCTTACTTTAAACTTACACTATCTTATCACCTTTTTAAATATATTCAAAAGAGTATAAATATTAAAAAAATTGAACAATGATCTTCAATTTAAAAAAATAGATGAACAAGCTCTTTTCTTAACTGTCAGAAACATTATTACTTTTTCTTCTTGAACTTATATTTCCAAGTAACTTCTTCTACATAATTTTATCCTGTTGAGATATATTTTTATATTTTAAAATTCCATGAAGTATCCTATCATATTCTCCTGTAATTAGAATGTATATATAAACTGAAAGTTTAATTTTAAAAATCACCTGTGACCTAAAGACTTAAGTGTTAATTACATTTCAAACCAGAAGAAATTTTT
The DNA here is from genome assembly GCA_004027455.1 of Hydrochoerus hydrochaeris. Classification (NCBI taxonomy): domain Eukaryota; kingdom Metazoa; phylum Chordata; class Mammalia; order Rodentia; family Hydrochaeridae; genus Hydrochoerus; species Hydrochoerus hydrochaeris. Next base: position 607,305 of record PVLA01000250.1, on the reverse strand, counting down.
CTTACTGGCATACATTTGATCAAAATGGAGGATAGCACAAAATTTGATAATTACCTAACCTCAATAGCAATTATTTATTATACATGCATATCTCAGTATAAAGGACAAAAGTTATTTTTTCCTTAGGGAGAGCTTGGGTAACAGCATTTATAATTATCTCTGTCTGTTATATAGGAGGTACAGCATAGGATTTTTATTGAGTGAGAATTACCTTTCTTCCATAAAATGGAATAAAGGTGACTCTGAAATAAAGGAGAGGGGACAATTCATTTTTATCTTAAGTGTATTTCCACCCAAAATAACAAATGGACATTTAGTATCTATAAAATGATTCTTTTAAAACCACCCATGCCTGTGCCTTACTTGGCAAAGTTTCATGTATCACTGAGAACACAAATTCTTCAGTCTACTTCACATAGCCCTGGGAGTACAGATCCGCAGTGTGCTGGCCACCCTCATGATAACACTGAAAGGGTTGGAGTTTATCCCACACCAAAAGAGAACTGCCAACTACCAATAGAAAAGGTTTATTTCTAATAAGAGAATCTGGGCTATTGCTTTTCAGGTAGATGAAAGAAAAGAACTAGAAGTGTATTTTCATTAGTGTAGTAGAAAAAAACTTGCAAAAGTCACTATGTATGAACTATAGCTCATTTCCTAAGCAAATTCTTATTTATCAGAAAATGAAATCCATTAAATGGTAAGCATTTTCCCCCAGCAACAATTTCTCCTAGCATTCTAGTTCTCTAAGGATCAGGTAATTCTCAATCCAACTACCTATTCAGATAAAACAGAGAATATGATAAAAACAAAGTCCCCATGAAGACAACACAGCATAAAGAGTTTAAAGCCCCTTTTGTATCTATGTATGAGGATGGAGACATTTAATCCTTATCACTTTCTACCACACAGTTGGATCTCAAATTAACAAATTCCTCTGCAGATGAAATCCCACATAAATGAACAACACGGACAGAACTTGAATCTCTGCACAGGGAACTTTATATCCAAACAGCCTGCATTAATACTGTCCTCCTGACATGAGTGAGAATGGTAGTATTTATATAGAGCATGTCTAAATTTAGACATGATAAAATATTTAATATAGCCCAATTAAAATTAATTTTCAGATAGTAGATAAGAAAATATCTTCCCTGGATTATATGGAAATATGTTTCAAATGTTTGATACTCTGGGTTAAGGGAAAACTGTGTTACTAAGTAAAATATCTTCAGAGATGTTACATAATCCAAGCCCTGGAATACCTGTTAAGTCTTTAAAAGGACTTTCTTTATGACCAAATGTTTATCTGGCTCCTCTGTGAGCTCTCTTCTCAATTATAACAGATCTCATCTATGGCCTGTTATCCTTGACCTGCCCAGTCCAGCCCAGTTCAGCAAGAATCTTATCAAAGTAGCTTAGCAAGAATTCAATCTCCTTTGATATCTGAGTTCTTCTTAGTAATTTTCTATCAACTGATCCCCTCTTTACATCCATTGGCTAGAAATTGCCAGTTGCCAGTGTTGAAGTCCCTATTCCAGTAGTCTTGAGTAAACTCTTTTTTCCCTGTTTAACTTGCCTGGTGCAATTTCTCTTTAACAGTTCTAGAGTCTCTGATGGATATGGTAGTACAAGAGTGTGAGAGACTCAGCCCTTCATCCAAAAGCTTGAAGTTTGTAGGAGGGGGAAACTTTACTCTCTGTTCTCTGAGGGTAAAAAATTGAGTCTAGGAAATAAACTGATACCAGAGAGATTAACAAGAGAAATAAAGTTATCACAAGCATGAGAGTATCATATGAAAAAAAAATGAATACTCAAAACCCCAGCTATATCTAGTTTATATACTTTCTTCATAAAGGAATAGGAAGCAAGGAATTAGGCAACATAGACAACAGTAATGATTTGGCAGAAAGATGAATGGGTCCTTGGAAAAACAGATAGCTTGTAAAAAGTCTATCTGAGTATGGTGTCAACCTCTTGTCTTCTTTCCTATACGTCAACCTCTCTTGGTTGATGAGATTCCTAAGCATGGGATTCATGACAGTTGCATCCTTTGGGAGGGTCTGTCTTTAGGGTGATAAGGGAAAGAACAAGTTTTGCCTTTGATTTAAAGTAATCAATATACTAAAATGGTATATTTGAGGGTGGCATTTCCTGAACTCTTTCATTTCCCCTATCTAAAACCTCTCAGAAGTTTAATACACTAAAAGCTGAATTGGTAGCTGTGGAGAAGAACATGAGATCAGAAGCTGAGTGAAAAGGGATCTGGGAATATGTCATCCAGTCAAATAATTCTGTTTTCTTTCAGGAGGTAAAATTTCAGATGAGTTCCCATCAAAATTTGCATTTATATTGTACCAACAAACAGGTATTTAACAAGAAGTATTTATTTGGAAACAAAAGAAAAAAGGAAGTTAATGTTTGAAGTGATCTATTAACTAGTTCCTAAATCTAGAGAGCAACCAGCAAAGATTTCTAGATACTGGGCTTGAAGCATCTTCATTTGGAGAAGCAGTTCCAGTGAGCTGGACATTAATTCAAGGGCAGTTCATTCACTATGTTTAACAACTTGACCTCTCTTCTATTAAAGAAAGCTCACAATAGATTTGAAGAAACAAGGTTAGTTGTAGACTTCTGAGGTTTTGCCTTCCTTGCTAATTTAGATGGCAAGGAGGATGCATGGAATCTTATCTTTATTTCTTTGGTGAGAAAATGAGGTGTTCTAGGAAACAAGTAGGCACAATTCTTGGTGCCAAACAGCAAAAGGAGAGATTATCAACAAAAGCCAGAGCATTTTTTAAACACAGACATTCCTTCTATCTAGTTCTTTTTGCTCTTATTTAAAATCTGCTTAGTGTATCTAATACCAAGGAAGCCTGAAAACAAAATCATTGCTAACCATGCTCTCCTCAGTCTAGGAAGGTCAGTTGCATCCTCCAGGAAGTCAATGCTGAGACAATGAGTATAAGAGGTTTGTTGGAAGACTGACTTCTTTAAAGAGAAAACTGGGTGAGGAATATCTCAAATGATAAATCAGGGGCCAGGGATTTAGCTCAGTAGCACAAGCGCCTGCCTGGCAAGCGTGAGGTCATGAGTTCAATCCCCTGGTACCAAAAAAAAGGAAACAAAAGAAAAGAAAAATGAGACGTGAGTGTTGGTTAACCTGATGGGGAGCTCTGGAGCAAAAACTGTTTGTTTGAGGAGCCTCACATTGTACAGAAATGCTCAGGCCCTAATAAACTGAACCATGCTTGGTTTCTGGCTGGAACTGCACAAAAGGAATGTAGCCTCTATTTAAAAGCTAAGATAAACCCTGAAAGCATTGAAGCTAAATGACAAAATTTTTGAAGAGATATTTGAGTGGTGCAGCTTCGTGGTTGCCAAAAAGAAATATTGAAGAGTAATTAGGAATTTTTCCTAAGAGGCAAATTGCCATGATATATGGCTGGTCTACCTTCTTTCTGGGTACTGGGTATAAGAATGAGCAAAATAATCACCCTAACTTTTTTAACCTTTTAAGTGGTAAAATATAACACAGATACAGAAAAGCAGCCCAAAACAAATATAACTCAATAGTTCATCACATGAAAACTCATGTAACCACCATCCAGATTAAAGAAATAGAATATTGCTAGAATCCCAAAGGTCTCCCATGTTTGGCCCAACTCAAATACTACTCTTCTTCCCCCCACAAAAGTAACCACTATTTTGATGGCATCATTGTGACTTCCTAAGTGGCATATTGATTGAATAAGAAAATAGCATAAAGTAAGTTTCTACCTAAAATCAGTATTGAATTTGGTGGCCATCAATGTTATTAATAATTCCATCTAATATAGGACTCCCTTTAATCTTAAGTTCCTTTTGGTAAATCACAAAAATATTTAGAGGCAGAAAGTGAAGGTAAAATACTAAAACTTAACAAATGCTGAATGCATGTAAAAATCAAATAATCCATGTAAAATTATAAGGCATGTAAAAGGAGAATGAGGGTGCACAGTTTTCAGAGACACTTTTGGTACAGATTGAGGTGAACTTGTCAAGTCACACCATTTCCAAGGCCAAAGTTCCCTGAGAGACTTACAAGTTTATGTCCCCTAAAGAACCAAAACTGACCTTGTTTCAATTAAGACTTTGGTAAAAGTAGCTGGTTCTGGTTCTGGGTCTGGGAATCATCTCCTGCACATCCTTTATTAATTATCTTTCTTGAAAAGGATTTTAAAATACAATCTTATAAAAATTAAAATTAGAACTATTATACAGGAGCTAAAAGTGAAGCTCCTCTCTTTGGTTGGACTTTCCTCAAATTATACTCTGAGATTAGGATTTGAGGACAGATAGTTTTTTTGGGTAGGTCAAGGGCACATTGAAGAATTATGGAATGTTACAAGAGAGGGAAGGTCAGTGAAGGATGTATAAATGAGTAGGTTCTTAGTACAGTTTAGGATCAATTCCCCTGTGAAATTCTAGTAGATGGCATAAAATAGAAATTGGAAAACTATAACCCATTCAACAAACCTGGCTTGCTGGATATTTTATAGGTAATGTCTTATGAAACGGAACCATGCCCTATTTTTGTTTACCTATTTGCTATGAGTTAAGTAATTATGACAGACACTATTACTCTCAAAGTCTAAATTATTTACTCTTTGGCCTTACCAAAAAAGTTTGCCAGGCCATGTGAAACAACATGCCTCAGTATCATTCCACCTGAGAGTGAGTAACTAAATATTTGTCTATCATTTTTCACCAGTTGAAGGCTACCCTGGGAGTGCTAAGTTCTTGACTTTCGGGTGACTCCATAGATAAGCTAAGAACATATCTAAAGAGAGAGTTCCTTCTAGAGAGAGTTACATATACTAGCATTAAGAAACCACATACATATGCAAAAACAATGGCTGTCAAGGAGATATAAGCAGGATAGCAATAGTGTCTGTTATAATTGTTATGTCACATACCCCTAAGTTCCAAATCCAGTAAATAATTACTTCATTATACAGTTTTTATGTATCTTTGCATATGTTTCTTCATGCAAATAGAATGTGTTACACACATTTGGGTGTATTGGTTTATTTGGTAGGCTCAGCTCAGGCATGAAAGACCAAGGAGAGTGAAGGAAGAAGAAAAATATATAATAAAAGTTTAACTTATGATGCTGGAAAATTTAGTGGTCAACTTGAAACCCACTATGTACCTTGCATTTATCTCCTTGTTGCTGGCTGAACCTAAGAGCGCTAACTCACCCTTACTATGGGGCTGCCCTTCAAAAACACTTTATATAAGCTTCCATGACTCTTGAAAAAAGCTAGAGTGAGTTATAGAGAGTTGAGGAGAGATATTTATAACACACATGGAAACCATCAAATGTAAGTGCACTTGAAATCAAGAATAGGTCATAAAATCATGCCTAGAGGAACAAAGACAGTTCCTAAACAATGCTCACATAGTTAATTTCTTATATGATTTTGATAAATATAACTGGATGAGAAAATAGCTAACTGTAGCACTGATGACTTATAAGGTTCTTTGAGATCATAACTTGTGCACTAACTTGCCTGTGGACAGGCATACCTTTCAATTATCTCAGCTATTACAATAGATATCAGATTGCCATCTTCTTTGTTTAGGTCTTTTTTTAACCATAATGGATTAAATAATATCAATGCTTTCCTATCCTAGAACTCAAAACATTATATACATTTGTGGTTTTAATATCACGGTCATCATTCCTCTGCTGAAAACAGTATACATGTGCATCATTTTCATCAGTAACTCTCAATGTTGCATACCTTTGATCACTTTTCCCAACTACAGATAAAATGAGTGGTAATGAATTCAGGTGATTTTTGCTTCACTGAAGATAAATTTCAAGAAGAATTTGCATCAATGTTTTATCTCATTCTCTAATTCTAAATCTTTGGAGAGCACACATTGGGTGTCACACTTCATCTAACATTGTGATTTGGTCTTAGAAAACACTCATCATCTACTGCTGAAACTATGAGTTAATTCCTTCACTAGTGTTTCATGGTACCTAACCATCACTTGACCAAACATATCATACTGTGTGTTTTAGGCTTTCTAATTCTGTGTACTACAAGCAACTAAGAAACACATGGAATCAAGAATAACATTCTTCCATGCAAAGTACTACTTTAGAAAAAGCACTGCAAAGAAAGTAAAAACATAATTCACATCACTTGATTTGTGATGTGTGGAACTCAGCAGGCAGAACATGTTTTTATCTATGTTATCAGTTTATCTGTCTGTACAAATTAGAGAGATAGAGAAAAGATGCAGTTGGGCCTACATCAAGTTAAAACATCTTGAACTTCATACCCCAATCTAAGATAAGAGCAGAAGAGCCAGGAACTCAGTACAGGTCAGACCTAAGAGTGGTTTAGCCTAAGTTCACAAAAAGGCCCATTTAGATAAGTGGCCTGGAGATCTGATGTTCATGGGGAATCCTGGCCCAGAGAAATAAAAACAAAGACTATTAGGCAGTTCCTCTTGTATGCTAAGAGGAGCCAATCCCCTATGAGGAAATCCATGAGTACCCCACCCATTAACCACAGCCCTTTGAAGAAAGATGACTATATGACTATTTTGGAGGTGGATGGTGGATGTCAAAGGCCTTGTTATAATCAGGCCAAACTTAAATCAATTTTTTTCAATAAAAGATTTAAACAGATAAAATACCATGAAGGCAGAAGTGACTCAGTTTAAAGGAACCATAGCTTTGAAGTATAAGGCTATGAGAAAAATAAATGAAAAATATGCAACATGAAAATGACAAGATGGGAAAAGCTATGACTGGGTTTCACTTCAACTCCATCAGAGACTGGGAAATGATTTCTGGCCCAGTTGCCTTCAGCTTCTACAGGTTCGTAGAAGCAGGCACAGGTCCTCCCCCCCATCCCAGATATAAGTTCTAGAAATATGCTGCTTTCTTGTGGAAAATAAGAGAAGGAATTATATACCACACTATTTAGTTCATCTCAAATGCATGCTTACTATGAGAGCCATTTGTTATGGGCAGATTACTAAATTACAGGTGAGTATGGTATTAGGTGAATATTTTGTAATGAAAAATAAAAAACCACATAGATAGAGGTGTAAGCCAAGAACTGTGCAATATAGGCAGCCTTCAGTTCACCATCTCCACTAAGGATGATTGGGGATTGTTATTAGCATACATAAAACTTAAAATACAATTTAAAAGCATATATAACATTAATTTACACTGGAATCCTCATGAGATTGGCTTTTCTTCTCCCTGATGGCATGTAGGTTGTCATGGGAACAAAGAATCAGAAGCTTAAAGCAGCCTATTCTTCTTTCAAATACCCATCAAAAGAAAGAAAAAATAGAAAAGAAATCTCAGTGTTAAGCATGGAAGAAAATTCTGATGCCTCAGTAAGAAGGAAGGTCCATGAACAAAAGAAAGGGGAGAAACAGGGGAACGAGAATAGTTATAAGCAAGAAATCGTTATTTGGCAAACAAAGCATTAAAATATCACATTATTAAACCTGACCTCCTTAATACAAACTAAAAGAATATTTCTTACCTCTCAACATGATAACTAAAAACAAGAAAAGAAGCAATGTAGAACCACAGCAAAAACAAAGAAATAATTAAAAGCACAATTGTCTTGTGGTCTCAATTAGTGGCAAGGTGACCTAAGAGAGGTTCAGAGCAGAAGAAATACATAATGACTCTTTAAAATAAGCCAAGCATATTATTTTAAATGAACCATTAAATATAAGAAAAAATGTATAGCAGGAGCAAAATTGCATAATGGAATTCAAGTACAAAGTACATTTTGTTTATTTTTCAGTCTCTTATATAGGAAACTCAGAGAACTCAATATTGTATTAAAGTACAGTTTTCATGCCTGTGAACCTAGCCTTGCTCCTTTTTAAGTGGAAAAGACAAATTAGCCTATCTATGGGCTTCAGCACAATCAATGCTTGTTTCACAAAAAGTTCCAGCCTTCTTTAGGATTTTCCAACCATGCTCTGTGCCTTTCTGCCTAGGGAAAAAACGTACTAGCTATACAACACACCTATTCCTTGAAGGAATGAGACTGACCAATAGCTGTTTCCTTGCCTATCAATTCTGGAGATCATGTTTTAGATTCACAACTTTGCCTTGTTGGAGTATATAGAAGAGAACAGGAAAAGAAGGAAAAAAGGAAGTGTAGTAAATGCTATTTTCCTCACACTTAAGAATACACTTAATGCATATATTGACATTTTAATCATTGGTTTCAAATAGATATATTTTTGGATTAAACAAATGCGTTTACATCTTACCTGAGCATTAAATGAGAAAAGGTGTGTGTTATAGTTTTTTTTTCAAAATTGCTTATTTATTTCTAGGTAACACAAAGGTGAATTTGTAGCTAGCTGTTAAAATGTAGAGAAAATTAAATCACACAATCCATTATCACAATGAAAAAAGGGACTGTATCCAAAACAGTGTAAATTTTATAACTGAAATATTTTTGAATTGAATGATACATGAAAATGTCGATCAAAAATAACTCAATAGAAAGTATAACCAGGCAAGGATTCAGAAAACTTGTTTTACAGGGATTTCTTCAGTTTTATGAATTTTCTATTATCAAAACAACTCTATGTAATAACCCACATGAAACTTCAGTAGATTAAAACCACAATTATTTCTACTTGATTAAGGCTGTACTTGGCTGAGTGGTTCTGTTTCAATCTGTGGCTTGAGCCTGCCTTGGCCCCTTGTTGCATGGGCACACCTCTGTCTGACACAGAGGTGCTCAACATGAAGTTCAGCTGACAGGTTAGCAACTAGCCAACACAACTGCAGAAGTAGCAAACTATGAACCCAACTGGACAAGAGCATTTCACTTCTCTTCTTCCATCAAGTCCACTACCACATTCTTAGCTAAGGCAAGGCACAGGGCCAAGCTCAAGACAAGGAACAGAGCATGGTAATTCCACTCTGAGACCAAAACATGTCACATAGATGAAGCCAAAGTCAGTGGTTTAGGGAAAATTTTTCTTTCCATGAGTGTGACAGGCAAGGGAGTAAATTTTTTGAATAGACACATTTAATTCTAACTTGTTATATGATTTTGGGCATATCATTTAACCTTTCTTGGCTAAAATTTCTCAAATAGGAAAAGGATGATAGAGATGCCCATGATATAAATGGAAAAAATGAATATTGGAGTGACATAGACCTTTTAAAAATGTCTGCTTTGGGCAGGTTGCAGAGAGAACCCCAGCTGGATGGGCTGCTTTCTGTGACTTCTACAAGCTACAGCCTGTATAGGAAAGACCCTAGGAGACTCAAGCTGCAATGGACTGATTGTAGAGGCAGACAACTTTGCGGGACCTGGGAATGCCAGTGGTGTGCACAGGGCAGGGCTGGAACCAGGCCCCTCCCACAACCCCCGCTTTCCCAGCAGGCCACCTTGCCGGACCTGAGAACTCCAGCTAGTGGTGCATGCGGGCTGGGACAGACCCAGACCCCTCCTGCGACCCTCGCTGTCCCAGCAAACCGCTTCATGCGACCCGGGAACTCCAGCCAGTGGCGCATGTAGGGCTGGGATAGAACTGGGTCTCTCCCATGGCCCCCAGTTTCCCAGCAGACAACCTTGCAGGACCCAGGAACTCCAGTCAGCGGCATGGGTGGGGCCAGGCCAGAACTGGGCCCCTCCTGTGTCCCCCGCAATCCTGGCAACACCCACCTCTGGAACTAGGAACTCCAGCCAACAACATGCACTACTGAAGTCCCACCACTGCCATCAAGGACACCCCCACCTCCTGGACCTAGTATTGCTATTGATCTTCAGCTCCCATACCTTCCCCCAGAACCCTGGACTGCAGTGAATTAACCATGCAGTATCGAGGGGAGACTCAGTAACCTCTCATACAAACCGAAGAACTCAGAAGGCTTCCATCAGTGTGGTGAGTTTGCCTCTAAAATAGGAATAGAGTTTGCCACCTTCAGTGGGTAAACAGTAACAATAGCAATGCCCCCTCCAGAAGTAGGCCATAGGCAAGCTTGCTAAGTGGGTAGGTGTGTCCTTCCTCCACACAGAGAATATCAGGTAAATTGAGGAGGCTACCAGTAAGGCTTCCACCAAGCTAGAGAAAATTTAGGGGACCTGTGGGACAACCAGAAACATAGTAGGTCCCAGCCAAGATAAACACTGTACACAGGGAGATCTGGTGACTCTGAACAACCTGAAGACATAATAACAGCAGGAATTAGGGGTTGATTTCCATCAGTGCTCCTAAGCTTGTCAGCCTGGGAAAATACAGGACTCATCCAAAAGGCTATGAAGGGAGAAGTCAGGTGACTGGCCTACCTCTTCATTATGGGACCCAGCAAATGGACAAACATCAACCTTACAGTAGGATCCCAAGAAACACACTACCAACAGTTGACACTAATGGGATTGAAGGACCAAATATTAACCTGAAAGGGGAAAATGGCAGAAAGAAAAAGGAAAATGCAATCTCAAATAGGTAGTCCACCAGGAGCAAGTACAGGAGACACTGAAATAGAGGGCTTCAAAATTAACACACCAGCAATAAACTGTCATATTAAGAAAACAAACAAGTACAAATAAACAACCTAATGCTTCATCTCAAGCTTCTAGAAAAAGAAGAGCAAGTTAAACCCAAAGCTCATCAAAGAGAGAAAATTCTAAAGATTAGAGCAGAAATCAATGCAATTGAAACAAAAAAATACAAAGAATTAATGAATCAAAAAGCTGGGTTTTTTGAGAGAATAAACAAAATTGACAAACCTCTTGCTAATCTTAAAAAGAAAAAGAAAGAAAATAAACAGGTTCATGCAATAAGGACTAAAAAGGGGGAAATTACTACAGACCCCATGGAAATGCAAAAGATCATGAGTACCTACTTTGAAAATCTCTACTCACATAGTGTGGAAAACACAGAGGAAATGGACAGATTTCTAGAAATATATCAATTATCAAAGTCCAACCAGAAAGATATAGCAATTTTGAATAACCCACTAACAGCTATTTAAACTGAAAATGTATTTAAAAATTTAGCAACAAAGAAAAGCCCAGGTCCTGATGGATTCACAGCTGAATTCTACAAGAAATTTAGAGAATATTTGATGCCAATACTCCTTAAACTCTTCAATGAAACTGAAAAGAAAACAATCCTCCCAAAATCATTCCTGGAGGCAAGTATTACTCTCATACCAAAACCAGAGAAGACCTAACCAAAAAAGGAGAATTATAGACCAATCTCACTGATGAACATTGATGCAAAGATTCTCAATAAAATACTGGCAAATAGAATGCAGCAAACCATCAAGAAGATTATACATCACGACCAAGTGGGATTCATTCCAGGAATGCAGAGATGGTTTAACATATGCAAATCAATAAACGTAATACACCACATCAACAGGGTCAAAAACAAAACCACATGGTCATTTCAATAGATGCAGAAAAAGCTTTTGATAAAGTCCAACACACATTCATGATAAACACCCTACAGAAACTAGGAATACAAGGTGTCTACCTCAATCTTATAAAGGTAATCTATGACAAGACAATAGGCAACATTACACTAAATGGACAAATACTGAAAGCTTTCATTTTAAAATCAGGAACAAGACAAGGATGTCCCCTATCACCACTCCTATTCAATAGAGTCCTGGAAACACTAGCCAGGGCAATCAGGGAAAGAGAGAGAAATAAAACAAATAAAGATAGGAAAGGAAAAAGTTAAATTATCACTATTTGCAGATGACATGATACTCTATATGGAAGACTGAAAAATTCCATTAAATGACTACTAGAGGGTAATAAACAAATTCAGCAGTGTAGTTGGATACAAAGTCAACACTCACAAATCAATAGCATTCCTGAACACAAACAAAAAACTCACCAAGAGAGAAATTATGGAAATATCACCTTTCACAATAACATCTAAAACAATGAAATACTTAGGAATCAACCTAAGAATTTAAAAGACCTATATGCTGAAAATTATGCTATGCTAAAAATGGAAATTGAAGAGAGAATATTAGAAAATGCAAGGATATCCCCTTGCTTTTGGCTAGGAAGAACTAACATTGTGAAAATGGACATACTCCCCAAACTGTTATACAGATTTAATGCAATTCCAATCAAAATACCATTAACATATCTCACAGATCTAGAGAAATCACTCCTAAAATTCATTTGGAAACAGAAGAAACCTAGAATAGTAAAGGCAATTCTGGGTAACAAAGGCAAGGCAGGAGGCATCTCAATTCGTGACTTGAAACTATACTACAAAGCCACAATGATAAAATCAGCATGGTACTGGCAAAGAAATAGGCCTGAGGATCAATGGAACAGAATAGAAGGTGTAAACACAACTACAAAGACACTCAGCCACGTGATATTTCACAAAGGGGCTAAACATTTTCACTAGAAGAAGGATAGCCTCTTTAATAAGTGGTGTTGGAAAAACTGGCTCTCCCCATGCTGAAGACTGAAACTAGACCCATGCCTATCACTATGCACAAAACTAAAATCTAAATGGATTAAAGATCTAAATATTAAAACAGAAACACTAAATCTACTAGAAGACAAGGTATGTAGGTAGAAGTCTTGGAGACATAGGGGTAAGCAGAGAATTCATGAACAAAATGCTAACTGCACAGGAAACCCTTCAAGGAATCAACAACTGGGATTTCATATTATTGAAAAGTTTCTGCACTTCAAAAGAAATCACCAACAGAGTGAAAAGAAAACCCATATAATGGGAAAGAATTATAGCCAGCAACCCCTCAAACAAAGGACTTATATTCAGAAAATGTAAAGAATTGAAAAATATCAAGACACCTGAGCTGGGAGGAGAACCAGCAGCTCCAGAGATTTGACCATGAAAGGACTCAAGGCGCAGCACAGAAAGGCAATTTGCCCACGCTCTCGGTATGCACTCCTGGCATGAGGCAGGAGAAGAATCATTCAGTGGCTCCCATGAGCCTACTGGCGAGTGGGCTAAGAATCAACCTACCACCACCACTACCACCTCTGTTAGCAAGTGAGCCAGAGATCTAGACATCTCTTGAGAGGTTGACCATATGTGATGTAGTAAATAGGGGGGATTTCCTTCTATCATCTCTTTGAAGGCAAATATTGTTATCACTGTTTTGTTTTGTTCTGATTAATGATATTGCTCTATTCAATGTTCTGTTTTAATAAGTTGTAGAATGTCCTGTATTTCATTTGATTTGGCTATACCTTATTGAAAGAACAACTGTTGTGAAGATAATGGGATATACTATGGTACCTATTACTATTATGCCAGTGACCTGTTGAGGGTTTCTGTACCAATTTCACTGCACTGTCTCAGTTGGCTTTTTTCCATCTTGTTCTGTTGTATTTTGCTACCTTCAAAATACTAAAAAATTAAAATAAATAAAAAATAAAAAGTAAATTACAACAAAACAAATCAGCAAGGTACTGAGCAAGCTGAAACCTCATATAACTAAACAGATAATGGACTTGAAAAGCAAAAGGAGGAAAAGAAAGTGCTCTAAAGGACATAACTGCATGTACGTTTAAGTGTGTAGGATTGATGACCATGTTGTTGGGTTTTTGTTGGATCGCTGAATGGAACTGCTTACAGCCTCACCATTTGAATGTCTACCTTGTATGTTTTAATTTTGTAACTTGAACAATAATATGTTAAAGACAATATATAATTTATCAACTAGTGATTTCTTACTGTTTTATTTTTTTCTTTTTCTTTGAAATTCTGTATTGTTTCTTCCTTTTTGTTTTGCTTTTTTTCTCTTTAAATAAAATAAAAAAAGAAAAACATCAAGCCCCCTAAATTCAAAGACCCTCTCCAAAAATGGGCATCTGAGTTAAACACACAGTTCTCAGAGGAAGATATACAAATGGCAAAAAAATACATGAAGAAATGTTCACCACCACTGGTCATTTGAGAAATTCAAATTAAAACAGCACTAAGAATTCAATCTCACTCACTCTGGAAAGAATAGCTGCCATCAAGAAATTAATTGATAATAAATGTTGGCAAAGCTGCAGGGAAAAAGGAACACTGCTCCACTGTTGGTGGGAGTGTAGACTGGTGCAGCCACTATGGAAATCAGTATGGAGATTTCTCACAAGACTAGGATTGGCAGTTCCATTCAATCCAGCTATTGAGAGAAATCAAGATGGCCGACCATTGTGCAACAAAATTCAAAGCCTCCCAGGAGAAACAACTCATATGCCAGAATAAAACACCCTGGAGATACCCAGACAGAGGGAGATGGATCCTCTTGACATAGGAAGAAATTAAAAAGTAAAAAAGCTCATCAAATACATTGGGACTACAACTGGAACAGCTAAAAATTACCAGACACAGCATTTTTGTGGCAACCTGCCAACTTTGCGGTGGTCTGAATTTGCGCCAGCTTAAATCCTCACTGTCCAGCAGAGCCACCCAAACTTGTTCCTGCCACCACTCACATGAAGCACAGCAGCACTGAAGTCAGGGGTTGGTGAGCCCAATGGAGAGTGGAACTGGTGAAGGGACCTTCAGTAATCCACAGTCAGTGCTGGGAATGAGACCTGCCCCATGGGAAGGGTGCAACCAAATGGGCAACATGTTGGAATCAGTCAGGAGGAGCCTGAACTGGGAGTGACAGTGACTTCAGTTGGTTGCTCCCTCCCCAGGACAGATTCATGGGATTTGCTTGGACTGGGCCATGCCCCTGGCCAGGACCCAATGAGCCATCCCAAATTGATTCCCTGTGCCTAGTACTCACTAACCGGGTGAAGGCACCAGAAGTTTGGCTTGCCCAGTGTGGAGGGGCAGGCATACACAGCCGCTGCTTACACCTCAGTGACAAGAGCAGTCAGGACAGGATGGAGGTCCCTCACCAGCATGCTTTGGAAGAACTGTGGCCACCAGGGAAGGGGGCTGGGACCTGCATGGTATACCTGTGTGGAGGAAGCCAGGGCCATGACAGGAGAGAGAGGTAGGAGGAGGCCCCAGCCCAGAACCCTGAGAGCCCTGATCCAGGAGAGGGAAAAACAAGGGAAACTGAGGGTGGCAAACACACAACCTCAGACATGGCTTCAATGGACATTAAGAGATATCTTCGGGACCTTGTAGATGAGCTCAAAATTGAAATATTAAATTAAGTAAAGCAAGATATGAGTAGAGTAATAAAAGAAATGCTCTCAAGAAGCATCTCTCAGGAAGATACAGACAGAAGAAGGGAGGAATACAAAAAAAAGGAAAGAAACATTCAATAAAGAATATAAAGAAAATATAGAATACATGAAGCAGATTCAAAGAGACTACCAGGAAATTAAAAACTCCTTTGAAAGCTGGCAAACCTCCTTAAAAGAAACTAAGGATAGACTATCAAAATTGAAGAAAAGTTTGCAATGTGTGATCATGAAAGGAAAGATTTCTTAAAAATAACAAGGAAACAGGCAGTAACAATACAAAGGCTAGAAGGTGGCAAGAGAATCTACAGTTTAAGAATAAGAAGTGTGAATGAAGAAGCAGGAATACAAACAAGCAAATTACAAAGGCTATTCATGGAAATAATTAAGGAAAAGTTCCAAACCATGGGGAAAGAAAATGACATTCGGTTATGTGAGGCATACCAAACTCCAGCCACCTACAACCAAACAGAGCTACACCCAGACATATAATAATCAAGATGCCAGAAATTCAATATAAAAACAGAATATTAAAAGCCATCAGAGAAATGAAACAGATTACCTATAAAGGTAAGCCCATCAGGATCATGGCTGATTTCTCAGCACAGACCATCAGATCAAGAAGAGCTTGGAGAAAAGTGTTCCAAGCCCTGAAAGAAAATAGCCTCCAGCCCAGATTGATGTATCCTGCAAAACTGTCACTAGAAATTAATGGAGAAACAAGATGCTTCCATGACAAAGAGGAACTGGTGTAGTTTGTGACCACCAATCCAACCCTACAGAGAATACTGAAGGGCATTCTAGAGAGAGAGAAAAAAATACCAGGATTTTAGGAACTGTGGCAGGAAGGCCTCAACGAGTGGGGCAGGCAGTAGAATGCAGGAGAAAACTAGACAAACAGGCAGAAAAATAACATAGCAGACATGAGGCAGAGAAGGATAACTAGAATCTCTAACATAGATGGCCTTGATACATTATATTGTTAATAGTGCACCAGGATTTAAAACCCACATTACTCACACTACTCTGCTTAGATGTATTATATTCTGTTCCAGTCACTGTACCTGTACTAGATTTGAGGGAACAGACAGTAATCCCAAAAATAACAGGATATAGTACAGTAATCATCCTTAATTTCCTATTAACTTAATCTAAAGCTCTGTAAAACCTACACTGTTTTACCATGACTGATCATAATCAAATCTGGTCTGTTAGATCGCTGTTTTGTGTTGATAGATTATATTCAAAGCTGTTATGATTGATAGTATCAAGTCTGAGAGTATAGGCAACAGTACTTAAGATGACAAGAGTCACTAGATTATCCACTCTGGTTTGATTACCTGCCTTTGAAGTTTGATACTGTCTACAATGTTTTATTTTTACTAATAT
This sequence comes from Hydrochoerus hydrochaeris, assembly GCA_004027455.1. Lineage (NCBI taxonomy): Eukaryota > Metazoa > Chordata > Mammalia > Rodentia > Hydrochaeridae > Hydrochoerus > Hydrochoerus hydrochaeris. Next base: position 590,704 of record PVLA01000250.1, on the reverse strand, counting down.
TGTTATGTGCTGCTAAATTCAATTATACTGCTATATGCAATTATGCCTGATGATATAGACAATTCTATTAAAGATAATAAGAAACAATACACATTACCTTGTATTGTGATTTTATATGACTTTTTGGTTTCATGTTTTTATAGGAATTTGCTTTGTTTTGTCATGCTATGTTTTGTTTTTCCCTCTAATACAGAAAGGATAGAAATACATGTAGAGATTCATGCATACGTAGCTGTTTACACTCTCACTGTTTGAATATCTACTTTGTATGCTTTAATTTTGTAACTTGAACAACTATTTCTTACAGGACAATGTGTAATTTATCAACTAGTGATTTCTTATTGTTTATCTTTTTTTTGAAATTCTATACTATTTCTACCCTTTACATGCTTTTGTTTCTTTTTAAATAATTTTTTTTAAAAAAAGTAAAAGGAGGAACAGAAAGTGCTCCAAAGGATATAACTGTATTTATGTTTAAGTGTTTAGGATTGATAAACATGTTGCTAAGTTGTTATTGGATCATTGACCTTCTTTGCAGCCTCACTGTTTTAATGTCCATTCTATATGCTTTAATTTTATAACTTGAACTATGTCTAAGAAGACAATATGTAATTTATCAACTAGTGATTTCTTACTGTTTATTTTTTTCTGAAATTCTGTATTGTTTCTACCCCTTTTTCTGTTTTCCTTTTTTCCTCTTTAAATAAAATTTTTTAAAAATCCAGCTATTCCCCTCCTGGGTATTTTCCCAGAAAAATTCAAAAGATCATGTCACAGTGATACATGTGCACCCAGGTTCATAGCACTATAATTTGTAATAGCTAAATCTTGGAAACAACCAAAATGCCCATCAACCACAGAGTGGATGAAAAAGATGTGGTATTTTTATACAGTGGGATATTACTCAGCTATAAAAAATGATGATCTTGAGGCCTTCATAAGTAAATGGAGGCAACTTGAGACTATCTTCATAGGTGAAATAAATAATAATCATATTTATAAATATCACATTGTATCTCTAGTGTAAATAGTAATAAGAACTGTAGGAGTAATAAAACCCAAAATGTGTAAATGCTATTGTAAGAAAGAGAGAAAAAGGAAGTGCTCTGAAGGATATAACTGCATGTATGTTTAAGTGTGTAGGATTGATAACCACATTACTAAATTTTTGTTGGATCATTGAACAGAACTTTTTGTAACCTCACTGTTTGAATGTCTACTTTGCATGCTTTAATTTTGTAACTTGAACAAGTATTTCCAAGATGACAGTATGTAATCTATCAATTAGTGATTTCTTACTGTTTATTTTTTTTTGAAATTCTGCATTATTTCTACTCTTTTTTTCTGTTTTGCTTTTTTCTCTTTAAATAAAAAAGATCCATAGAAAAAAAGGAAAAAGAAAATATCTGATTTGTGTAAGATTAGCTAGAGATCTTGGGCAAATTATGAAATCTGGTTCTCAGATTTTTTCCCTGTACTTACCAATAGGGGAAATATTATCTATTATAGCAAACAACCCCAAAATTCAGTGACTTAACACAGTAAGTTTATGTGGGATTACAGGCATATTCCAGGCTCTCATTTGTGATACAATCTGATATAGTCTTTTTATCTCTTCTGGGCAGCTTTGTTTTAAATCAGGGATTGGCAACCTACAGGTCAAAGCTAGGTAGGTTCTGGGGTTTTTTTATTGGTAAATTTTATTGGAACACATCTACATCCATTCATTTATACACTATCTATGGCTATGATACAGATGCTACAACAGAGACAGTATGACCCACAAGCCAAGTATATTACCTGACCCTTTACAGAGAGTGTTTGGTGAACCTTATTCAAATCATGGTCACACCATACTGGAGTATTTCACCTTCAGCTACTCAGAGAAGAGAATGTATATGTACTTCACTGCTTTAGCCAAAAGTGAAATATAGCATTTCTCACTGTTCACTGGCTAGAACTAGTTAGATGGCCAACAAAGCTGCAAAGTAGTTTGGGAAATATAAAGAACATTTTAAAAGTTAAATAAGTGAGATGAAATTAAAATGCAAAATTTCTTAGACTTTAATAATCTTGTTATAGTTGAATGGGCCAATAATAGTCCGAGTTCTTGGGTAAAATGAGGAAAGAATTACCAAGTGCACACCCAGTAGCAATAGTAAGCAACTACATTTATTGCAAATTATTGGAAGTTGTCCTCAGCCTGTACCAACAAAGGTAAAATATAGACCAAGGAAGGAGTCAAGGTGACAGAAAAGTACTGCACACAAAAGTAGCAACTGCGACAAGAGGGGGAGGGGTGGCAATAACTCAAGCTTTCAGAATTTGAAAGCCACATGCCTCTGCTTTCGGGGCCTTCCACTGAATCTCTAGTTGTGACTGAAGGAATGATTGGAAGGATGCTGAGTCAGTTTAGAGGCTCTTAGAATACACACTTATCCCAGAATTTGCTGATTTTACTTATATTGATGAGATATTATGCATATTTAGGAGCTTGTAATGAGGTTGAAGTAAGATAAGCATGACCAGAGGTATAGTTAAGGAGATCCAGTGAGCATATGCTCCTCCCTAGGCAGTCAGAGTCTCCTAAACTTTTCTTATTTTATTTTCTACCTCTCTTAGGACAATGGAAGCAGGAATAACCAATAACCCATAACTATAGTGTTAATAACCAATAACCATAGGGTGCTCTTTTGAAATAAATGATGGAAAGGGAGTAACTACTCAGCTTCAATGTTTCTAATTATACTAATCCCAATAGCATTAATGATATGAATTTTCAGAGTCTGAAACACAAAAGTTGATAAAAAGTATGAAAATAATGGAAACGTTCAACAGAAAAATTAAAAAGGGGGATGTAGTTCAGTGATTAAGCATTTGCTCGGCATCAGTGATGCTCTGGGTTTGATCCTAGCACCACAAGAAAAATTTAGCTAAAAAATAAGAAAACTTTAGCAGAAAAGAAACAAGATATTAAATATAAACATTTATGAATTAGGAAGGATGTAGAACTAACATAAATGATGAGTTTGTTCTTGAAAAACTAGGAAACTGTGGTCTAAACTAGTGAAAAGGAAAAAAAGGAGAAAGCACAAATACAGAGAAAGTGAAAGACAAGTTACAAATAACCACTAAAACAGGAATTTTAAAAACATCATGTAATCATAATGTACTAAAAATCATAATATATTCTATCAAAAAGAAATTAGAAAACTAAGTGAATTGGATAAGTTCCTAGAAAAATCTAACTTATAAAAGTTATCCAATAGAGATAAAACACTTAAACAAGCCAACTTCCACAGAATAGAGCAAGTTGTCTAAGGGATAACCCCCATGAAGTATTAGGCCCAGATATTTTTATAGGAGAATCCAACCAAACTTTTAAGAAATAGAAAATCTAAATGGTTCTTTAAAATTTCACAATGTAGAAAAATAAAAGTTTTTGAAGATTTCTTTACTAAGTCCATCAAATTTTGATCCTTAAACCTGATGATTTAATAATAACAACTATGGAAATAAAAATTAAGATAGCAGTCAGGCATAGTGGTACACACCCATGTTCTCAGCACTAGGGAAGCTGAGGCCAGAGGATTGCCCTGGGTTTGAGGTCAGCTTGGGCTATATAACAAGAATCTGTCTCAGAAAACAACAGTAAAATTAAGATGGCTGTCATTTGGCTAAGAGGGAGCAAAAGTTTTCTGTGAGCCTCAGCTCATATTTAACAGGTTGCAATTTGCCTCACAAGTTTGTTAGTTTATTTAGCTTCCAAATAAAGAATGCTGTTTAGAAAAAAATCTTTAAAAACCCACTCCTCCTTATCCTTGATACTGCACAAACTTGGGCAAAACAAGAGAGGACGAAAGAAGCAAAACAAAATTGCAACCTGGCCTGAAAAACCCAGGGTAGGTAACCATGAAGGGTCATGATGATAGGTTCCTCATGGTGTCTGTGTCCTTGTATGTTGTCTTTATCTCATGGAACCTATGAGAAGTTGTGCATACAGAGTAGGAATTATTTGTCACTCTGCTAGGATCTTAAATTAATTGGTCCCACTTATTTCCTTAGCCACTTTTGCCATGCCCTACCTCCCATCTCAATATTACCTTAAAAATTAGGTGCCATGAATAATAGATTTATTTCAGGATAGACAAACTGGTTCAATGTTTACAAAAATCCATTGATACAGTTCAATACATCAATAAACTCAAGAAGAAAATGTAAACATCTCAGAAGACACTAAAAACTGTACTTTACAAATTCAGTACTTACTTGTGCAAAAAAAGTTTAATAAAATAGGGCTCAATGCTATCTTAACATGATATATCAGCTGTAAAGCTAAGCAGCTTTAAAATGGGGAAACACTGGGCCATTACCATTAAAATAATAAACAAGACTCATTCTCTCTTTTTCTTTTCAACAGTGTGTTGGAAGTTTTTTTCAACACATTGAGACTTGAGAAAACACTTAGAAGTATAAGAAATTGAAAGGAAGGGTACAGTAATCTTTATTCAAAGATGGTATTAAAGTATACCTTTAAGATACCTACAAGAATCACAAAAAAGTCAAACAATAAAATTCAATAAGGTAGAAAGATGTAAAATGAACAGACATAAATCAAATACAGATGTACATGTACACATACACATTTAAGTACTAGTCAACTAGGTAAAATCAATGAGAAAGCCACATTAATAGCAAAGCAAAATACAGGAAAATTTAAAGTATTTGCAAAATACTCATGAAAGACAAAGCAAATGTGAACAAATGAAAAAGCATATTATGCTGTTAGAATGATTCAACTTGATACAAATTTCAATTCTCATACAGGTTCGTATTAGTTGAAACCACAGGAAATTACTAATACTTGACAATTTTTAATGTACCAAATGGTTACCTCAAGATTAAATGTATACACTTAACCTAAGAAAGGAGGAAAAATAAGAATTCACTTATAATTTGTTTTTAAAAACCAGAAAAATAACTCAAAGTAATTTTCAAAATGAATGTGTATGGCAGTGATGGAAAAGGGGTACTGATAAAACGAATGAAAGTGAATCTTGACTGTATAATTTAATACAAAAAGACACAGTAAACAAAACTTAAAAATAAGCATGTGTTGGAACAGATAAACCTAATTTTATATGAAATTAGTAATGACCACAGAATGAAAACAGCTACTTTAAGTGATATTTGCATATATATCTGTATATCCTTAGATGTTTACAAAGAATGTACAGATACATGTATGTTTGCTAAATAGTTAAGACAAAAAGAAAACAAATCTTAAATTTAACTTAGTTGTTAAAAATAGTGAAAATATCTATATTTTAATTGCGCTGTGTATGTATATTATAATGTAAACAGGAAAGTAAATAGTTAATACCTTAGAACCCAACATTTAAGGTGCTGGAAAAAATAAATACAAATATAAAATCAAATAAGACAAAATTCTGTGATTTTTATTAAATTTGAACTGTGAATAGTATTAAACAATCTAGTTCATAGCAATATGTAATATCTATGTCCTTGAAAGATACTAGAAGCAATCCCATCTAGTGCCCTGATTTTGATGTATAAAACTCATTTCCCACTAGAATGAATCTACATGGAGAAAACAGCTGAAACCACATCTGTGGCAGGGAAAATAAAAAGACATCCTGAATAATTCTGTGCTACAAAGCAAGGAAGAGGTCAAAGAATAAAGAGTAGTTGGCAAAAGGATGCAGGAGCCAGTGTGAAGGGCTTACACTGGCCAAATTGGGGACAATTTGAACACCAAAAGAATACTCTCAATTAATTACAGAACATTGAAAATTTTAAATACATAAACCAAAAATAAAATATAATTTTTCTTAAACTGCTGCTTTTTAGAGGATCTATAGTTCATTCCCACCTAATGAGAGAATTTTTTCAGTACTGGCTATGGAAGCCAAGGCCTTGTGGATGCTAAGTAAGCACTCTACAACTGAAATACACCCTCACCAGGGAAACTCTTCTTTAAATAAAATGACAAAATTAGAAAGTCACCATTCTTCCATATCCATTAAAACATTTGATTCAGCAAATTTTATAGGTCATTGACAAAAGCCAAACTCATGCAAGTGAAGGCCTAAGCATTTTAAGGCTACCTTTAGGGAGCACCTCAATATCTAAGGGGAAAAGATCAAGGTTAAGTTACCATTAAGTAGCAACACTTGCATTTATCTCAGATGCCCATTTTTTGATTGGGTTTTGATTTTAGGAGATCTGATATTTTTTCAGATTTTTATGTTCTATTGTTGGTGGAAGTGTAGACTGGTGTAACCACTGTGGAAATTAGTATGGATATTTCTCAAAAAACTAGGACTAGAGATCCAATTTGACCTTGCTATCCCATTTCTTAATATTTTCTTAAAAGAATGAAAAGCATCATACCACAAGGACATATGCACCCATGATTATATTGGCACAGTTTATAATAGCTAAATCTTGGAAACAATCTAAATGCCCATCAACTGATGAATGGATGAAAAAGATATTTTTTATACAATAGAGCACTAATCTGCCATTAAAAAGGATAAACTTGAGACATTTATTGCTAAATAGATGGCCCTCGAGAACACACTCTTAAGTGAGATAAATTGTACACAGATGTAAATATCACATCGCCTCACTGAAAGTGTAAATAAGAATCAAATTGTGTAAGAGATATAATAAAATGGGAAGAAATTGTTCAAAATGAAAGAGGAACAAAGGAGTGGGATGGGAAAAGGAAGAAAGGGAAAATAAAAATGAGAAAAGAAAGATGAAATGAAAACAAGGCTTAGTAAATAATGGGAAGAGGAGTTAAAAGGAGGGGAGGGGAAGAGGAGGGAAAAAGAGAGAAATCAAGGTGCTATGTACTGGCACAAATTTGCTATGATTAATGTGATCATTGCATAAACCTAAACTGTATCAATAAACTTAATTTAAAAAAAAGCGCTTCCAAGGCTAGGCAGGTTGTCCAGACTCCTGTCAGACTGCTAGTGTTCTGGGAAATGAAAGTAAAGTTGGGAAAGTGATACAGAAGCCTAGGCATGCAGACTAAGTTAGTGGGAGAAATGAGACTAAGTAAATCAGTTGCAGCTCATGCAGGTGTTGCAGCTCTCATAAAATTGAACAACAATAAAGCCTACTACTGTTGAATCTGGGGCACATCAGGACTCATGGTGAGTCTCAATTCTCATCAGCAGGATTTTTTAGGAAGACATGATTAAGCTCATCTTTATAGTTCATAAATACTGTAAATGCACATCATATATTAACTAATGCATTTTCCTTCTTTTAAAAAATGGCTATGACACTTTATTATTCAAAGTGGCATCAAAAGGCCAGTAGTATTAGCATCATTTAGAAACTTGTTAAAAAATATGAATTGGGCATGGAGAGTAGTTCAGTTGTAAGCACTTGTCTAGCATGCACAAGGCAAGGGGTTTCACCCCTAGCAATGAAAATAAAAAGGTTCCCTATTCCTCCAGATTCCTACTGGCTCTGAAACTTCAGTTTTATAGTATTTTTGAGGAATTTAGGAGAAACTGATGGGGAGTGCCAATGGGATATCAGAGCTATGGAGAAAGGTTCCTGGCAAATGTCACAATCCTCCATCTAGCGGACACTCTCTCCTCCCCACATCCATATCACCCATTTGGGAACAGGTACTTCTCACCTGTGAGGCTATGAAAAGAATTAGGGTGGATATTGGGTTAGGACAGAAGGAGGAAAATGTGTTAAAGGAAGAGCAATTAACCTGAGTAGGCATGGTGGCACATACCTGTGAGCCCAGCACTTGGGACCTGAGGCAGGAGGATTGGGAATATATAGTGAGTTCAAGGCCAGCCTGGAATACATAATGAAACTTTGTCTCAAAAAATAAAGAATTAACCTGATGAACTGGAAGATATGAAAATGGGACAAATAGTTGCTACGGCAGAGATAAAGAAAGGATTTCACATTGTGCCCTTTTGTCCTCTTACTTTCTTGCTGCTGAGACAAAATACCTAACATCCAGTTACAGGATCAAAGGTTTAATTAACTCACAGTTTGTAGAGCTTTCCATCTATAGTCAATTGGCTCCAAAGCAGAGTGGCAAGGAAGAGGGCTATGGCAGAGTAGAAACAGTTTATGGCATGGTAGGCAGGAAGCAGCCTTTAGTGAGCCTTTCCTTCCATTTTTATTCTGTTTGGCTACAAACCTATTGGTTGTTGCAACCCACACCCACAGTGAGTCTTCCCATTATCCACACCCAGAACTATGTAAAACCAATCTGTGTATAAATCCATTTATCACACCTATAATCCAGTATTATACACCCATGATCCAGCCACCTCCTAAAAGCCCCACCTATGAGCTCATGAGGTTTTGAGAGGAGCATCAAGGTATAAACCCCAATACATCCTTAGGTGAAGTTTCCATTTTAATGATAGCCTCTTACAAACCAAAACCCTAATCTAACACATTGATACTGACACCCAAAATTTCAAGATTTAAAGAGATGTCATAGGATGTCCTCAGACAGATTAAATTAACTCTGTGCCTGTCTCCTCAGCTGTGAAGTGGGGAATAAAGATTGTAACTACTTCACAGAGCTCTTGTGAAGTTTAAATGAGTCAAGTAGTTTGCCCAGAATCATGCAGCCAATTGTAACACAGCTGTAATTTGAATTTAGACACTGTGGCTGCAATATCCACCAATGGTACTGAGCTATGCTGCCATTCTACAAAAAGCAAAGAGAATTAAAGAACTGAGAGATGGTCCTCATTATAGCTTTGTTGAACAGTCATTTCCAGATGTTTTCTCCTTCTGGTAAGAAAAGAAAAATTACCCTGACAGATAAGCCAGAATCCTTAGAGAAGTCTTTGGGCTATTCTGTCATTTGTGAAAAGTCCAGCTCAATCTATATTTTCTCCCTTTACCCATCATTGTGCCCGTCCTCTACATACAGCAGTGACTTCAGTTAACTCAGTATCTAAGCACTGATTTAAAAAAAAGTTTTGTTAATGACCACATCAGGTGACTTGGAGAGATGTTTAATCAAATGTTAAGCATGATTTCATTCATTCATTACACCACAGCAAAAGTCTCCAGGTTGAGTTTCCTGAATCAAAGTAAACTAGCACCTTTAACTCTGGTGTTTTTGTCATTTGATGAAATCTATCATCAAAGAAATCAAAAACAAGGAGGAGGGAAAAGTTATTGATTATGATTGGAGTGTGGCAAGTGGGAGACAAAAAAAGGGGAGAATGGCAGTATGGTATGGTAAATAAACCTGTAAGTTTTAAAATCAAACAGACCTCAATGACAAAGCTATGTGACCATGCTAAAATAAGTACTTTCATCACCTCCAAGGTTTGGTTTCCTCATCTCTAAAGTGGAGATAGTACCATCCATGTCAAGGAGATTATGTGACAAGTCCAGGAGATATGGTATGTATTCATTTAGAGCTCCAGAGAGAGTAGTCACCCAATATATGACAGTTGAGTTTTTTAGGACATGTTACATATCAGACTTTAGAGGTTCTAAAAAGCAATTATCTCTGCATGGTGCAGAAGGTACACATAAAGCCAGTGCTTTTGTTTAGTGAAAATTATATTTGCTAAAAATAATATTTTAAAAATGCCAATGTTATGTGCTAGGTTCTCCTTATTTACAGAGCAAGTGAACAGGAACATAAAAATCCTCACTTGGAGAGCTTCTACTTAGCTAACCAGCATAATTAGAAACAGGAGAAAAATTACATTGTATACAACCAAGTAAAAAGAGAAGCCTTTCTAAAAAAGGCTTAAAATCAAGGGTGAAAAAGTGACCTGAGCTTGAATTGTAGCTTCATATTGTATACATGTACACTGTTACTTTTTTGTCATTTCAGATAATACTAATGACTAAAAGTTAGAATAAGATCAAATATGTTTTCAACACAAAGTAAGTGCTTCATATTTCTTAGATTAGTTAGTACTATAACAACCATATAAGATTCATTGTATTGTGCTCATTTTATGGATAAACATACTGAGACAAAGGAGAATGCAACATGGCTGAATGGAAGAGGAGCCTCTTTTAGAGTTACTCAGAGAAATTCAAATAAAACACAAGTAATTGGAAGAAAGTGGAGGGACATATAACCTGCAACTAAAGTCAGTCTAACCTAAGAGACTAATCAAGCTAAACACAGATAAAGGAATTAGTAAAATGGCCAACACCCTACCTGGCTGCCAGTGAATTGCTGGATCAACACCATTGCTCGCCTTCGTGGGATTTTAGAAGAGGGGAAAAAAGGATAAAGATATACTAAAATAGTGTGGCTAAGTTAAGCCATACAGGATAGACTTGGGATATAAGGTCCCCTGCCTCTTCTGACTTCTTTCAAACAGAAGAGGCTACAGTCTAGCAGTAAATTCTGCTGACAGGAACTACTCCCTCACTGATGATTGGTCAGTTTTCCTTTTTTTTTCATTTTTTATTCTTTACTTTTTTTCTTTTCTTTTCTTTTTATTTATTTTTTTTGTTTTGTTTTTTCCCATTCCTTCTGTGCACCAGAGAGCTATTTGGAATGACCAGGAAAAGATTAAAGACTACAGGGGTGCATAGTAAATTAAACACCTAACCTCTCCCCCATGAACCTGTGATTAGAGAGGCACAGGAAATTAAACAACCTTGTAACTTGGGACTGTGTAGCCTTGGGCTGTTCCCAAACTACTGAACACAGAAGACTGAAAAAGGACCAGGAGGAGCCAAAGGTGCATGGGACTGGGAATAGCCCTTTATCTCTGTCTCTGTCTCTGTCTCTCTGTCTCTGTCTCACAACAGCACAACAAATGGGAGAAAGTTACCACCAAAAGAAACAGGGTAAGGAGTGGGAGGCTGCTAAGCAACATATGGAAAGCACTGACTGAACACTCTGGCCCCAGGATGCCACATCTAGAGCCAGGATCAGCCAAAATTCAGCACAAACTACTGAAGGTTTTGCAGTGTTATGCAGTAGTTTTGGACTCTCAGTGAAAATGAGAAGAAATTTTTATTTCATTTTTTTCTACCTTTTTTTTGCTGGTTTGTTTCCCATTCCTTTTCCTCTATCTTTTTTTCATCTTTTATCTATATTTTTCCAGTTTATTTCTCTTCTTTCCCCCTTTCTTCAATTTATCTCTCTGGACATAATCATAGCTTCGTGTGAGTGAATAGTGTCTCTAGTTTATCTGGTCAACTTCAATAATCCCTTGCTTACTCCTTCATTCTTTCTCTTCTACACTCTTTTCTAGTTTCCCAAAGCTGGCATGATCAACCTTCATCCTTCAGCCTGATTTCTACTTTACTTCTAGTCATCTCTGTTCTATCCACTATCCTTCTTAAATTTCCCCCACCATAGAGTAAAAGAGGTCTACCAAGGGGAAATACTTTGCATACAAGCTCCCAATTTATGGTTGCTTCTATTATACAACTGTAGATTTTGCTTCTATGGGTAAAAGTACAAAATTAATAATTGTTACAGTTTGTCAATTTCTAAACTGTGCTTGGTGCTATTGTCAGTGCTAATTATACTATTTTAGCTAGGATGTCATATCTGTTTTAACCAGTTGTTCTCACTCCTGTAATAATACTGGGAAGTTATGGGGTAATTACCTCTCCCCACTGCAGCAATAAAGGAATACAGACTGAACCAGCTACAAATATTTCACTCTTAATTAATTGGTAAGGTAGGATCTTGGAACAGATATAAACCAAGATATTCCTACACACAGAACACATCCTGAACAACAAAGTTTGTCTAGAGAGGCATTGATACTAATGGTAAAGCTACCTACTACAAAAACTGACAAAGATCAACACAAAAAAAAACAAAATAAAAACTTTTGAAATAGAAAATGACAAGACACAGAGGCAAAATGCAACCTCACAAATCAAGCTCACCCAGAACAAGTCCAGGAGACAACAAGATAGAAGAAAATGGAAGACATGCACCTCAGAATTCTGAAATGATTGTAACCAAAGCAAAGAAATCCATGAGGCTATATAGGATATCAGATCAGAAATAATCTCTTGGGAAAAAAAAGAAATATAAATATCTATAAAGAAATTGCTTAGCAAATCTACAGTATAGATAGATGAAAAAACAGATGATTATAGGAAGAGGATGGAAACTGTGAATGATCAATATAGGAAGGAAATAGAATGCATGAAACAGATTCAAACACATATCCAGGAAATTAAAAATTCCATTGCAAGCTGGCAAAAGCACTTGAACAAAACTGAAGAAAAATTTTCAGAACTTGAGTACAAGATCTTGGCTAGCAATTATGAAGGCAAAGAGCTCCTGAAAATAACAAAAAATGAAGAAATAACAATTCAACAGCTGTAAGACAATGCAAAGAAAAGTAATATATGAACAATAAGTATTGGGGGACCCAGAATCTGCATCCAGAGACCCATGGTCATCTGATAAATCACAGTGAGACCTGCAGGGACTGAGAAGCTGCATCCATTGATCTGCCTACACCCTAGAACCATAAGTGAGACTCCTGGGGACTAGGAAGCTGTACCCAGTGACCTTCAGTCATCCACAAACCCCTCCTGAGGCCCTGGGGTTTAAGAGTCTGCACTCAACAACCTGACTGCACCCAGGAACTATCTCTGTGGCCTACAAAGACTGGGAGTACATGCCCAGAGATGTACAGCCACCCAGGAACACTTGGTGAGGACCGCAGAACTGAGAATCTGCCCTCAGTGACCCTTCTACAGCCAGGAACCATCTGTGAAGCCCAGAGGGATTGGTAGCCTGCACTCAGAGGTCCGTAGCCATCAGGAACCCTCAGTTGGTGCACTTCAGGATGGGCTGCCAATGCAGGAAGCAATTAGGACTTGGCCTCTGATTGAATCAGAGGAACACAGGAAGATGTCAAAACAAAAGAACTAAATGCAATCTCAGACTTTCATCCCATCCAGATCTAGTAAAGGATGAAATTACAAATCAAACACCTGAAATTTCTGAAATGATAGAAACAGAAGTAAAGGAACAACTGGAGGAAGTTGTACAGGAAGTCAGATCAGAAATAATCTCTCAGGTAAAAACAGAAATGATAAACATAATGAAAGAACCGGTGAGTATATCCACAGATAAAAAATAAAGGTGCATAGAAACATGATAGAAACCTTGAATGAGAAATATGGGAAACAGAATACATGAAACAGATTCAAGGAGATATCCATGAAATCAAGAAACCTGGCAAAACTGCATAAATGAAATTGAAGACAGACTCTAAGACCTTGATGATAGGACTATGGCTACTGATCATGACAGGAAAGATCTCTTAAAAATAATAAGGAATCAGGAAATAACAATTCAATGGCTGAAAGATGCTGCAAAGAGAAACAATATAAGACTGATATGTGTCAACAAAAAAGACACAACACTAATGACATGAAAAGATTATTTGTAAAAGTAATACCAGAGCAGTTCCCAAAGATGGGAAAAGAATCAGACATATAGGTAAGCAAGATCTATAGGACCCTAACTAGCCATAACCAAAATAAATCTATACTTGACATATAATAATCGAAATCCCAGAAATTCAGCATAAGAAAAGAATATTAAAATCTGTGTGAGAAAAGAAACAGATGACCTATAAAAGTAGGCCTATCAGAATCATGCCAGACTCCTCATCACAAACCATCAAGTCAAGAAGAGCATAGAGTGAAGTATTTCATGCACTGAAAGACAACTTCTAACCTAGATTGATGTACCTTTCAAAACTGTCTTTCAAAATCAATGGAAGAATAACATACTTTCATAACAAAGAACAACTGTAGAATTACATGACCACCCAACCAATGCTACAAAGAGTACTGAAAGGCATTCTAGAAAGAGATAAAGTGACTACAACTCCAAGAACAACAACAGAATGCAAGACAAGCAATTAAACAGAGTGGAAAAGTAGGTAACCAACAGCACAAAGATGACATGACAAAGATAAACCAGCACATATCAGTTATAACCGTTAACAAAAATGTCCTCAATTCACCAATCTAAAGAAACAGGATGACAGAGTATATTAAGAAACAAAAATCCAACAATGTGCTATATACAAGAAACACATTTAACACAAAATTAAATTCATGGACTGAAAGTCAAAGGTTGGAAAACAATACTCCATGTGACAGGAACCCAGAAAAAAACAAGGATAAGTATTCTATTTTCAGATAAAGTTAATTTAAAACAAGAATGATCACTAATGATAAAGAAGATCACTATGTACTTGTTAGGGAAAACTTCAAGAGGAAAAGATAACAATCTTAAATATATATGAACCAAATATGAGAGCACTTAACTATGTAAAAAATGTTACTAGACGTGAAAAATCAGATAAGCAATAATAAAATTATAATGGGTGACCTTAACATCCCATTGACACAAAGAGATCAACTAGACAAAAAATCAGCAAAATTTTTCAAAAACTGAACCAAACCTGTGAACAAATGGACTTAGTAGATGTGTATAGAGTGTTCCACACAACAATATTGGAATACACATTCTTCTCAGCTGCACATGGGCATTCATTCCCTAAAACAACACAAGGAACTGAAATTTTCTCATGCATTTTATCTGACAATACTGCAATGAATTGGCAATTAATGGCAAAAGACACCACAAAAACTCCATAAACACATGGAAAGCAAATAACACCCTCCTGAAAAACCAATGGGTCACAGAAGAAATTAAATAATATCTACAGTCAATTGAAAATGCAAACAAAACTTATCAGAACCTGTGGAACAGTTTGAAAGCAGCCCTAAGATGGAAATATATAGTGTGAATTCACACATCAGGAAAACAAAATGGGCACAAAAAAACAACCTACTGTTGCACTTCAAACTTCTAGACAAAGAGAAAGTCAAGCCAAAAGCCCATAGAAAGGAGAAAATTATAAATATCAGAGCAGAAATGAATGCAATTGAGGCTAAGAGAACAATACAAAGAATTAATGAATCAGAAGGTTCATTCTCTGAAAGAATCCTTATTAAAAAAAGAAAAGAAAAATTCAAATTCAGGCATCAGTCATGAAATCACTACAGATTCTGTGTAAATTCAGAAGATCATCAGTACTCTCTTCAAAAAAGTTTACTCACACAGGTTGAAAAACACAGAGAAAATGGACAGAATTATAGAAACATACAATTTACCAAAACTAAATCAAGTTACCAAATCTAAACCAAGAAGTCATGAAATCACATAAAGATTCTGTGTAAATTCAGAAGATCATCAATAGCCACTTCAAAAATGTATACTCACACAGGGTGAAAAACATAGAAAAAATGGACAAAATTTTAGAAACATACAAGTTACCAAAATTAAATCAAGGAGAAGAGAAAAATTCTCAATAACCCAATATCAGTTAATATAATTGAAAATATAATTAAAACATTTCAACAAAGAAAAGCCCAAGTCCTTATGGATTCACTTTGAATTCTACAATAAATTTAGAGATTTAGTGCCAATACTCCTCAAACTCTTTAATAAAATTAAAGGGAAGCAATACTCCCTAATTCATTTCCAGAGACAAATATTACACTGTTATCAAAACCAAAGAAAGACTCAAGCAAAGAGAGAATTACAGGCCAATTTCCCTAATGAAAATAGATGCAAAAATCCTCAATAAAATTAATACAGCAAATCATCAAGTAGATTATACACCATGACCAAGGAGGATTCACCAGACTATGCAAGAATGGTTCATCATATGCAAATCAATAAATATAATACACCACATCAACAGAGCAAAAGACAAAAATCATATGATCATCTCAATAGATGAAGAAAAGCTGTTGTTAGAGTACAACATTCATTTTTGATAAAAACCTACAGAAAATTGGATTAGATGGTCTTTATCTCAATCTAGTAAAAGCCATCTATTAAAAACAAAAACTTAAAGTAGACAAAAACTTAAAGCTTTCACTCCAAAGTCAGGAACAAGACAAGGATGACCACTATCACCACTCCTATTGAATACAGCTCTGGAAACATTAGCCAGAGCAATTACAAAAGAGACAGAAATAAATGGAATAAGGACAGGAAAGAACAAAGTTAAATTATCATTATTTGCAGATGACATTATACTCTACATAGAAGACCCCAAAAAACTTCAACAAAAGATTTCTAGTTTTAATTAGAAAATTCAGTAGCATAGCTGGATAAATCAACACCCAAAAATCAATAACATTCCTGTACACAAACAACAAATTCACTGAGAGAAAATTAATCAACATCCTTGACAATAGCTTACAAAAAATGAAATACTTAGGAATCCATCTAACAAAGGAAGTAAAAGATCTATACATTGAAAATTATATTACTCTGAAAAATGAAATCAAAGAATATATCAGAAAATGGAAATATATCCCTTACTCATGGATAGGAAAAACATTGTGAAAATGGTCATAGTCCCAAAACTGTTACACACCTTTAATGCAATCCTAATCAAAATACTTCTAGCATACCTCACAGATCTAGAGGAAAATTTCATAAAATTCATGTGGAAACAGAAGAAGCCTAGAATAGCAAAGGCAATCCTGGGAGACGAAGGCAAGGCAGGAGGCACCATAATCCCTGACTTAAAATTATACTACAAAGCTAGTGTGATAAAATTAGCATGATAGTGGCAAAAAATAGACCCGAGGATAAGTGGAACAAATTAGAAGACACAGAAACAACTGCAAACACACTCAGCCTCCTTATCTTTGACAAAGGGGTCAAAAATGTTCACTGGAAGAAAGATAGCCTCTTTAATAAATGATGCTGAAACAACTGACTCTCTACATGCAGAAGCCTAAAATTAGACCCAAGTGTATCACCATGCACTAAACTAATGTCAAAATAGATCAAAGATCTAAATATTAAAACAGAAACATGAAATATACTGGAAGAAAATGTAGATAAAAATCATGAAAACACAGCTGTGTGCAGAGTTCATGAACAAAACCCAAACTGCATGGGAAGTACAACAAAGGATCATTAACTGGGAAATCATCTTATTAAAAAGTTTTTGCACATCAAGGGAAATTACAAACAAGTGAAAAGAAAACTCACAGAGTGGGAAAAAATTTTAGCCAGTTGTCTCTCAGGCAAAAGACTTCTATCTAAAACATAAAGAATTGAAAAAAACTCATACTCTCCCAAATTCAAAGAGCCAATCCAAAATTGGGCACCTTAGATGAATACTCACTTCTCAGATGAGGAAATACAAATGGAAAATAAATATATGAAAAATGTTCATCATTATTGTACATTCAAGAAATACAAATTATAATTACACTGATATTTATCTTACCCCAGAACAAATGACTATCATCAAGAAATCAGCCAATAACAAATGCTGGCAAGCCTAAGGGGGAAAAGGAACTCTTCTCCACTGTTGGTGGGAGTGTAGACTGATAGGACCACAGTGAAAATCAGGGAAAATCAAAAAACTAGGATTAGGGATCCTCTTCAACCCAGCTATTCCCTTTCTGGGTATTTTTCCATAAGAAATAAAAGCATCATACCACAGCAATATAAGTCCACCCATGTTTACAGCAGCACAATTTTTAATAGCTAAATCTTGGAAACAACCCAAATGCCCATCATCCAAGGAATGGATAAAAGAGGTGTGGTATTTTTTATGCAGTGGAGTACTACTAGGCTGTAAAGAAGAATAGACTCAAGGTTTTTATAGGGAAATGGATGCAAATTGAGACCATACTCATAAGTGAAATAAATCAGACTCTCATATGTAAAAACTGTGTTGTCTCCCTACTGTAAGAAACTGAAAGAGTAATTATGATACAAAATATACAATAGATACTGTAAAAGTGAAGAAACTGCTCAAAAGGAGAGAACAACAAGGATGCGGGAAATGAGAAAAGAAGAAAGGGAAAGAAAAATATATATATGATAATTTTGCTACTAATTTTTATTCATTGAAAATAAGTTTGTGCTTATGTTGTTTGATCAATTTTTCATGTCTATATTTTATAATCTGAGTACTTTGAAGATAACAATATGCATTATATTAACCACTGTTAATTCACTATTAGCTTATTTTGAAATTCTGTATCCTTGTTTTTATTGTTTTTTCTCTTTAAAATAACATAAAAAAAGAAAATTAAAAAGATACTGAGACACAGAGAGATAAAATATTTCAACCAGGGTTCAGCTAGTGAGAGATAAACTGGGAGTCAGCACCAGGAATTTTGCAGAGTCCAGATCTTAGCCTGATGTGATACAATATCAGATGTTAAATCCATTTCTTGTTACAAAAATAAGACCAGCTGCATATATACATAAATAAAAACTAACAAATTTATGATCAAGTGTTAAGGTGTTTGATTTCTTTCTCTGTCAAATATAAAAGTATTATAAATGACTGGGAGACAGTGCTGGAGAGACAGTGGTTCCAACTTTTTTTATTTTATGGAAAAAATGCAAAACAAAATTTCATAATAAACTAATAGAAAAGTAACAATAGTTAACACATTAACTGTTGTTATCTTCAAAGTAGGGTACAAGATATGAGCATAAAAATTTCTGCAGTCAATGTTAATATCGAGTGGTTCAAACATTACTCCATTTACTGTGCAGAATGTTTACAGCTGTTGAGTTACTTCTTGGTTTCCACATGGGCAAGGAGAACTCAAAGCATCTATGGATATGCTATTTTGTACTGCTCTTCAAGCCTGGAATAGTAGCTCTCAGGCTCATCAGGCCAGCTGCCAAGTGTAGCTAATCAATTACAGCTGCCAGAAATAGTATATATTCATGAGGATAGCAGTGGCCTTTAATCCATGGAGCAAGAATATTTGCAAAGGATGGGAAACCAAACCTCGCAGTTCAACTTCAACTTTCACCCCGATTTTCCATCCTCAGCTGCCCAAGAGAAGCAATTTTCAGCTTAGTTTCTCACTGATAGTCATCTGCGTCACAAAACTATTACTCAACATGGGCCTTACTACCTAACTCAATGTATTCTGAGGCTGATAACTAAGCCTGATGAGCAGTCACTCCCAGACTGCAGTTAATAGAGACTCAATTGCTTCTCACCTGAAAGGAGGCTGCTTATAGGTCAGTACTGAGACAATCAGTCAAGCAGCTTATGCTTCTGCAGCCCCTGCTGCTGCTGGTTGTTTCATAATCTGGGAAAAATCAAACATATTTATTGACAAATAAAAGTGACAACTGAAATGGTAAAAAAAAAAACTTTGTATTTTCCTAATCAAAATTGAACACAGAGAATATTTCTCTAGGCATGGTTTTGTTTTTCCTTCCAATTCCTCCTCCCAAATATTTTACATTAAATCTCATTCTTTGAAGCTGAGATTGTTAAGTCAACAACAGCTTTCCCAGCCTCAGATAACCATGGCTAGTCCTGGGTTTGAAAATACCAGTGATAATAAAGACTAATGGATTAAGAGAAGAAAAATTTTATCCATGGTTTTATACATAATTAATGTGTTAAATTTATTTTTGCTAATCTGATATAATTAGAAACAGAGGTTCTGAGTGAGCTACTCTCCATTCAGCTGTGGGCACAACACCACCCAGGTAATTTTTCATGTTTAAGCTTAGGAGGTTGTAATGATGGAGGCAGCGAATCATCAACTCCAGTCAGACAGAATGGGAAGCACCTGGAATTAGAGACACCTGAACTTTTAAAAATTGGATGTCTGAGTTGTCTTAGTCCTCATTAAGAGTTTCTCTTCTTTTCCTTTATTCCTGATGTCCTTTTTTCCTCTTTCTGCTACCCTCCCTTGATCTTCAGAAAAACAGCAACTTACTACTATGATGTGTATATTTGGCAATTCTTTCCTTATGGTGCATAAGAATCTGGACTAGTTTTGTTTTTTACAGAACTGTTATATAAACACTTTTGTTCCAGATACTATGGTTTATACAGAATACATCTTTGCCATATACAATACCAGGTATGTTACACTAGACATTCAAGTAAATAAGACATGATCTTGCCATCACTGGTCTTGACTGTCAGATACATACTTCACTGAATGACCTTCAGTCTCACCTATGATCATAGATTTGACATAAAAATAGCAACTGTTCTAGGAGGAAGATAACTTCAAAGAGAAAGGAGAAAGGTGTCAAAATACATACCTTCCTCCTCTTTTTTCTTTGTCCAAGAGAAGAAGAAAGAAAAGGATGTTATGCTTTTCTTTTTACCAGGAGGCCAAAACATCAGGAAAAGTGGTTTAGATACAATTTTATCATAAAATTTTTTTAAGAAAAGAGTAGCTCCATTTCTTAAGGAAATGTTTTAGACAATTTAATCTGTAAAACATGAAGAATTAATAAAAATAAGTATCAGAAACAGAAAGACTAAGTTTTCTTCTTTATTTTTGTTTTAGTGTGGAATATTGTCAAGGAATGCTAGCTGGATATAGTTGGAAGGAAACATCTGCATCTGGCCAACATGAAGTGATGGAACTATATTGATACTTCATTGTGAAAAAACTAAAATATCAGACAAAATACGTGACAAAAGAGTCTCATGACACTTGCTGTCAGACACCATAAAACTTTGGTTCTTATAAAAATGAGAAATAAAGTAAGCCCTCTTATTATACCAGCATACTGGCAACAGAGTTTCCAAACCACAGAGGAGGTAAGGGAAACACAGAAGGAGCTCAGCTGTCTGCCTTGGTTATCTGGATGTAATTACAAGCCTGAGGAAGTCAAGCTAGACAGTGTTTTTAGGGTGAAGTAACAGAATTGAGACAGACTAAAAAGCAAGGCTCCAGAGACCTGCAGATGGTCTTTCTCAAATGTTTAGCACAGTACTTATCAGCACAATAGTGCAAGAAGGAAACTACCTGAGACTGAGGGCAAAACCATCCAAAATTCCTGAAGAGCAATTTAAATAGCACGTGTTTCCACCAACCAGAACGGAAAAAACCTTGTAATTCATAGGACAGTGGTACCCAGAGAACACAGAAAAGGATAGCCTCAGGAATGAGAGTTGTAGACTATAAATCTGGGCCCAGCTAATTAAGTAAAAACCAGCCACTAAAGGATGAAGTTTCCTGTTTTCCAGTAAGCTACCTATATCCAAGAACAAAACTGAGTGGTGTCTTTAGGAATACACAAATACTGAGGACTAAGAAGTATATGAATTCATAATGCCTGACATTTAATCAAGAATTAAGATGTGTGCAAAGAATCAGAAAGATGCAAATAATAATGAGGAGAAAGTCAATCAAGAGAAAGAAATGCAGGTGTGACACAGATGTCAGAATTCACACATAAAGCCATTAAAACAGTTATCTAAACTATATTTGAAATGTCCAAAGAACCACAAAAATAACCATGTTGGCGACATGGAAACTGACAACACACACACACACACACAAAAAAAAGAAAAAAAAACAGACACATACACTGGATAGAATTAATAGCCAAATACACACTAGAGAAAAATTACGAAATCTAAAACCATACCAATATGAGTTATCAAAAATGAAATATATATAGAAATAAAGACAAAAAATGAATCATTATTCAGCTCTAGGACACCTTCAAGTGATCTAAGAAACATGCAGTTGCAGTCCACAAAAGAACAGGAAAATATTTGAAGAAATAACACCCGAAATTTTTCAAATTTGATGAAGACTACCACCCACATATCCCAAAAAGTTCAATGATTTCTAATCACAAGAAATATGATGAAAATATCAAGATACATTGTATGAAATTACTATGAAGGACAAAAATAAAATGCAAAAATTGCTAGGGAAAATGACACAGTAGGCAGAATAACAAAGTTAAGCAGATGGAAGACATTTCATTAGAAATAATCCAACCCAAAAGATCAACATATTTAAAGTACAGCCAGCCCTGCATATCCATGGGTTTCCCATCCACAGAGTCAACCAATTATAGACTGAAAATATTTAGGGAAAATATTACATCATACTGAATATGCACAGATGCTTTTCCTTGTCACTATTTACTAAAAATAATCACACTTGTCTATAGAGAATTTATACTGTATTATTTTATAAATAATCTGTAGATGATTTAAAGTATAGTTGAGAAAATGAATAGGTTCTATGTAAGAACTACAACATTTTATATGTGGGAAAAGAGTGCATGTGGATTTTGGTATCTGAGACGGGCCTGGAAAAAAGTTCTTTGCAGACATCAAAGAGCGACTACACTAAAAGACAAAAGAAAAGAAGAAAGAAACCTCACATGGGTTACTATAGTTGATGACAATATCTTTTGAAAGGGGTGAAATATTTTCTTATACACACAAAACCTGAAAGAATTCATTATCAACAAAACTGCACTAAAAGAATTACTAAAGAAAGATCTTCAGGTGCAAAAAAAAGACCTATGTGAGAACTGAAAAGAACCAGAAATGCTTTTATTGAAGCATAATATAAAAGTGTTATTAATCTATTAAAACATAAGTATTAAAATAAAACTATCTTTTATAAAGTTAAGTAAAATATTTATTAGTATATTAAAAGATAAATACTGAAAGAAAAAAATTACCATTATACCAATGTTTAACACATATGTAAGAAGTACAAAATCAATGAAATAAAGGCTAGGGTGAGAGGCTGAAAATATACTGTTAAACGGTTCTCACACACTATACATGAAGCAATATAACATTATTTAAAGGTAAATTTTGATAAGTTAAGGATTTATATTATAAATCCTAAGTAAATCTATCTACTTTAATCTATTACAAGACAATGTTCTCTCTTACAAAGATGGAAGGGAAAAAAAGAAGGAAGGAAAGAAGAAGAGGAGATAAAACTCTAGCCAGACTAATCAGAAAAAAAGAAAGATAACCAAAAACACCAATATCAGGAAGAGAAAGATTACCTAAATATAAATCTTATAGATATTAAAAGAAGTGCTTTAATTATCTATTACTGAATAGTTTTGTCAGCCTAAACTAGCAAACATTTCTTACCTCACAATTCTGGTGAGTCAGAAGTTAGATTTCATCAAATGTTCAGTCTCCCTACCACGTTTCCTTGATGTCTTTCCAGGTTGTGCTCACTTCTGAATTCCAAAACTACTATACTTTCACTTTTCAGGTTTTTACTATAATACCACACCATTCTCAGCATCCAAATTTGTATTAGTTTCACTTTGCTGTATAATGAATCACCTGCAATCTAAAGAATGCTTAAAACCACTTACCAAATTGTACACTTTAAATCTGTGCCAACTATTGTATGCCTCCTCAAAAAAAGCTATTTAAAAAAAGAGATTGGACTAGGCTCCAGAGGTTCTGCAGGCTTGAGCAGACCGCGCCCAGCAATGGTGATTCAACCAGGGGAGCCAGGTCCACCGAAGGAGGAGCCAAGCCAGTGCCCTGCCTCAAGGTGAGTTGCAGCTCGCCAGAGCAGGCCTGGAAAAGTTTGGGACCATCAATACCGGCAGCTTGGTACTGACCAGCCCTCTTAGGACACTGGATTAGGCTCCAGAGGTTCCGCGGGCTTGACTGGACTGTGCCCAGCGACCTTCATTCAACCAGAGGAGCCAGGCCTGCCAAAGGGGGAACCAAGCCAGTGCCACGCTGCAAGGGAAGCTTTGGAAAAGTGCTGAAAACATGGAAATAAAAGAAAATGACAAAACAAAAGACCAAAAATGCAATCTCAAACCTCCAGCCCATGCCAAGAAAACCTAGGAGCCATGTACATAGAAGAAAGTACCACACATACACATGAAATGATATCAATTGAAATAAAGAAGCAAGTACAGGAAGCTATAAGGGAGCTTAAATCAGAAATATTCTCCCAGGTAAAAGAAGAAATGATAAAAGTAGTGAAAGAAACACTGAATGCATCCATCAAAGACACACCTAAAAAATTAGAGGAACAAAGAAAAATGATAGAATCCCTAAATGAACAGTTTAAGAGACAAACAGAATGCATTAAGCAGATTCAAAGAGATATACAGGAAATCAAAAACTTTAATGAAAGTTGCAAAAACCACCTCAACGAAAGTGAAGATAGAATCTCAGACCTCGAAGATAAGACTGCAGCTAGTGAACAGGAAAGGAAAGATCTTCTAACAAAAACAAGAAATCAGGAAATAACAATTTAAAAGCTACAGGATGATGCAAAGAAAAATAATATAAGATTGATAGGGATAGAAGAAAAAGAAGGGGAAAACACAAATGATATCAACAGGCTATTTACAGAATAGCTGAAAACTTCCCAAACATGAGTATGGAAACTGACATATGGATTAATGAGGAATATAGAACTCCAAATAGCCATAACCAAAGCAAAACTACACCCAGACATATAATAATCACCATCCCAGAAATCCAACAGAATATTAAAAGCTGTTAGAGAGAAAAGACATGTCACCTATAAAGGAAAACATATCAGATTCACAGCAGACTTCTCAACACAAAAATATGAAGTCAAGAACTTAGTGGAAGCATGCATCAGGGGTAACCTGCCCAGAACCTACACCGTGGGCCCACGCTGCCTGTGGGAAATTAGCCAAAGCCTGCATCAGGGGTAGGCTGCCAGGAAGCTCCACCAAGGGCCCACCCTGCCACCTGCAACTCAGCGCAAGCCCACCTCAGGGGTAGGAACATCCCCGGTGGGTATGCCCATCCACTGGGAACATCGAGGAGGACTGCCCAAGACTGAAAACTGCCCTGGACTGCTACAGATGAGCCCACCCTCCCACCTGGAACATCAGCAGATCTCAGCGGGATCCAGTTAGTGTGAGAAAATTTGGAAATTTGCTCCCAGGTGGTGAACTTTGTACTACACTGGATTGACTGTATCGATGTGGTGAGTACACCCCTAAAAAAGAGGTATACAGCAGATCAATAGGGCCAGTAGAGTAAAAATGACAAAACGAAAAAGGAAAATGCAGTCTCAAACATATAGTTCACCAGAAGCAAGTATAGGAGACATTGAAATAGAGAATGCCAAAAATAACACACTGGGAATCTCTGAAAAGATAGCCAGTGAAGTAAAAAAACAACTGCATCAGGCCATAGAGGAAATCAAATTAGAAGTAGTCTCCCATGTAAAGATAGAAATAACAACTTTAGTAAAGGAGTTGTTGAAGGCAGCCAAAGAAGAACTAGAGAAAAAAGTACATGAGCATGGGAAACTGATTGAAACTTTGAATGAACAATATAGAAAACAAGCAGAATTCATGAAACAAACTCAAAGAGACATCCAAGAAACAAAAAATTCTATTGAAAGCGTACAAAATCACCTAAAGGAAGCTGAGGATAGGATTTAGGACCTTGAGAACAGGGTCACAGTTAGTGATCAGGAAAGGACAGAACTTTTAAAAATAACAAAGCAGCATGAAATGAAAATCCAGAAGCTTCATGATGATGCCAAGAGCAACAATATAAGAATAATGGGCAATAGCAAAGATACAGGAGTGCAGGCAAATGACATACATAATGTATTTACAGAAATAATAGCAGAAAATTTCCCAAACGTGGGGAAAGAATCTGATATGCAGATAAGTGAGGCATATACAATACCAAACAGTCACAATCAACATAAATCAATACCCAGAAACATAATAATTAAGATCTCAGATATACAGCATAAAAAGAGAATATTAAAAGCTGTCAGGGAAAAGACACAACTCACCTATAAGGGAAAGCCCATTAGAATCATGGCAGACTTTTCAGCACAAACCCTCAAGTCAAGAAGATCTTGGAGTGAGGTATTTGAAGCCCTGAAAGAAAACAATCTTCAACCCAGACTGATGTACCCAGAAAAACTTTCATTCAAATTTAATGGAGAAACAAGATACTTCCGTGAAAAAGAACAACTGAAGAAATTCATGTCCACCAAACCAACCATAGAAAGAGTACTGAAAGACATACTAGACAGAGATAAAAATGACCACAATCCCAAAAACAACAACAGAAAGAAACGTCCAAGTAGGACGAGCAATTAAATAAGAGGAAAAGATAAAAGAAACAACTGGAACATAACATGGCAAAGTTGAGCCACTACATATCAGTGCTATCCATAAATATAAATGGCCTCAATTCACCTATAAAAAGGAATAGATTAACAAAATGGATCAAGAAACAGGACCCCACAATGGGCTGTATACAAGAAAAACATCTGACCCAAAAGGAAACTCATAGATTAAAAGTCAAAGGATGGAAAACAGTATTCCATGCAACAGGAACCCAGAAAACATCAGGGGTAGCTGTTTATTTGCAAACAACATGAACTTCAAAGCTAAAATGATTAAAAGAGTTAGAGAAGGTCACTACATACTTATTAGTGGTAAAATTCAAGAGGAACAACAAACAATTTAAATATATATGCACCAAATACAAGAGCACCCAACTATATAAGACAGATACTAATGGACATGAAAAAGAAAACACACAAGAATACAATTATAACTGGAGATCTTAACAGCCCATTGTCACAAAGAGATAGATCAACTAGACAAAAAGTCAGCAAAGAAATAACAGAACTGAATCATACCTGTGAGAAATTGGACTTAGTAGATGTTTACAGAGTGTTCCACCCAACCACATCAGAATACACATTCTTCTCAGCTGCATATGGGACATTCTCCAAAATGGACCATATATTAACCCATAAAACATTCTTAAGTAAATGCAAAGGTATTGAAATCATACCATGCATATTATCTGATCATAGTGCACTGAAATTGGAAATTAATGGCAAAAGAAATTGTAAAACCTACATAAATACATGGAAATTAAACAACAGCCTTTTGAACAATCAGTGGGCTACAGATGAAATTAAAGAAAAAATAAAACAATACCTACAACTCAATGAAAATATAGAAACAACATACTGTAATCTGTGGGATGCAATGAAAGCAGTCTTAAGAGGGAAATATATAGCAATAAACTGTCATATCAAGAAAACAGAATGAGCACAAATAAACAAACTAATGCTCCATCTCAAGCTTCTAGAAAAAGAAGAGTAAGCTAAACCCAAAGCTCATAGAAGAGAGGAAATTTTAAAGATTAGAGCAGAAATCAATGCAATTGAAACTAATAAAACAATACAAAGAATTAATAAATCAACAAGCTGGTTTTTTGAGAGAATCAACAAAATTGACAAACCCCTAGATAACCTTATCAAGAGAAAGAAAGAAAAAACCCAAATTCATGCAATAAGAACTGAAAAGGGAGAAATTACTACAGATCCCATGGAAATTCCAAAGATCATGAATACCTACTTTGAAAATCTCTACTCACACAGAGTGGATAAAACAGAGGAAATGGACAAATTTCTAGAAATGTAAGAACTACCAAAGCTCAACCAAGAAGATATAGCAATTTTGAACAACCCAATATCAGCTATTGAAATTGAAAATGTAATGAAAAGCTTACAAACAAAGAAAATCCCAGGTTCTAATGGATTCACAGCTGAATTCTACAAGAAATTTATAGAAGATTTGATGCCAGTACTCCTTAAGCTCTTCAACAAAATTGAGGAAAAAGCAATCCTCCCTAAATCATTCCTGGAGGCAAGTATTACTCTGATACCAAAACCAGAGAAAGACTCAACCAAAAAAGAGAACTATAGGCCAATCTCACTAATGAACATTGATGCAAAGATTCTCAACAAAATACTGGGAAATAGAATGCAGAATGTCATCAAGAGGATGATACATCATGACCAAGTGGGGTTCATTCCAGGAATGCAGGGATGGTTTAGCATACGGAAATCAATAAATTTAATAAAACCACATCAACAGAGCCAAAAACAAAAACCACATGGTCATCTCAATAGATGCAGAA
Source organism: Hydrochoerus hydrochaeris (assembly GCA_004027455.1). Lineage (NCBI taxonomy): Eukaryota > Metazoa > Chordata > Mammalia > Rodentia > Hydrochaeridae > Hydrochoerus > Hydrochoerus hydrochaeris. The sequence goes on along the minus strand of PVLA01000250.1, from coordinate 562,895 downwards.
AAAGCTTTTAACGAAGTCCAACACATGTTCATGATAAAAAACCTTCAGAATCTCGGAATACACAGCATCTACCTCAACCTTATAAAGGCCATCTATGACAAAGCAACAGCCAACAAAAACTGAAAGCTTTCACCTTAAAATCAGGAACAAGACAAGGATGTCCACTATCACCACTCCTTTTCAACATATTTCTGGAAACACTAGCCAGGGCAATCATTCAAGAGAAATAAAAAGAATAAAGATAGCAAAGGAAGAAGTTAAATTATCACTATTTTCAGATGACATGATACTCTATACAGAAGACCCAGAAAACTCCATTAAAAGACTGCTAGAGGTAATAAACAAGCTCAGTAGTGTAGCTGGATATAAAGTCAATGCTCAAAGATCAATAGCATTTCTGTACACAAACAAAAAACTCACTGAAAGAGAAATTGTGGAAATATCGCCCTTTACAATAACATCTAAAAAAATGAAATACTTAGGAATCAACCTAACTGAAAATGTAAAAGACCTATGGGCTGAAAATTATAATATGCTGAAAAAGGAGATTGAAGAGGATATTAGAAAATGGAAGGACATTCATTGCTCTTGGTTAAGAAGAACTGACATTGTGAAAATGGCTATACTCCCAAAACTGTTATACACATTTAACACAATCCCAATCAAAATACCATTGACATACCTCACAGATCTAGAGAAAACACTCCTAAAATTCATTTGGAAACAGAAGAAACCTAGAATAGCAAAGGAAATTCTAGGCAACAAAAGCAAGTCAGGAGGGATCTCAATTCCTGACTTGAAAGTGTACTATAAAGCCACAGTGATAAAATCAGCTTGGTACTGGCAAAGAAATAGACCTGAGGATCAATGGAACAGATTAGAAGATGAAAGCACAACTACAAAGACACTCAGCCACCTGATATTTGACAAAGGGGCTAAATATGCCCACTGGAAGAAGGATAGTCTCTTTAATAAATGGTGTTGGAAAAATTGGCTCTGTACATGCCGAAAACTGAAACTAGATCCATGCCTATCACCATGCACAAAACTAAAGTCTAAATGGATCAAAGAGCTCAATATTAAAACAGAAACACTAAATCTACTGGAAGGCAAGGTAGGTAGAAGTCTTGGAGACATAGGGGTAGGCAGAGAATTCATGAACCAAACGCAAACTGCACCGGAAACACTTCAAAGAATCAACAAAAGGGATCTCACATTATTGAAAAGTTTCTGCACTTCAAAGGAAATCACCAACAGAGTGAAAAGAAAACCCACAGAGTGGGAAAAAATTTTAAAAAAAATTTTAACCAGCAACCCCTCAGACACAGGACTTGTGTCCAGAATATATAAAGAATTGAAAAACATCAATCCCTCCAAATTCAAAGACCCTCTCCAAAAATGGGCATCTGAGATGAACACACAGTTCTCAGGAAAAGGTATACAGATGGCAATTAAATACATGATGAAAAGTTCACCATCACTGGTCATTGGAGAAATGCAAATTAAAACAGCATTGAGATTCCACCTTACTCTGGAAAGAATAGCTGCCATCAAGAAACCAACTGATAACAAATGTTGGTGAGGTTGTGGGGGAAAAAGGAACACTGCTCCACTGTTGGTGGGAATGTAGACTGGTGCAACCATTATGGAAATCCATAGGGAGAATTCTCAGAAGACTAGGATTAGAAGCCCCATTCAATCCAGCTATCCCCCTCCTGGGTATTTTCCCCAAAGAACCGACAAGTTCATATCACAGTGATATATGTGCACCCATGTTCATAGCTGCACAATTTGTGATAGCTAAATCCTGGAAACAATCAAGATGCCCATAAACTGCAGAGTGGATGAAAAAGATGTGGCATTTTATACAATGGAGTATTACTCAGCTATAAAAACAATGATCTTGAGGCCTTCATAGGCAAATGGAGGCAACTTGAGACTATCCTCATTAGTGAAATAAGCAAGAATCATATTTAAAAATATTATATTGTGTCTGTAGCATAAAAAGTAAATAAGAACTACAAGTGTAATAAAACCAAAAAGTGTACTTGCTATTGTAAAAAAGAGAGGAAAAGAAAGTGCTCTAAGGAATATAACTGCATGTAAATTTGAGTGTGTAAAATAGATGACCATATTGCTGAATCTTTGTTTGATCTTTGAACAGAACTGTTTTAGTCTGACTGTTTGAATATTTACTATATACCCTTTAACTTTGTAACTTGAACAACTACATCTAAGATGACAAACGTAATTTACAAACTACTGATTTCTTAGTGGGGCTTTTTCTCATTCTCCTTTTTCTTTCTTTCTTTTAGAATTCTGTATTATTGTTACCCTTTTTTGTTTTTTTTCTTTTTTTCTTCTCTTTAAATAAAATTTTTTAAATGTATAATTGCTACTGTAAAAAAAACAGGAAATAGGAAGTGCTATAAAAGATATAGCTGCATGTATGTTTAGATGTGTGGGATTGATGACCATATTTCTAGGTTCTTGTTGGATTGTTGAACAGATCTTTTTGCACTCTCACTGCTTTAGTGCCTACTTTGTGTGCTTTAATCCTGTAACTTGAATAACTATTTCTAAAAGAACAATGTGTAATGTATCAACTAGTGATTTCTTACTATTTATCTTCTTTTCTTGAAATTCTGTAATATTTCTACTTTTTCCTGTTTTTTTCTCTTTAAATAAAAAAATGAAAAAAAAAGTGAAGTCAAAAAGAGCACAGAGTGAAGTGTTTCAGATCATTAAAGACACAACTTCCAACCCAAACTGATGTGCCCTGTAAAACTGTCCTTCAAAATGGATGAAGAAATAAGATACTTCCATGACAAAGAACAGCTGAAGAACTTCGTGATCACCAAACCAAACCTACAAAGAATACTGGAAGACATTTTAGATATACATAAGAAAAAAACCACTAAGCAAGACAGAAAATTAAACAGAATAGACAGCTAAGATACATCAGAAAGATAACATATAAACCAATTCATGACAGTTATAACCATTAATGTAAATGGCTTCAATTCACCAATTAAAGAAAAAAACTAGTAGAATGGGTCAAGAAATACGCCCAACCATATGCTCTCTACAAGAAACGCATCTAACCCAAAAGGAAACTCATAGACTGAAAGTCAAAGGATGGAAAACAATACTCCATGCAACAGGAACTCAAAAAAAAGCTGGGGTAGCTATTCTGGTTGCAAACCATGTGAACTTCAAACCAAGAATTGTCCAAAGAGATAAAAAAATGTCACTACATACTAGTTAGGGGAAAACTGCAAGAGGAAGAGATAACAATCTTAAATATATATGCACCAAATTCCAGAGCACTGAACTACACAAAGCAAGTATTAACAGAAATAAAAAATCAAATAGGTAATAACACAATTATAACAGGAGACCTTGACACACCATTGACACAAAGGGGTACATCAACTAGACAGAAAATCAGCAAAGAAATAACAGAAATGAATCACACTTGTGAACAAATGGATTTGATAGATGCATACATAGTGTCCCATGCAACAACATTGGAATATACATCCTTCTCAGCAGTGCATGGGACATTCTCTAAAACAGAACATATACTAAGCCACAGAACATATTTAAGTAAATGCAAAGGAATTGAAATTATCCTATGCAAGTTATCAGATCATAGCACCATGAAACTGGAAATTAATGATAAAAGTAACTGCAAAAATCCCACAAACACATGGAAATTGAATAATACACTCTTGAGCAATCAGTGGGACCCAGAGGAAATTAAAGAAGAAATTAAACAATATCTATAAGCAAACAAAAATACAAATACAACTCACCAGAACCTGTGGGATGCAATGAAAGCGGTCCTCAGAGGAAAATTTATTGCACTGAGTTCCCACATTAGGAAAACAGAACAAACACAAATAAGAAACCTGATATTACACCTGAAACATCTAAAAAAAGAAGAGCAAGCCAAGCCCAAAGCCAAAAGAAGGGAGGAAATTTTAAAGATCAGAGCAGAAATTAATGCAATAGAGACTAAAAAAAACAATTCAAAGAATCAATGAATCAAAGAGTTGGTTCTTTGAAAGAATAAATAAAATTGATAAGCCCCTAGCCAACCTAATTTTAAAAAGGAAAGAAAAGATTCAAATTCACGCAATACAAAATGAAAAAGGAGAAATCACTACCGACCCTGTGGAAATACAGAAGATCATCAACACCTATTTCAAAAACATCTACTCTCATAGGTTTGATAACACAGAAGAAATGGACAGATTCCTAGAAACATTTGAACCACCAAAGCTGGATCAGGAAGATGTAAAAGTGCTGAATAATCCAGTTTCTATTAATGAAATTGAAAATGTAATCAAGTCCCTACCAACAAAGAAGAGCCCAGGCCCAGACGGATTCACTGTGGAATTCTACAAGAAATACAAAGAAGACTTAATGCTGACACTCCTCAAACTCTTCAATGAAATTGAAAGGGAAGCAATTCTCCCTAAGTCATTCCTGGAAGCAAATATCACTCTAGTACCAAAACCTGAGAAAGACCCAACTAAATAAGAGAACTATAGGCCAATCTCCCTAATGAACATAGATTAAAAAAAATTCTCAATAAAATATTGGCAAACAGGATGCAGCAAATCATCAAGAAGATTATACACTATGACCAAGTGGGATTCATCCTAGGCATGCAGGGATGGTTCAGCATACATAAATCAGTAAATGTAATCCACCATATCAGTAGAGCCAAAAGCAAGAATCACATCATCATTTCTTTAGATGCAGAAAAAGCTTTTGATAAGATCCAACACCCATTCATGATAAGAATCTTACAGAGAATTGGAACAGATGGTCTTTACCTCAATATGATAAAGGCCATCTACGACAAACCAACAGCCAGTGTCATATTAAATGGCCAAAAACTGAAAGCCTTTACCTTGAAATCAGGCACAAGGCAAGGATGTCCCTTATCACCATTCCTATTCAATATTGTACTGGAAATTATAGCCAGAGCAATTAGACAAGAGAGAGAAATAAAAGGAGTAAATTTAGGAAAAGAAGAAGTTAAATTATCATTATTTGCAGATGACATGATACTCTATATAGAAGACCCCTAAACCTCCATTGAAAGTCTCCTAGATATAATAGATAAATTCAGCAATGTAGCTGGATACAAAGTCAATACTCAAAAAATCAATAGCATTCTTATACACTAACAACAAAATCACTGAGAGAGAAATAAGTGAAGCCCCACCCTTCACACTAGCATCCAAAAAATAAAATATTTAGGAATTAATCTAATGAAAGATGTAAAAGAGTTGTACAGTGAAAATTATAATACCCTGAAAAAAGAAATTGAAGAGGACCTTAGGAAATGGAAAGACATCCCTTGTTCATGGATAGGAAGAATAAATATTGTGAAAATGGCCAGTCTCCCAAAGTTGTTGTACAGATTCAATGCAGTCCCAATGGAAATACCACTAACATACTTCATAGATCTACAGAAATCACTCCTAAAATTATCTGGAACCAGAAGAGACCTACAATAGCAAAGGCAATTCTAAGCAGCAAAAACAAGTTAAAAGGCATCACAATCCCTGACTTGAAGTTACACTACAAAGCTACTGTAATAAAATCAACATGGTATTGGAATAAAAACAGACCTGAAGATCAATGGAATAGACTAGAAGAGACAACTATAGACACTCAACCACCTTATCTTTGTTAAAGGGGTCAAGCATGTTCACTGGAAGAATGAGTCTCTGTAATAAATGATGCTGGAAAAATGGGCTATCCATATGCTGAAAACTAAAACTAGAACCATGCTTATCACCATGTATTAAACTAAAGTCAAAAATGGATCAAAGATCTAAATAGTAAAACAGAAACACTAAATCTGTTGCAAGAAGAAGTAGGCAAAAATCTTGAAGACATAGGGGTAGGTAGAGAATTCATGAACAAGAACCAAACTGCATGGGAAATACTTTCCAAAATCAACAACTGGGATCATGTCTTATTAAAGAGTTTCTGCATGTCCAAAGAAATTTCCAGCAGAGTGAAAAGAAAACCTACAAGCTGGGAAAAAATTTAGTGAACTGTCCCTCAGACAAAGGATTTCTGTCTAGAACTTATAAAGGATTTTAAAAAATCAGACCCCTGAAATTCAAAGACCCAATCCAAAAATGGGCATCCTAGATGAACACACAGTTCTCAGATGAAGAAATATGAATAGCAAATAAATACATGAAAAAATGCTCATCGTCATTGGTCATTAGAGAAACGCAAATTAAAACCACACTGAGATACCATCTCACTCCAGAAAGAATGGCCAGGATCAATAAAACTACCTACAACAAATGCTGGAGAGGCTGTGGAGAAAAAGGAACTCTTCTGCACTGTTGGTGGGAGTGTAGACTGGTGCAACCACTGTGGAGGTCAATCTGGAGATTCCTCAAAAAGCGGGGTTGGAGGTCCCATTTGACCCAGCTATTCCACTCTTAGGCATATTTCCAGAAGATCTGACAATATCTTACCACAGTGATATATGTGCACCCATGTTTATAGCAGCACAATTTGTGATAGCCAGATCTTGGAAACAACCTAAGTGCCCATCAACTGAGGAATGGATAAAAAAATTGTGGTACTTTTATACAATGGAGTACTACTCAGCTATAAAGAATGATCACATTGAGATATTTATAAATAAATGGATGCAACTTGAATCTATACTCATAAGTGAAATAAATCAAACTCACATGTATAAATACTGTATAGTCTCCCTAGTGTAAGAAATGGTAAGAGTACAGAAGATTTTATGGAAATCATGGTTCACCATTATACTGCTTTGAAGTCTTATGTTTTCATTCATTGGTTGGGATGGTTTTACTCTGTTTTGTTTGATCTTAATATATGTGATCATATGAATAGTTACTTTGAAGACAAGACAATATGGCAGCCATTGTTGATTTAATATCATCTTGCTCTGAATTCCTACCATGCTTCTGTTTTTCTATTACCATTGGTTCTATCACATTATGTCTTATTGGATTTTTTTAAAATTTTTAAAATTTTATTTAAAGAGAAGAAAAAAAACCAAACAGATAAAAGGGTAGCAACAATACAGAATTCTAAAAGAAAGAAAGAAAAAGGAGAATGAGAAAAAGCCCCACTAAGAAATCAGTAATTTATAAATTACGTACTGTCATCCTGGATGTACTTGTTCAAGTTACAAAGTTAAAGGGTACATAGTAAATATTCAAACAGTCAGACTACAAACAGTTTTGCTCAAAGATCCATCAAAGATTCAGAATATGGTCATCTATTTTACACACTCAAACTTACATGCAGTTATATTCCTTAAAGCACTTTTTTCCTCTCTTTTTTATAACAGCAATTACACATTTTGGTTTTATTACACTTGTAGTTCTTATTTATTTTTTACACTTTGGATTTTAATATATGATAGTAAAAACAAAATTTTTACGGAAAATGAGATAATATAGCAGCCGTTGTTCATCTTTGGTTGTTTGGTTCAGAATGCCTTGCAATACTTCCATTCTCTTGAGTTGTTTTATTCTACTTTGTTATGTTTGACATTATTGTGTGTAAAGCTAAGCTCAACTATTTCAAAGAAAGAGACATTATGATAGCTACTGTTAATATGCAATTGTCTTGTTATGAAGTGCTGTGTTGCTTACATTGTTCTGTTCTGATCTGCTTAGATCTGTCCTCTTGTTTTATTCTCTTTAAAATAAAATAAAAAATAAAAAAAAATCCAGTCCATTAAATGCTCTTGTGATTAGCATAAAAATGGAAAGTTTGCAAAAGAACACCTAAATGCTATTGAGAATTATATTCAGTGAACTCACTTCAAAGCCAAGTTATAACAGATAAAATTTTGAACTAAACTGAGGAAGAATAAAAAGCATGCTGTGACAATAGAGCTTTAGAATCAATATGGAAATATTAAGTGTGGAGGGGAATAAATTAGTTGGGGGTTCTACAACTAGGCCATCCCTATTCACTGTTTACAGTGGTGGTCAACACCATTGTGGTCAGCACAGTCTTAAAATGTAAGCATTCTAAGGTAAGCAACTGCACCAGCATTAAGCACGCATTCTGTGGCTGGGATCTGATAAGGGATGAAATGGGAATTTCTGTAGTAGGATGAGACTGTAAGAAGTTTTGACCAGGAGGCCAGGGATATATCTCAGTGGCATAAGTGCCTGCCCAACAAGCACAATGTCCTGAGTTTGATTCCCTGTACAAAAAAAAAAAAGCAGGTTTGATTCAGTTTACTGGGGCTGGGGATATAGCTCAGTGGTAGAGTGCTGCCCTAGCATGCACAAGGCCCTGAGTTCAAGCACCAGTACCACCAAGAAGAAGGATATTTTGAGCAGGAATTTAAATAGGAAGACCCTTTTTCAGAAACAGTACTTTGTAAGTTTTTGATAAGGAATTCCTGTTCATTGAAAAACAAGCAAAGAAACAACACATGGAAGAGAAGGATTAAATTCTGTGCTCATAACAATCTCCCCAAAAGGTAACTATAATTAGTCTTATTGTGTATGCACATTTTGCCCATACCTACTTATACTATATGTATATATGTATATATATATATATATATATATATATATATATATATATATATACATACATATATATATATGTATATATATATATATACATTTAAATTTCATTTTTAGTTTTACACTGATGAGGTCATAACTATTTACTTTTTTGCAAATTTTTTTATTCACCAACTAGCATATCAAGAACAGCCTTCTTCTTACTAATGTATATAAAACTATTTTATTCTTTGAACAAAGTATATTCATTATATATTATTAGTGTAATAAATTTTTAACTATTCCTTTACTGATACAAATATTAATTACTTGAAATTTATATACTCACAAAATAGTAGCTCTATAAATATAATTCTATTAAACTCTTCAGTGCTTGTGCATATGCATGAAATTGTATTTTGTTGAATGGTGTACTTATTCACACTTTCTCCAACTTTATGGGTACTCATTTCTCCATAGTTGTATTAACACTGCATTGTAACTATCTTAATTTTTTTCTAAAATGACATATATTTTAATTTTTCTAGGTGGGCATAATAAAGTACCACAAACTGATGTCTTAGACAACAGTAATTTATTATCTCACAGTTCTGGAAGTTGGAATTCTGGAAGGTCTTTCAAGGTTAGTTCCTTCTGAAGAATATGAGAATCTGTTCCATGTCCCTCTGCTAGCTTCTTGATGGCTGTCGGCAATATTTTCCATTCTTTGACTTATACAATCATCACCTTATCTCTGCTTTCATCATCATATGATTTTTTTTGTTTTTAAATTTCCCCTTTTTCATAACAATTGTATTGGATTAGGGATCTTCTGCCATACTGCAGTAACACTTCATTTTAACTAGATATATCTCCAACTATCACACTTCCAAATAAGGTTGAGTCTGAGGTACTGGGGGTGAAAACTTTGTCTTAGTTACTTTTATCTCACTTCTGAGACAAGATAACCAATACCCAAAGAAAAAGGAGAAAATTTTTATTTAGTTCACAGTTCATATAGGTTTCAATTCATAATTGACTAGCTCCAAGGCAAGGCAGCATGACACAAGAGCAATAGTTCATGGCTATGAAGGCTGCAAAAGCAACAACAGAGCACACGGGAAAGCAAAAGAAACCTCTTTCTCTACCTTATATTGTATGCAGGCTACTTACCCTTGAGCAGGTGTAGCACTCTCACGTTTAATTCCAGCATTAGACCATGAATTAGATCAATCACAAACTCTAGATTCAGCCAGCTCTGAAAAAGTCCCAGTATGAAGCTTTGGGGGGACATCTAGGCACAAACCATAACACATGTTTTAGAAAGGCACTAATGTTGAATATACATTAAGTATATAATAGAAATAAAATAACATTTTAATTTGTATATTTATTAGTACATATTGTTGTAAATAATGATTATACTCATCATGGGGAGATGAAACATGTATATAACACATCTTAATGCTTTGTGTCTACCCTTACCCCTTCCCTTTCATTCCCCTACCTCCATCTCTGGTTCCCCTTCCCATTCATAAAAAAGGATCTATCTCCCTATTTCGTATTTATCTATCTTTTATTTTTTCCTTTAAATTATTTATGCATTGGGCTTTTCATGTAAGAGAAATCATGTAATATTTATGCTTCTGTGTATGATTTATTTCTCTTAACATTTTGATCTCAGGTGCATCCACTTTCCTACAAATGACTCAAATTTTTTATTCTTTACAACTGAATAATACTCCTTTGTGTATATTGACCACATTCTATTTATTCATGCATTTGTTTGCTTGTTCATTTTTTGATTTTTTGAGACAAAGTCTCACTATGTAATTCAGACTGGACTTGAACTCACTATGCAGCTCAGGCTGGCCTCAAACTTGCAATGATCCTCCTACCTCAGCCTCTTGAGGGCTTGGATTACCAGCATGCACCACCACATCTGGCACATTCATCTGACTTTTTTAAATCAAAAAACTATTTACTTAGAAACATTCAGAATGTCAACAAAATGGCTGCAACTGCTTTTGGTTTTTTGCAATTACAGAATAATAGTTAACAGAACAATTATTTCATATAAACTGCATCAGAGACAACTGAAAATGAAAAAAGCTACTGCCCAATTATATAACTAAATTGTTCCATGCACCAAAAAGAACCTGCTTTAAATTTCCATGCCAATTTACAACCCTCATACTGTACCAGGCAAGATTAGTTGTTACTGAAAATACTACCAGGACAGGGCTATGTAAAGACACATTCAGTAGTGTGTTGACTATACAAAAGACACTGTACAGTTTAAAAACAAATCTTACAGTCTTACATTTTAATTTTTTACTTTAAATGGAGTTATGTATATGGGTTAAATGCTTCACAGATAAGAAAAAAAATGTGCTAGAACCAACTTATCCATCATCATCATTGCCACGTTTATCATTACCCTCTTCATTTTCCTCTTCTTTATTTTCTTCATCTTCCTACTCTTCCTTCTTTTTCTTCCTTTTTTTGAGCCTTAACAGCTCCTTTCCCCTTAGCTCAGTAGGCAACAATGTCTTTCTTGTATTTTTCCTTCATGTTATCAACCTTCTTCTGGTAAGACTGCTTTCATCTGCCACAGTATTATTTCATATCTTTTCCAGTTTCTTTGTATCATAACCAATGGATAGGCCAGGGTATTCTCCTTTGATTTTGGGGTGATACTCAGAACAGGACAAGACGACCCAAGGAGGCCTCTTGGTTGCATTAGTAACCTTGAACAACTTATTTATTTTCCCCTTAGGGGAAATATAGGTTTTCATTTTTCTTTCATAATGGGCCTCATCTGCTTTTGCCATGTCTTCGAATTTTACTGTCTCTTTATCAGACATCATTTTCCACTTCTCTGTGCACTTCTTAGAAAATTCTGAGAAGTTGACCAAAGTGCTTGGTGCTTCTTCTTGAGGTCCTGCCAGCAATTTTGCACAAAGAATGCATATGATCACATTTTGCCTCTGGGTTTCTTAGGATCGCCTTTGCCCATATTAATTTGTTTGCCTCAGCAAGACGTGGAGTTACCCAGTGCCTTTCTGGCTCTCATTTGCCCCAGTGCTGTCTCTATTGAGCTCATTGTACTGCCTCATCTGTTTTTATTATTGTTAAAATGTTGTATTATTCTTCAAAGAAATGGAACTAATAGGACATATGTGTGTCCTAAATCTCTATATACACATAACACATTTTAATTCTTCTTACATGCCCTTTCTTTCCCCTCTCCCTCTCTCCCTCTCTCCTTGTTCTGTTCAGGATTTCAATTGATTGAATAAGCCACACCTACCTTAAGTGGACCAATCTGCTCTACTTATTCAAATGTTAATATCATCTAGAAAAGCTATCATAGACCTAGCCAAATATTTGGCCAAAAGTCTGGGCACTCCATAGCCCAGTCAAGTTGACAAAATTAAAAATCACAAATTTGTAGTTTAACATAAATAAAACTGTGTAATTGTGACACTTTTCATGGCATTTTTTGCTTCTTTTGTGAATTTCTCACTCATATATATCCTTTGTCCTTTTTCTATTGGAGAACCCATTTTAAAGTTCTGTGCTTGTTTAATTAAAAGATCATATCTTTTAACAATTAATAAACATATTGAGAATTGATATATGCACTCATAATTCAAAACTGTTTTTGATTTTCAAATATCACATTCCAATGCTTTTTCATTATGAAAGCTCATTCTTGCATAACAGCAGCCATAATACATAATTTTGTGTTGTGTTTTTTAAAATTTATTTTACATCAAATGTTAAAATATCATTAAATATTCTATCCTAAAATAAAAGTAAGGATGAGACAGGTAGGTTGACAAGAGAATATTTGTTGAAATACAATTCAAAGTGAAAGAAAGCTTTTACAGCTTTTCTATATTTCTTTTATTCATTTATTTCCTAGGCAACTCATACCACTTCCCTATTCACTCCAGAAATGATCTGAAGAGCTCCAAGATTAGAAAGTATAGCAAAATCTCCAGCTTTGATTCTTTCAGTTTTGTCCTAACATGGGACAGGGAAGCTGCACAATGGAAAAATAGAAACAGGAAACCATGTTGGTCCCTTGGCAATGCTGACACTGTGTAAACTTTGACTGCACCCATCATGTTTTCTTCTCAGATATAATGTGAAAAATCTTACTCATTACAAATGAGTGCTACAAATACTAATTTGAATGCAGTCAAGTGCAGAGCATAAGGTCCTAGAAAATAGTACTTCATTAAAAAAATAAGTCACATCCAATCATGTCTGAAATTACCTAGCAAAGGATTTCCTAGACATGCTTATCCCAGAGTTTTGAAAGGCTGCCTTTCTTCAAAGGGCTTGGGTTGCTTCCTTAGTACCTTAAGAAATGACTGTTTTGGAAGACACAGCTGCAGACCAGTTTGAAACAATTTTTCTTGAGGAAGTTAGCCTAGATCATTGAGGGAGAAAGCTGTACTTAGAGTTAGAAACTCAGAAAACTGGGCAAATGGCAACTTTGTGAATTTTATATCTGCAATAAGAAATGAAACAAGGACTCTAGCCTTCTGTGCTTCATGCCTTCAAAAGGAATATTGACTTAAACAATTCATTTAAATGTAAGGTTCAAAATCTATTCAGGCATGGTGGCAAATATCTATAATCCCAGCTACTTAGTAGACTGAGACAAGAAGATCATTTGAGTCAAGGACTTCAAGACCAGCCTGGACAATATAGCAAGACTCTATGTCAATAAATAAATAAATAAATAAATAAATATCAGCATTTCCTGAGATCCGCACCATGTTGGAACTTGGGGCGTTGGGAAAACAGGCTGCCAGCACACCACTCTGGTAAGTGGCTGTGCCTCCCAAGCCTCAGCCTCCCCAGGGCGAGAACTATATCAGTGTTTCCTGAGATCTGCTCCATGTTGGAACTTGAGGTGCTGGGAAAACAGGCAGCCAGCTCACCGCTCCGGTGGGTGGCTGTGAGCCTACTGGAGCATGGGGCTAAGAATCAAACATCCATCTCATCCCCCCACCACCACCACCACTAGCAGTGAGAGCCAGAGATCTGAGCATCTCTCGCAAGTTTAACTATATGCAATATAGCAAATAAGGGGGATTTTCTTCTGCCATCTCTTTGAAGGCAAATATTTTTATCTCAGTTTTGCTCTGTTCTGATCAATGGTATTGCTCTATTCAATATTCTGTTTTTATAATTTTGGTATTTCTTTCAATATTGCTCTACCTGATTGAAGGAACAACTATTGTGAAGAAAACCAGACATACTATTGTACCTATTGCTGTTATCCTGGTAACCTGACATGAGGTTCTGTACCAATTTCACTGCACTGCCTCAATTGGCTATGTCCTGTCTTGTTCTGCTGTATTTTACTACCTTCAAAATAAATAAATAAATAAATAAATAAAAATAATAATTAATAAGAAAAAATAAAAAAGTAAATAACAACAACAAAACAGATCAGTAAGGTACTGAACAACCTAAAACATGATATAACTAAACAGACAATAGACTTAAAAAGCAAAAGCAGGAAAAGAAAGTGCTCTAAAGGATATAACTGCATGTATATTTAAGTGTGTAAGATTGATAACCATGTTGCTAAATTTTTGTTGGATCCGTGAACAGAATTGTTTGCGGCCTCACTGTTTGAATGTCCACTTTGTATGCTTTAATTTTGTAACTTGAACAACTTTATCCAAGAAGACAATATGTAATGTATCAACTTGTTATTCCTGTTTTATTTTTAACTCTGTATTGTTTCTACCCTTTTTTTCTGTTTTGCTTTTTTCCCCTCTTTTTAAATAAAATTAAAAAATAAATAAATAAATCTACCAGTTATTAGAATGAAGTCAAGCAGTAACCAGAAACTAATATTATTATAAAAAGAACTGCATTTTACAGAAATATAAAGGAACCTTTCCATTTCAGAGAATCATAAAAACTTGAAACCCCAAGATATTAGAAAATAGTAATTTAGGATGTTAATATAACAGATAAAAAAAACATGAAAGATAGACCTGGTCAAGTCACCCAGCTACTTAGTTGTGCAACTGGAATTGGAAGCCTAACTTCCTGATCTTTAGCTCTTATTACTATATCCATGTCCAGTTTCATATCTATTTTGTCTTATTCCCTTTAGATAAGTCTCCCTGGCTGGGTGTCTCCATCACCCATGCCTCTACTTCTTCTCTCTCTTTCTAAAAGTTTCTCCAGAAACAGAGGGAAAAGCAAGGATTACTCATCCCAATCTCAATTCTTTTATTTCCCTTAGCCATTCCATCAACCAGAGCAACTCCTCTCTCCAGTTCTCTCTCCCTCTCCCCATCACAAGTGCCCTGCAATACCCCTCACAATTTCCATGTGTCTGGCTATAGGATTGCTCATTCTCACTTTGATCTAAAACTATCTTCCCAAAAGCAGTAGCCAATATCATAGGGAGGAAGAAAAATGGTTTTCTTCCTTTGCTTTATTAACAGACTGTCTGTCTTCTCTAATAACAAACCTTAATCAGAGGGCTTCTATGATATCTGGCTTTTCCATTTGACTCCTAAAATGAAATTTGTATAAATATAGGTATTCTACAGTGCTGCCTGGGCAAAAAAGATGAAGGATAACTATTAAAGTTTGAAAGGTACCATAGGTTTTTATCTCCTTATATTATAGAAAAACTGAAGCCCAGAGGGATTCCATGATGGTTTCCTAGACTCAAAAATTATGTGATAGGGTTTAATGGATCTGATATAGAGGAACTAACTGATAAACAAGCTTTAGGTGTTTGGTGCTTTAGAAACGTCTGCATTATTCTTGTTTTCTTACATAGATGTAAGTGAACAAACAGGAGGTGATATGACAGGCTGGCACTGATAATGGAAAAATATGGTTCCTCTTCTAGAGAAGATCAAAGGTTGGTTTGTTTGTTTTGCCCTGCCTTCCTCTGAGTTTTCAATGTACTGTTGGAAGGGGAAACAAGGGAAGCACATTCCAAAGAGGGAGCATCTGGATCAGATTTTGAAAGGGACTACACCCTGTATTTTTTAAGTTTTCTATGAAGGCTGGAACACTTGTGCCTGAATAAGAATCAGCTTGCATTACCGAGTTTATCATCCAGGAATATAGGTTTCCTTCATTTATGATCACTGAAATTTACATCGTCAAATCAAATGAGAACTGACAGCTCAGCCAATACTGGTTTCAAAAAAATCTGGAACAAAATTATATACACAAACCCACACACATATGAATATTTTTCCTTTCTGGTCATTACACTTGGATGGTCCACACTATTAGATGAAGCAAGAATTTCGAAAGCAATTCTGCAACATCATCTTAAGTATTCTGTTACATATTCTCAAAGGCAGACACCAAATAAAAACTGTTCATACTTCACTAACCTAGTCATAATGGGTGATTGTGAGAGAAAACATTCATAAATGTCCTAACCAAATATGGAAACCTGGGAAAGGTAGAATTAAAACTCAGGTTCAAATACAGAACCCAAGACACAAAAATCTGTTTATTATTCCTTTCATCCTACATATTCCACTTTTACTTTCAGCTTTTAGAATCCTGCTTTGCTATATGCTATCTATGTAAAGGGCAAAATATTAAACTTCTCCATGAAATATAACTATATTATATTTAACTATATATATATATACTTAAATATATATATAAGTATATATTATATATATGCTTATATATATTTAAGTATATTAACTATATTATGTTTATATATTAACTATATTATATTTAACTATAGATCATAATGGAAATATAGAGGATGTATAAAGATAGTAGTTTAACAAGCTCATCTCAATATCATATTTTAAAGAGATATAATCACAAAGTTTGAGAAAACAGAAGAAAATAGAATAATAACAAAATTTTGGAAAGTGAAAAAGTGATGGACAATGAGCATAAAAAATTTTAGGAGACACAAGAATGCTGACTCTTAAGAGAGAAATAAGGAAACAACGCAATGTACACTGACTTATACAGCAAAATCCCCAGTGGAAATATTATGCACCTGGAGAAGTAGGGCAGAAAGGGAAAGAGAAGATAAGTCTAAAATCTATTTAGAGAACTAGATCTTTTCAAATGGCAAGGGGACTAAGGGAGGGAGGAGGGAGAGGAAGGGAAAGTAAAAAGAATAAAAGGTGTTATATACGTGTACCAACTCTCCACAATGAGTGTAATCATCATGTACTGCAAAGGTACTAATAAAAAAATTCTATTTAGGAATCAGTTAGGATCATATGCAGTCCTTCACTCAAAACTACTACTCACCCCAGAACACCACTGAAAATTTATTTTTTAAAAAAATCAAAAGTACAATTTTAGTGCTTGGCATCTTCCAATTCAGTCAAGAAGAAAACAGATACTGGATAGTGACTTCTTTTGTTTATATATTTATATTTATGTATTTATTTATTTTTGAGACAGAGTATTGCTATGTCGTCCAGGTTGGCTTCAACAATACCTGTATCCTTTGCCATCACACTGGCTCCTACAACGTCTTTCCCATGCCACTTTCAGAAATCCAGTTACCACACCTTTATTTTATTCAGGGAAAGATCTCAGTAAAGTCTTTTCTAAGGAATATGATAGGCCTCACAGGAAAGACTTAATCATAGTTTCCCCCAAAAAAATAGCACATCCAGTTACTCTATGGTGACATTCACAGTTGACAAGAGGAATTAGAGGAAACAGATACTTTAAGTTTTCCTCTCTTGAATAATCTACCAGTACTTCATAGCATTAAGAAGATATAGCAACCATGAAACAAGAACAAGACAAAGAGAAACAAATTTAAAGTAAAGATTCTTAAAAATAATATATATATATTATATATAAAACATTGTAAGCACACACATAAATATACACACTTAATGACCTCATATATAATTTTTTTTCTAATTTTGCCATTGTGTCCCTGTCAAGTAACTGCTGTCTATATGATGACTAGGTGCATTAGGTATTTCAGGAATTAAGATGGCTTATACAAAATACAAATTGTATCCTATATATATTAAATTATAGTCCCCTAAATCATCTTATTATAACAATAATATATTACATTTGTTAAATGGGTACTATGTATTATGAATTAAGCTGGTATACGTCCTTGCTTGTTTTTGGTTTTTTGGTGCTGGGGGACAAACTCACGACCTTGCACTTGCCAGGCAGGTGCTGGTGCAGCTGAGCTAAATCCCTGGCCCTTGGTATATATTCTTTAATCCTCACAATTCTCCCATGCAATATTATTGGCAAAATTAAGTAACTGGTTGACACTCAGCTGGTAAAGTAGTAAAGCAGTGAATTATGATATAAATCGAAATCTACCCAACTCCAAGCCTTCTAGTACAACATGAATACTATGAGATTTTGGCAATGACTTGTTCCAGTATCAGCAGTTTTAGGTTCTTTGCTTAGACTGACTACTCTGCTTTGTTATGTTATTTTGGTCACTCTCTCTATGGTGATTCACCTATACACAAAGCAATCTTCTGAACATCTTATCATTGGCTATAACAAACTTTCATTTTTCACCAACACACACACAAATATAATTTTAAAAATTTACTTTACTTGGATTTTTCCTGTGTCTAGGCACATAGGACTAATGAGTTCTGCACAGATTTTGGTGCGTGTGTGTATGTGTGTGTGTGTGGTATTAAGGACTGAATCCAGTGCCTTTTCACTGCAATATATCTCCAGTCATGTACATACATATGTATGTATGTATGTAGATAGGTAGGTGTCATTGACAGTATATTAGTCAGTTTCCCATTACTGGTATAAAATACCCAACACTTACAATATAAAGAAGGAAAGATTTATTTTGGTTCATTGTTCCAGAGGATTCTGTCCACAGTTATTTGGCTCCAAAGAAGACATAGCATGACAAAAGGGCATGGCAAAGGAAAACTGCTCATCTCATGGAAGTCAGGAAGAAGAGAGAAAAGGGATGAACTGGTGACAAGAATTCATTCTTCCAGGCCCTGCCCCCAAAGACCTATATTTTCAACCATGCCCCACCTTCTAATAGCACATTTTATTATGAATTGATCAATGGCTTAATCCTATGATGAGTATAGTGTCCCTATGATGCTTTTTACAGCCTCACATTTGAAAACATGAAACTTTGGGGGAACATTTTCAATCTAACCCCAAAGACTTTCCCCAGGTCCCCAAAAGACCCATAATCATCTCATTATGAAAAATGAATTTATGTAGTCCACCTCCCTTCAACCTTCTTGCTATACATTCAGTTATGAAACCATCAGTGGATTAATTCACTGATGAGTATAGAACACATCTTCCAGAAACTCTAACTGCTTGACATGGATTTTAAATTCTGCTATTCAGACCCCAGAGATTTCATTTTTTCTGCTGACCTAACTTTTCTGGTTAACATTGTTTAGCTTTTTAAACTGCCAAGTCAGCCACAGAGGAAATTGCCAATCTGGTCAGACTTGTAGCAAGAAGTAGAAAGTCAAGGTTACAATATCAGTCTAGCCAAGCTAAAAGATATTATAAATTGGTAGTATACTCAGATGAAGTTTTATGACTAATATAGTTTTCTCAGTGCCATGAATTCTGTTTTTATGGGATACAGAAAAAGATTATTATATCCTAATCTTCTACAGGCTATTTGCCTACTGGCCTTCTCATACATGAGCCACTTCTGAGGCCTCATAGACCCTGGTTCATGATGGGGTGGTAGAACATGACCTATGATTTTATTGGGCTTCAAAATAATTTTTTCCTCAGGGCTCAGAGACTTGAGTCACATTGATTCATCAAACAGATATCATCTAATGACAGATAGTACTAACCATAGTATCTGGACATTGGTGACTGTCATGAAGGGTGGGCCTCTTCTTACTCTGAGAGTCATTCTAATTTTGGTCTGCCCATATAACCCCTGACTTGAGGATTCCTCTTACATATTATTGGGAGTGATGACAGAAGGTAGTTTGGGTACTATACTACTTAACAATCACATTAAAATATGATTTAACCCATTGTTTTTTGCATAGAAATTTGAATAATTTATCACAGATTGGTATATAGATCACTTACATGTAGATAAACTGAGTTTAGATCTTAAGTCAAAGTTATTTATAAGTGGAACCTAAGACAAAGGAGTGATACCAGGAGATTATCTGGGGAAGTAAACTCAGGTAGCAGGAGTAGGAAATTGAAGAAACAAAAGGAAAGATGAATAAAAAAATTACCAAATTAGCCACTGTTATGGGTGACTGGTATGTGATTTGCATGAGATCTCTAAAGACCTTAGTGGAATGAATCTCAGATCTGTTTACCTAGGAATGAAAGAGGAAATTTTTCATCTATTCGACCTAATCCTTCATTGGTCAAGGTCACCCATGAGATTTTAACTTCCCCACATTCTGATTTACTCATATGTCACTGCTGAGTGGGCTATAACAGGCATTGTGTCAGAGAAACCTGGGGCAAAAAGGGAGAAATATGAGGCATTAACTTGGCATAAGAGGCTATCAATTGTACTGGTGTGAAATGGAACAAAATATGTTTATAACTGGTTTACAACAAGGCTTCTGGAATCCAAGAAGGGGACAAAACTATAAGCAGAAGTTTAATATGTTTCTTATATAGCTCATAAAAATTCCAATCCCTTGAAAATCACCTGTTGTTATGAGTCAAATTGTGCTAACCCCAAAATTCATACATTGAAACTCTAACCCCAAGTAACTTAGAGCATGATACAAGTTGAAATATGATCATTGCAAATATAAGTAACTCTTAACTTAAAACACTGTGGCCCCCTACTCCAGCAGGACTATTTTCCTTATCAAAAAGAGAAATTTAATCATACAAACATACAGGTAGAACACCATGTAAAAATAGGAGCTATGTTGCTACAAGCAAAGAAACAACCAGAAGTTAGGAAGCTGGTTTGGAATGGACCTTTCTCTAGCACTTTCAGAAGAATAATAACCCTGCCAAGGCTTTGATCCTTGGCCTCCAGCCTCTAGAAAAACTGAGACAGTAACATTGTGCTGTTGAAGCTGCTTGTTGGTGGTAACTTGTTCCATCAGCTCTAGGAAATTAATATACCTATAAGCTATCATTTTACAACCACATATTGATTGGTCTATACTCTCATGTCATTAGTGCTATGCTTAGGACTGAGACATGCTATAATACCAAACTCTGGATTTTTATTTGACCTGCCAATGTCTTCTTCCAACAACCTGTAGTTTATCATATGTCAGCCTACCCTAGCGCCAGTACCAACCTGAGTGAATGAAATCCACCATTGCTTGGGAATTTTGTCTTGATATCTGGTGTGAAAAGGCAACAATATTCAAATAGACTTTCAAAGAATGAACAAATGGGTGCATGTATATGGCATGAAAGAGCATCTGTCATGCAAACAACCAATTCTAGGGTGGAGCTAATGTAGGCTGGAAAAGAAAGGGCATTTCTTGAGATTTTAAACCTTTCAAAGCACTTCCACATAAAGTACTGGATATCAAGGCACATGCAGACTGAAAATAGATAGAAGTAGAAAATAGTGCCCTTAAAATGAAGCCTGCCTAGAGGACATTGTTAATCTTTTATGATAATTTGAAACCCATATTGCTTTTATCACTCTGTTTATTTTGGTTATATTCTGTTCCAGTTTGTGTACTTGTACTAGATTTGAGGGCATATACAGCTATTCCAAAGATACCAAGATATATTATGGTAACCTTTTTTTTAATTTAACTTAATCTGAAACCCTGTATTGCCTTCACTGCCTTATTTTGACTGATTTTATTTGAATTTGTTTTGTTTGATCGCTATCTTATCTTGACTGATTTTATTCTAATCTATTATGTTTGATTATATCAAGTCTGAGAGTATAGGCAACTACTCTGAAGACAATAAGATTTACTATGATACCCATTATGGTTTGACTATTACCCTCTTTTGAAGTCCTATAATGTCTCCAATGTTTTGTTTTTATTGATTTTGTCTGTACTGCTATGTTCAATTTTATTGTACCTGATGATATGGGCAATTATATTGAAGATAACAAGAGATATCATGGTAACCATTGTAGATCACCTTGTATTGTGGTTTTAAATCATGCACTATGTCCATCCTTTTGTTCTGAATGACCTCATTTTGGGTTTTTTTTTCTCATTTGGTTTTATTCTTCATTCTTTTAAAATGAAGCCTGCCTATACAGAGAGAGGAATCAGTTTGCAGGAATACACAGAAAATTGAAACCATTTACATTTTTTTCTCATGAACAATAGGAATGAGGAAAAAGATTGAGGGGAAAAGAGAGAAGTATTATAGAAAGCCAAGAAAGTAGTTGCTTGATAAACTTTCAACACTCAAGAAGGATTTCTTACAATCTTTTTTAAAAATGAGTGACCTTCTATTGATACTCAATGGTCGGTGACTAAGAGAAATAGCTACCATGAAAATCCAGGGCTCAATAAAGACGGGGATAGTTTCTACTTTATTCACATCAAAAATACTCTGGTACAAAATAAGGCCTCGATGGAGACATATGCAAATTTAGAGACATGGGTCAAACAAAAGATGATTTTGCAATCTCCTTGCCCTTCAGTTGAAATTTAAAGGATTTGTAAGTATATGAAAGATATACCAGGATGTCTTCCCCTCTCCAGATCTATGCTGTATCCCATTCTTTGCCTTGAGAGCCTACTCTGCATAAGCTCTGTTAGCATATTCTGTTCTTAATTTTCCAGTAAAAACTTGGCTAATGAAAACCCTTGGTGTTTTTAGAGAGAAAATAAAGTGAACTAAGGGTATTCATTTCCATGTCTCCCTCCCTGCAGTTTGTCTTCAGCTGAATGGGTTCTTCACCCAAAAGCAACCTTCTCTACAAGATACTTGTCTTCAGGGTCTCAGTAAATACTTTATCTCTTTGATCCAGGCAATAGTTAACATCTTTGCAGTTACCAGCACTAAAGCTCTGTGGTTCGTGCAATACCTTTTATAGCTCCCCACACCCCACCTACATCTTTATAAATAGTGCCTTTATTAATCCCTCTTTGAATTTTTCTAATTCAAGAGCATCATCTGTTTCCCATTGGGGTGCTGACTAATAAAGAGAGAATTTAAATTAGTTCTTTTTCCAAAATAATACCTATCACATGCATCTTAACCTCGAAAAATTACAGCTCCTTGAAAATAATTTTTCATCTGCTATGATCTAAGGGGTGAAAGATACATGTATTCCTTTGAGAAAGAGAATGTTTTCTCAAAGAAACTGTTCAGCAGATGTACATGATAGGTACAGCAAAGATGAACCAGTGACATATTTCTGCAAACAATTCATTTGCATGCACAATCAATCTGTCCACAACATGCAATTCAGACTTATAAACCTGGAAAAGATTTAAAAATAGATCAGTTTGCTCTTTGCATGGACCCATCTGTAACATTTTTTTTCTTACTGTGTTTGTAACAAGTATATGGTGTTGGAGGAAGAGCGTAGAGAAACCTGAAAAACATGCCCCATTCAGAATTGTTTGTTTTTGTATCTACTAAAGAAATAGTATGATTGTTTAATTACCTTATTTACTTGCATCTTAGTGAATAGAGCTTTTGATTTCTATACTCTAAGGAACTGTGTTGCTTTGAAAGAACATTAGAGGATTTGAAAACTTGTGAACAATACTAGTTCCCAGAAAAACATATTAGCAGGCAAAGTTTGCCCTCTGCACATGGTGGAGGCTGTTCTTAATCAATTAGCAAATATAAATTTTCTAGTCCTTGTTTGTTAACTAGACACTGAGGCAAAGATCAAGTTTGTCTTGTTCATATCATTATTGCAAGTGTCATGTAGAAGACATTCAATAAATATTTGTTGGAAAAATCTGTGTGTCAAAGGAAAAAAATTACAATAATTTAGCTTAGTGATCTTAATTAGCTTTATTTTAGATTCTAAAATGCAAGCAACATTTTGTTTCATAGAATAGAAGAAATATTCTGATAAGTTGAGAAAAAAACCTTACTTTCATAGATAAAGAAAGGTTAAGCAGGCAAAGACAAAAGAACAGAAAGCAATTTGGTCATTTCAAAGTCTTGTTCCTTATAAGGGAAGGACAGGGAGACAAAACAATAGAAAAATAGCTAACTGGTTAATGTTACTTCAGGTTCCTTTCTTGTGTGTAAGAATTAAGGAAGAGGAAACTTCACATTGCCAGTTGAAACTAGCCTGTTTAGGAAATTTGGCTGCTATCTCTTTAATCCTGAAACTCAGTAGGTCAGATAAACAGCTTAGTTTCAGTTTGGTGACTTGGAACTTATCATGCATAACTCCCTTTTGATTTTTAGCTTGGTCTGTTGCAGCCCAGTGCAGGGGCTTAATCCAAAACAATGGCTTCTGTAATTCTTATTTAACAAGTGATTGATCACTAAACTATCACAGAAGAAGGATGCATAAGTAGGAAAAATATAAAAATATGGGGCTTCCTATCTCCAGAATTTTCTTTAGACCGAGGTAGTTTTTGGCTAGACATGAGGAAGTTGGCCAGTGTAGTCTGTTTTAATTTTGCCAGTAAATCATAGCAGAGAAACAGAAAGAATGACTTTTACCTTCACAACTATGGGATTTCATAGTTCTTTATCTTGGATTTCTCATTTATGCTTTCTTCTATGGTTTCAACATACTTTGAAGAAGTATTTTGACAGAGATGGCAGCCATGGTTCCCATACCTTCTCTGTACCATGAGATACTCCTCCAAAATGTGACCTCAAGTGGTTGTCAAGTTTATCTAATTACTTGTTTCTATCTTCTATCTTGTTTATTATTTTCTATTTCTTTATTACCTCAACATCATGACACAATAAGTAGGTGACGACACACCTTAAAGCTGAGAACAAAGGGGAAATGTTGAGGAATGCGCGGATTGTCTCAGTGAAAAAGATTTATCTCCCTTGTCCCTATTAGTTTGTCTCATCACTACAGTTAAAAGGAACAAGAAGAAAGGCAGAACCGTGACTATGTACTAGCAGTTCTGCATAACTGGTAAAGGCCTCAGCAGTTTTGCCAGCAAAGTACAAAGTAATTCCAAAAAGAGATTTACTAAAAGGTTGGAGCACGGAAGTAATGTTATGGATACTCAAGACTTAGGTGTGGTCTTGATATTTGGCCAAAACCTAATAGTCCTCTTATATATCAACTTTGAAAGACTGAAAAGCCAAACACCCAGATCATATATGCCTCTCTGAATAACAGTAATATTAAAAAGACATATAATTCTGCCAGATTTGTGATTAATATATGTGTTTGCTTTCAAATATATGTAAATGTTTTATAACCTGCAATGAAAATCTACTTCTAAGATGTATATGTTAAAATGTATATGTCAAAGTACAAATGTATACTCATTATTGTAAGAGTAAGATAAAACACAATTTTACGAAGATTTCATCGTATTTTATTGCAGTAAATACAAAGCTGTTGTTCCAAAACTAGTATGTTTTGTCTAGGCATTATTTTTTTCCCATGTATTATTTTCTCGTTAAATACCTTGGACCAGTAAGAGGACTAATCTGTGGAAGATAAAATAGACTAGAATGTTGTGAACTTTTGGGCAGAACAGAGGTCTGTTAGTAAGAACTGAGGAAGTAGTGACCCTGGGTCTGAGTCTGCTTAGAACAAGACTTCCAATTTAAGAAAAACAAGACTCAGAACACTGTATGGCAGTTCTGCAGCTATTCTATGATGGCTTGAGTTAGTCTGTCATCCTTTGAGAGCAGTAGAATCTGGAATTTTAAAGTCCTTCCCATAGAGAATCAAGGAATTAGTCCAACATCAGTCTCCTTTTCCAGATGGCAGATTTAGATGCTAGTAAGTTATATGACCCATTTATGCATTGGCACAGAGCAAACTTAAGTAAAAGTATAAGGCCTTTAGGAAACAGGAGAGAATTAAATTATGAGAAACTGACCTCTGATATGCAAATCTATTTAACTAAAAATATATTTGAATTAGATAACTATGGATGGAGCTGTGTCCCAGTAGTACATTTAGAACAGCACACTAAGGGGCTGGGGATTTAGCACAGCAGCATACATGCCTGCCTGGCAAGCACAAGGTTCTGAGTTTGGTCCCTGGTACCAAAAAAAAAAAGAAAAAAGAACAGCACACTGGACAGGCATGACTTTAGTAAGTCAATAACCCTCCTATTAATACTATATAACCTTCAAGAATAATTAGGACCCCAAGCCTTTGAAAATAAACCCTCATCCTACATTTAGCTTATAATTTACTATGTCAGAAGCCAAACATTGGATGATTTGACTCTCTCTAAATTTAAAACCACTAAATTTTTTCTGGCAGATAGATACAATCCAGGATTAGAATTAACTTGTAATTTTTCTCCTTAAAACATATGTTACTTAAGCACATTATAAGTAAAGGCAAGTAAGCTTCCTATACCATTCTTTCATAGTCATTTACCCTCTGTAATCAATAGGTAAAACAGATACTGATCAGCACCTTCTTTTATATGTTTTCTCCAGAAATGTGATTTGACAAGTCTGGCTTGTCTATTATAGAACCACTACTAGCAATGGAGGAGGGGGTAGGTGAAGTGAAGGAAGCACTTCTCAGCTTGGGTGATCTAACAGACAGAATCTGAAATAAAGATTGGAACATTGCTTCAGTGTTTGATGCAAGTCCATAACATTGAGTGTGAGACAGAAAAAGGGCAATGAAGCCAGTAAAGATAACTGATGTAACCACAGTTTCATCAGAAGCCAAGGAATTAGAAACAGACTATTTTGCATAATGTGTCTCTACATAGAAGGATCCCTCTGGAAGGCCTAGAAAAATCCACGTCAGAGGAGTCCACAGAAGGGGAAAAGAAGGAGATATTTATTCAATTAGCTTCTTTGTATCTCTATTTTCTTTACATTGGCTAAGAGTTAGCCCCACAGAGACCAAAATCCCTTTTACATCTAGACTGTGTCATCCCTTGTCAGACATTTGGGGAGCCAGATGCCCCAAACAGTGGCATTTCATCTAGGTCTGAGAATGGTGATGGTGGAGGAGAGGTTATTGATTTGCATCAGCTCAGTATGTGTGTTCCATGAGCCATGCAGGTTCTAGGATGTAACCTCACTCCAGGCAGCCTGGACAGCTCAGCAATGAAAATGAACTGAAAAAGCCTGAAAAGCAAGTGACAAGTCAAAAGGGGAGACATGGTGAAGGGACTCTGAGGAAGCAAATGAGATTAAAGTTTAAAGTAGGTGTTCAGAACAGATACTTCTGACGCATCCTGCCACAAAACCTCATTTCACTCAGTGTGAGTATAGGTGGATAATACCTTGTACATTATCAGCATTGTACACTCACATGGATATTGCTGCACTGCCTCAGTGCATTGTCTCCAGCCAAGTGAAGTTAATAAGTTCCAAAGAGGTGCAATCTGGAGATGTGCCATATGAAGGCTTCCTGTGGGAAAATTTCAGCCTATCAAGGACAAAACCCAACAAATACCCCAGACATAAAATCTCTAAGGAGATGGAGCTTCAATTGCCCATAAAAATCCCCAGAACATTCATATATATCTTACTGGCTTTTACCTTTCTAATTCACCTTATTCCTTTCCTTGAGACTAAGCCACCTATTACTATATCTTTGCCTCATCCTTTAATACAAATTAATAAAGGATTTTTAGAAGGCAATAAAAGGTTGCTGAGGCCCATTGCTAAGGAGTATGATTTATATTCCTTCATTCTCCAAAACAGACCACATAATAGATCACAGAACATGCTTGAGTAAATGCAGAGGAAATGAAATTATCCTGTGCATATTAGCAGACCATAGTGCAATGAAATTGGAAATCAATAGCAAAAGAAACCACAGAACTTTATAAATACATGAAAATTAAATACCATCCTCCTGAACAACTAATGAATCACACATGAAATTAAGGAAGAAATCAGATAGTTTCTACAAATAAATGATAACACCAATATAACATAGTAGATCTTATGGAACACAGTGAAAGCAGGCCTATAAGGGAAATTTATTGTAGTGAGTGCCCATAACAGGAAAATAGAGTAAGCTCAAATAAACAACCTCATGTTGAACCTCAAACTTCTAGAAAAAGAAGAGTAAGTCAAATTCAAACCTTGTATGAGAAAGGGAATTAGAAAGATCAGGGCAGAAATTAATGCAATTGAGACCAAGAAAACAATAGAAAGAATCAATGAATTAAGGAGTTTGTTCTTTGAAAGATAAAATAAAATTGGCAAAACTTAGCTAACCTTATTTTAAAAAAGACAAAAATATACACATTCATGCAATTATGAATTAAAAGGGTGAAATCACAAGAGATTCTACAGAAATCCAGAAGATCATCAATACCTACTTCAAGAACCTGTATCCTGTTTGAACTTTGGGCGCTGGGAGAGCAGCAGCCTGCTTGCCACCCTGGTGAGCAGCTGGGGGCCTGGCTAGCCACTGGCACATTGGGGCAGAAACTATCAGCAATTCCTGAGCTCTGCATCATGTTGAAAATTTGGGCGCTGGGAGACAGGCAGTTTGTTTAAAATCATGGTAAGCAGCTGGGGGCCTGGAAAGCCACTGGTGCCCAGGGCAAGAACTATCAGGGATTCCTGAGCTCTGCATCATGTTGGAACTTTGGGTGCTGGGAGAACAGGCAGCCTACTGGTCGCACTGGTAGCAGCTGGGGGCCTGGCAAGCCACTGGTGCACCAGGGAGAGAACTACCAGTGATTCCTGAGCTCTGCATCATGTTGGAGCTTGCTGGGAGAACAGGCAGCCTACTTGCCACCCTAGTGAGCAGCTGGGGCCCTGGCAGGCCACTAGTACACCAGGGCAAAAACTATCAGTGATTCCTGAGCTCTGCATCGTGTTGGAACTTTGGGCACTAGGAGAACAGGTGGCCTATTTGCTGCCCTGGTGAGCAGCTGAGGGCCTGGCAGGCCACTGGCGCATCAGGGCGAGAACTATTAGTGATTCCTGAGCTCTGCATCATGTTGGAACTTTGGGTGCTCAGAGAACAGGTGGCCTACTCGCCACCCTGGTAAGCAGCTGGGGCCCTGCCAGTGTGCGGGCTAAGAATCAGACATTGGTCCATTCCCCCCTTCCCCCGGTTAGCAAGTGGGCACCAGTGATCTGAGTATCTTTTTGGAGGATGAATGAATGCAGTGTGGCAAGTAAAGGGGATTTCCTTCTATCATCTCTTTGAAGGCAAAAATTTTTTATCACTGTTTTGCTCAGTTTTGATTAACGGTACTGCTTTATTCAATATTGTGTTTTTAAAAGTTCGATATTTCCTTCCATTTTCCTCTACCTGATTGAAAGAACAGCTAATGTGAACAAAATGGGCTGTACTATTGAGCCCATTGCTCTTGTCCTGATGACCTGCTCTGAGGTTCTGTGGTAGTTTTACTGCACTGAGTTCACATGGGTTTGTTCTGTCTTGTTCTGCTGTATTTTGCTACCTTCAAAAAACAAGTAGATAAGAAAGTAACAAAATACCTCCAAAAATCTCCCAACTCCACCAAAGCTGATCCATGGAGCATGGATGAGGAGAAATTCAAAAACAAGACAACAGAATTATATAAGGTGATTAAAAGTATATAACAACAACAAAACAAGTCAGTAAGCTACTGAGCAACCTGAAACAGGATATAACTAAACAGATAATGGACTTAAAAAGTAAAAGGAAGAAAAGAAAGTGCTCTAGGGGATTTGGCTGCATGTATGTTTAAGTGTGTAGGATTGATAGCCATGTTGCTAAGTTGTTACTGGATCATTGAAGTTCTTTGCAGTCTCACTGTTTGAATGTACACTTTGTATGCTTTGATTTTGTAACTTTAACAACTAGGTCTAAGAAGACAATATGTAATTTATCAATTAGTGATTTCTTACTGCTTTTTTTTTCTGAAATTCTGTATTGTTTCTATCCCTGTTTATGTTTTGCTTTTTTTCTCTTTAAATAAAAAAGAACCTGTATCCTAACAAAATGGAAAACACACAAGAAATGGACAGATCACCATATATATATATATATATATATATATATCCCCAAGAACTCCATCAAAAGACCACTAAAGTTAATAAGCAAATTCAGCAGTGTTGCATAGTGTCAACACTCAAAAATCAATTGTCTTCCTGTACAAAAATAACAAACTCACTAAAAGAGAAAGTAAATGAACAACACGTTCCACAATAGCATTGAAAAAAATTACATATCTAGTAAACAATCTAGTGAAAGAAGTAAAATGCCTCTATTTGGAAATCTAAAGTACTCTGAAAAAGAAGATTGAAGAGAATATCAGAAAATGGAAAGACTGGGTAGGAAAACCAATATACTGAAATGGCCATACTTGTAAAATTGTTAAGCAGATTTAATGTAATCCCAATCAAAATTCCAGAAGCATATCTCACAGAATTAAATAAAGTAATTCTAAAGTCCTTTTGGAACCAGAAGAGACCTTAACCCTAGAATAGCAAAGGCAATTCTGGGAAATAAAGGCAAGGCAGGCAGTATCACAATCCCTGACTTGAAATTATGCTGCAACACCATTGTGATACATACCATATGGTACTATCAAAAACCAGATCTGAGGATCAGATTAGGAGATGAAGAAACACCGTGAGACATACTTGGTTACCTTATTTTTGACAAAGGAGCCAAGCATCCTCACGTGAAGACAATTAGCCTCTTCAATGAACTGCTGTATGCTAAGGATTAAACTATACACATATCACCATGTGTTAAACTAAAATCTAAATGGATCAAAAACTTAAATATTTAAACAGAAACACTAAATCTTCTGGAAAATACAATGGGTAGAACTCTTGAAGATATTGGTGTAGGCAAAGACTGTATGGAAACCCCAAACACACTGAAGCTATCACAAAAAATCAATAACTTGAATCACATATTATTAAAAGGCTTTTGCTCAGCAAGAGAAGCCAAAAACATACTGAAGAGACAACCCACAGTATAGGAAAAAATTTTGAGAGGTGTTCCTCAAACAAAGTATTACTATCTAGAATATATTAATAAAAAAAACCTCGGGAAAATCAGAACCCTCCAAACTTAAACACCCAATTCAAAAATGGGCATCTGAAATGAATAGACACTTCTCAGATGAAGTAGAAACACTAAGTAAATATATGAAAAAGTGTTCAACATCACTGGTCATCTGAGAGAAACAAATTAAAATAATCCTGAGATTTCACCTCACTCCAGAAAGATTGGCTATTTTCAAGAAATCAACCAATAACAAAAATTGAAGGGGATATGGAGAAAAAAGAACCTTTCACTGCCATTGGTTGGAGTATAGACTCGTGCAACATCTATGGACATCAGTGTGGAGATTTCTCAAGATCTAGGACTACAGTTTCCATCTGACCCAGCTATCTCCCTTCTTGGTATCTTCCCAAAAGTATTAAAAGCATCATACCACAGTGATATATGGACACTCATGTTTACAGCAGCACAGACTGTAATAGTTACATCTTGCAAACTGCCCAAATGTCATGAACCAATAAATGGATAAAGATGTGGGATTTTTTATACAATGGAGTACTACACTACCATAAAGAAGGATAATCTTGAGGCATTCATAGCTAAATGGATGCACCTTGAGACCATACTCTTAAATGAAATAAATTGAACACACATGTGTAGATACTATAATTTTTTTTGGTCTGGTGTGAGAAGCCAAAAGTGTAAATAAAGACCAAAATATGAAGTAGGAAGAAAATATTCAAATGACAAGGTGAATTTGAGGGAAGGGAAGGAGAAAATAAAAGAAAAAATGGAAACAAGCTTTTGTAAATAGGGAGTGGAAGAGGGGTTGAAGGAAGGTTAAAGGAATGGGAAAAAAGGATCAAGTAATACCATGTACAGGTACAAATTCCCTATGATGAATGTGATCATTATGTATACCTAAAATGTACCAATAAACTTAATTAATTAAAAAAATTGAATGACTTTTAGCCCCTAAGAGATTGAAGCAACTACTTGAGGTGACTATGGAAAATAGAGGACCCTGGATAAAGACTCAACCCCATGTGACTCTTATTCATAGGATCAAAAGCATGCTCTACAGTCATGAGAGAAGTAGTGTGGCTCTCAGTGAATGACAGTCACCAGGATGACCTTCTATGAACCCACCCAGTGTTAAATGGTCAACCAGTGATAGAACCAGGTAATGATGGTATGTTCCTTGAACTGAGGATCCAGTATCTCCAGTAGATTGGCAACATCACATTAACCTGGACACTATTTGTCCTATATACACAGATAGAGTTTTGGGAAATAGTAACACATAAGATTAAATTTCCTGCCAACCAAGTGAGCAGGATTATGAATAGGGGAAATTTATTTGAAGAAAGAAAACAATTGCTATTTGCTGTAGCTGAGTGTTGCAGAGTAAATTCACCCTCGACATGTAGGCATGTGATAAAAGCCTATTTTTCTAACAGCTAATACATGCAGGAGAAGCTTGTCTAAATGAGTTCTGAGGGCCACAAAGATGTCCCCTTGCCTAATAAGACATTTTTGTTCATTCTTTTCAAGCTACATATAATACTTAATGATTTCCCCAGCTCAGGCTACAGTTCAGTTATATAGTATAAATTACTTTCAAATTTCTAAAGGCAAGTACATCCTTGTGTCCATTGTAGCTGATGCTGTTAGTAACCCACTAGTATTTTTGCCATTTTGCTCATTCCTGTACATATGGATGTCTTCTTAATGCAAAAAAGATTTTCTCTGGATGCATAATCAGGCTTCACCTGTAAGTGAGACAGGTTAGAAGTTCCAAGGTGTCCCAAGCCCCTGTAAGCAGAACTCAGCCAATGACAGAATGAGAGCTAAGGGATAAATAAGCAACTTCTTTGTAGCTCAGGCAAAATTAATCTGAAGCATGCCATGCACAGCTTCAGAGATCTACAGTGAGTTAAGACTCAATTACTTAGGGAAGCAAACTACTCATTTCCACAACTTGCACTGGTTTCCTTGTATTCCATCCTCTCAATCACTATTATTTCCTTGATCAGTTACTGAATAAACCAAATATTTGTCTCAAGGTCTGATTTTGAGAAAGCACAAACTGAGACACTCCTCTTCCCTGAGTATCACCAGATCCAATTTAATTCAGTGCAACTTGACACTATTAACTTGGATGTGGGGTGTAGTGCCATGAAATCTGAGACCTCTTCTCATGAATCTACATAAGACTACTTATGGGTGAGTCACATATTCTTTAACAAAGCTTTTGTTTGCAGGTTTTATTTACCTATTGTAATGTACTCCCCCTAAGGCCTACATATCTATATCACATGCCTACTGACATGATGTACTAACAAATAATAAAATCCTTTCACTTGTTCTACTCCTGAGAAAAACAAGTAGACAAAGCCAAATTAAGGGACACTCAGTCATGTACTTGAGATAGCTCATATGTACTATCTCACATGAGCTGATTGTGCAGCTTTTTTTTCCATTAGTACATTCAGTAATATCATATTAGAAGCTTAACATCAGCCATGGTGGAAATATTGACACTAGGTAAATTAGCAAATGCTTCATAGAAGGACTTTTTCCCACAGAGGCATTTGTTAAACATTTATCAGCACACTATTGGACAGTCTACATAATAGTTGACCTATACTCTTTGAAAAAGGCAGTGTCACAAGACAAAATTGCTGAGAAAAAATCCCATGTTAAAGGAACTAAAGAAGGACAACAACTAAATGCATGCATAATTTTGGATTGGTTCTTGAACAAGAAAAATGATAGTACTGAAATAATTTGCAATCCTGGAGAATGGACCACTTGGAAGACAGCAATTTCATACTCTAGGCCTCCTCCATTAACTCCCCTGATGATGGAACTCACTGGAAAAGTTGAAGACTGACAGGAACTCCAAGACCCAAGTCAACAGCCTGACACACAGATGCACACATGCCCTTTGGGGGGTGGGCCAAAGTAATCAGTGAGGCCAATAATGTGGAAGTATGTGAAGCAGCAGTTGGACTCTGCAGAACTCCACCAACATAAGACTAGTCTCAGCCCCATTCATAGGCCAAGATCAGCTCCATACCCAACACATCTCTGGGATGTAGCATGAACATTATCACAAAACTGTAAACAGGAGAAGAAAGTAGGTTTGGGGATAGCTATAAAGAACCAACTATATCTGAAGGACATCCCTGAGGAATGGCCATATCCTTTCCTCCTTAAGAGAGGCCTCAATGCTAGTGATAGAACTATATATCATGGGTGGTTGGTAAGCATCAACATAGAAGACAAAATAAAAGAAAAAAGAGAAGATGGAGAATAGAAAGACACAGGCAGAGTGCAGCCCCAGAGCCCCAGACAACCCAGGACAGGCCTGGAACTCAACAAGATGGATGAAGTTGGAAGTTAAACACTGGAACTTTTTGAAATTATAACAGAAGTGAAAAAACAAGTGTAAAAGACTATAGAGAAAATGATCTCTCAGGTACAAAAATAAATTATGTTTAAAACCAAAGATAATAGAGAAGGCACAAATAAAAGAATAGATTATCTTAGAAAAAGATGGAAACAAAAAATGCCCAACTTAGGAGAGATATGGAATCCATGAAACAGATCCAAATAGAGATCCAGGAGATTAAAACCTCCACTGAAAGTGTGTGCAACAGATTGAATGAACAGAAGGAAGGATAGAATATCAGATCTGGAAGACAGAATTGCAGTTAGTGATCATGAAAAGAAACATATCTGAAAAATAGTAACAGATTATGAGAAATCAATCCAACAGTTACAAGATGAAGCTACAAGATTGATTGGGGTCGATGAGAAAGCTGAAGACAGCACAAATGGCACAACAATAATAAACATATATGCACCTAATACAGGAGCACCCATGCATATAAAACAGCTATTAGTAGATGTGGAAAATCAAACGAGCAATAACACAGTTGTAATGGGAGACCTCCATACACCATTGTCAAAGAGAGATAGATCCACTGAACAGAAAATCAACAAAGAAATATCAGAGGTGAACCAAACCTATGAACAAATGGAGTTATTAGAAACAAGCCATGCCCCAAGATTAAGCACATGCAGCCTGGAAAGATCAGGTGACCCCAGTGCAGGCAGAGAAGAAGCCACACTCCAAAGCCCTGCATTGGGGAGCATCTGTGAACCACCGCTGCATGCCTCTCCACCACTCCAGGAATCCCAAACTGGAGGAACTCAGGTGCCTAGTCCAATCCACTGCACTGAGAGACTGGTTGCCAATGCAAGAAACATCCAAGATGGAGCAATGGGCTGATTCAGAGAAACACAGGAAAATTTCAAGATAAAGGAACAAAATATGATCTCAGATCTCCAGCCCACACAGAACAAATTCAGGAGACACAGACAGTAGAAATTAGAAGCCACACCCCTGAAATGTCTGAAAAGATAACAACAGAAGTAAAGAAGCAACTTAGTTCTTGTATTGTTTGGTTAATTTTACATGCCTGTATCTGATGGTCTGGACAGCTATTTTGAAGATAATGAGGCATTATGGTAGCCAATGTTAATTTCCTATCATCTTGTTTTGAAATTCTCTATCATTTTCATTATTTTGTTTTGTTTTATTCTTTTTTTTTACTTGATTTTATTATGTGTGATGGTATGGGCAGCTATTTTGAAGATAATAAGATATATTATGATAGCCATTGTTGATTTTCTGTTACCTGGTTTTGAAGTCCCTTATTGCTTTCATGATTTTGTTTGGATGAACTTTATCCTGTTTAGTTTTGCTTTGTTTTGTTCTCTTTAAAAGTAAAAAAAAAAAAGACTATTTGAAAACTGGAATATGAAATGTAAATTGGATAACATTTAAATTCACATTCCCAAAGTAAAAAAAAGGATATTTTCTTATACCAATGGCATAATTAGTGAATTCTGAAAATTTAACATAATATAACATTATCAGTGAGCAAAATAGCATGATGTTTTAAGCATACTCTCAGATGGCTTGAGAAAAGTAATGTTTATCAATATGTATACAGAGAATGGTAGAATAATTTGGTAAGAAGTTTCCAACTGGTTCATTAGTATTCAGGTGTACACAAATTTTTATATCTTCTTGCAGTTTCTCTGTACACATTTCTCAAAAATATTTTTATTTTGAGATTATTTTAAACATGTGGGGAGCTCATAATATTTTGCTAATCTTTTTAAAAAATGTAGTGAAACAGCCGAGTATCATCTTACACCAACTGAAATAGAAAAATTCAAAATGGTAACATTGGAAATTGCAGTAGAAGTATTCAGTAGACTATAAATTTCCACAGACATTTTTGAGGACAATTCAGGAATATCTCAAATACTATCTAAATGTTCTTATTACTTTAACCAAGTAGTTCCCTCTTTTCAATTCTGAGACTGTTCTATAGCGCAAAATTAGAAACTAGAACAATTTCCCATGGGAATAAAATTTAATAAATTATGACACATAACCCATGAAAATTATAGTTATTAAGATAATAAGATAACATGGAAAATAGTTTATAGGAAAAATCAAAATATAAAGTATCCATGTTACCATTGCAATTATTTAAATATGTATTAGGACAAATATTTGAAGGGAATAAAAATCAAAGCAGCCACTCTATTAATACAGTAGAATTGAGGAAGAGATATTTTCTATTTAAGGTATTTTTTTAGCTGGTAACTTATGGCTAATATTATAATATTTAATTTAAAGTAAATTCAGGATAGGATTTGAACTCCACAATACTGACTCCATCACACTTCCTGTGGCCTCAAGCTTCATGAGAAAATAGGAGGGTGTGGTCTTTTGGGATTATTAGTAAGATTATCCTACTTTACTGGCACAATTCTTCTTAATCTCCCTCATCTCAGGTATATGGCAAATATTCTCAACTATCCAAGGAAAGTATGTGCCATATGTAGTTATTCCCCTCCAGACATAAAATGGCATGTTTCTTCTCCCAAAAGGATTCACACTTCCAAAATAATCAGAAAGTCTTGATAGAATGCAGGCAAAATTCAGATATTTGCTAGATGTTGTAAGCTTCAAAATACAATTGTAAGAGAAACTACTCATAATAAAGTAATTTCTAACCCAGAAGTTTCATAAATACTTGAGTGTGTGGCAAGGACACAAGAAACGAACAATTTTCTTGGGGGTCATGGGATATAGCACATGAGCAGCCAGTTTCATCTGCCACTCTTGTTCTAAGGCAATTGTTATGGTTTGTGTCTGGATATCCCCCCAAAGTCTCATGCAGTCATGGGGACAGGCTTCTAAAGTTTGTGATTGGTTTGTGGTCCAATGCTGGGATTAGGGGTGTAAGTGATACACCATCCCTAGTGCAGGTGTGGCCTATATACAATATAAGGCACAGAAAGTGTCTTCTCTCTGCATTCCTTCCTTTTTGCTCTTGTTGCTTTTGCTGTCTTGTTCCCTGTGCCATGCTACCCTGCCTTGAAGCCAGCTGACTACGGACTGAAGCCTCCATAAACTCTGAGCTAAATAAACATTTACTCCTTTAAACTTGAGTGTCAGATATTTTGTCTCAGCAGTGAGAGAAAATTAACCAAGACAGTAATGTCTCTCATGCAGTGTGTCTTCCACATGTACAGTTCTTCCTCCAGTCTCCTGTTGGCACAGACACTAGGAAATTTGATCTCCTTCTTCATTCTGAGCTTTTCTTCCCTCCAGTTACCTGTTTAGATATCTCCCTTACTTCATCATAAAAATCTACTCAATATTCCTGGTAAATCCCTCATGACCTTACCTCCTGTCATCCATAATGCTCTCTCCTCTTTCTAGACATTCAGTCACAAAGACACCAGTCAATGTTTTGTAACTGTTCATTTTATAAATGCAGAAAAATAAATCAGCTATCAAGCTCCTCCCTCTTCCCTCCTCCTCCTGCTCCCCTCAATGGATCTCAATTGTTTCCCAATGAAGATGAAGAATGAGAGTTAGGAAAAGAGCATGTGGGACAAGATGTTTTGATGAGTATATTTGCAAAGAAGATCTTTATTGTAGTCATAAAGAAACTGTCCTGGAAGTTTTCCTCTGAAATCGTTTAGGAAACAGAGAATGTCTTAATGAAATTGTATAGTTCATAATAAATCTGTAATATGTGAGGGTATGAATAGTGATCTGAATATTCTCTGATTAGATATGAGATTGCACATCTTAGAAATACAGAGATCTTATCATTTAAGTGGGAAAATACTCAAATTGGATTGGCCATTATAAAGGTTAGCCAGGTCCCTTTTAGTTACCCAAAAAATGAGCCTATAATGGGGAATTCTTATCAATTTTATTGCCTCATTATACCTAACTCCTTCCATCATTTTATCTCCTATTTTTATTGGGTCATGTTATTTGTGAACAATCCAGATCGCACTTCAGAACTAAATGATTTTTCCCAATTTCTGAGCATGTTCTTGGTGGATATAGATAGTTCTGTTCTTTTATTCCCTACAGGCAAAAAGTCAGCTTATCCAAGATCATAGTCTTACCCTTCCTATTAAACAACTAGCCAACACAAGAGTGTAAACGCCTCTTCCTCTCACCATATTATGATACAATCCAAAGGGCATTCCACCTTTATAGCTCCATGTGGGATTGCTGAGACATTTTTAAGAATATATTGTAACCCAACTTCTAGCTCTACTCAGTTCTGCTCTGTGCCTTCCCTTTTCCGGATATAATAAATATCACATGTTAATCTTTGTTCTAGTCCACTTTCCAGGAAATTCAGTGTACAAAACCATTTGATAGGTTTCAAGAAAAATAGAGGGTTGGGGATTTAGCTCAGTGTCATAAGTGCCTGCCTCGCAAGTGCCAGGTCATGAGTTCGATCCCCAGTACCAAAAAAAAAAAAAAAAAAAGAAAGAAAGAAAGTAAAAGAAAAATAAAAATTCATAAAGAGAATTAAGTCACAAATGTGTTGGAAAAACTGAGGGGCAAAAAACACAGGAAGATGTTATCACTTAGAGGTCATAATAACCCTTTATTGATCAGGTATAGCTCAAGATTTATGTTGATTTTATCTAAAGAAAATGCCATATATGAAGCAACTGTTGAAATGAGAGTCAGCATCCAACTATGTAATTATCCACAGTCAGTCCCAAGACTCAGATGCTTTCTGAAGAAGAAAAATAGGCAAATTAAATGGGGATGTAATGGGAATAATCTTTCCCAATTTTTCATAGCAATATCATGTTACATTTTAGATTAAGTATATCCACACAGAGTCTCACATGTTTAAAGGTGGGGCTTTTAGAATACAGTTGGTGGTACTATGGTTGACTTGTTGCTAGGAAGTGGGGCCTGGTTACAGGTGTGTTGTGTGAGGCTTGACCTGGAAGGGTATCTCTTTCTCCCTGGATTCTCCCTTTTCTCTCTGCTTCCTGGATGCCATGAGTTGAACAGCTTTCCTACAGGGCATAGCCTTCCACCATGTTATTTTCATATTTGAGCCTGCTAATCATGGACTGAAACTTCTGAAGCTGTGAGGTAAAAAATGTCTCTCCCTTTAAATTGTGGGTGCCAGTTATTTTGTCCCAAAGATAAGGAAAAGAACTAAGGCAGATATTGGCATCAGGAGTGGGGACATTACCATGACTACACCTTGACCATATGGTCCAGAAACCTTCAGAACTGGCTTTCAGGAGGAGTATGGAAAGGTTTGGAGATGCTGGCTAGAGAAGCCTTAGAATACTTTAAGCCAAGTTTGATGGAAAATTCTGATCGGAGCTTAGACCAGAATGCTAATAGAAATGTGAATAGTAAAAGCCAGGCTCAGGTGGTTTCTTTTGGGAACAAGGACACCATTGGCTATAGGACTCAAGGCTATTTGTGCTATGGTCTGGCAGAAAATTTGCCTGCATTTTGCCCATGTCCTGAGACTTCATAGGAGACTAAGGGCAGCAAACTAATCAGTGTGGTGGAAGACATTTCAAGGCAGCCTAACTTTGAGACTGGCATGTGTGTATACTGTGAGAATCAGGACCAAAAAGCAGAACTAAACAATGTTTTAAAATTTTGCTACTAGCCAGAAAAGAAGCACCTATAAAGTTGGGACCCACTTTAGTTGGTGTTGAGGAGGGATTTGTTGATGAAAAATTACCATTAAAAAGAAACCAAGTATTTTGCATCAGGACAATATAAAACATGCCTGAAGTACATTTCAGGAAAAAGTAAGACCAGACCTTTCAGAGGTTTAAAGGTACAAAAGTGAAAGATTTTACTTTGAGAAGAGAGCATCAGGGAGCCTAGATCATTCAGAGCCAACTAGGAAATAGTTTCCCCAGGTTCAGCCACTTAGACCCTTGGAGGCTACTACACCCATGATCCAAGGGGGGCCTGGCTACTGTGTGAGCTGGGGGAAGAATGTGGTATCGTCCACATGGTAATGGTTTTATGGCCATGCAGAATACAAGAGTTGTAAGAGTTAGAGAGGCATCCACTTTGAGTTCAGAAGAAGGTATGAAAGCCAAGCAATATGTCCATGAGAGAGAAGTACATGAAGCAGTGAGAATGAAGCCAAAAGTTCAGTGGAGACAACAGGAATTTGGAGAAGTCCAAAATGTAGAACATTTGAGGAGAGCTATCGGCAGTGAGCAGAGCCAATCCAAGAGAGAAGGCATGAGAGCATCAACCAGCAATACCGTGGAGGTGAAGCCACCCAAGCTCTTTGGAGTTTACATATCATAACAACTTTTTCTGGGTGCTGGACATGGAGCCACAAGGTATAAGGTTTGCCCTGCTGAGACTTCTGAGACTTAGTCTTGCTTTGGTCCCATTCCTATCGATCCCCTCATCTCTCCTTTTTGGAATGGGAAGAATGTTTACCCTGTGCCATTGTATGTTTGAAGTACTTAATATTCTTTTTGACTTTTACTGAGGCTCACAGCCAATAATTTACCTTGGATCTCAGAGGAGACTTAGGACTTGCACTTTTCAGCAAAGCTAGAACTTCTAGGACTCTGGCAATTCTTAGAGATGGACCAAATGTATTGTGCATCTTTAGGAGGCAGGAGTGAAATATTATGATTTAGATAATATTCTCTAAAAGCCTTATTCTCTAAAAGCTAATCCTAATGTTAGAATTAGAATAAGTATGAGAGCTACCAGTAGTATAAGATTAAGATTATTAATTTGGGATGCTCATGGTAAGGGGAGAAGGAGAGTGATTTCTAGATCAAACAAGAGGAAAGTAATAGCAATTCGGAAAAATTTCATTGAAAGTGGTAGGTGTGAAGATTCTGTTGGGTCAAATCCACATTTGTAAGGGCTGACTTTTTCTGTGTAAGTGTTTATTTGAGGTAGTCAGAATGCAATTGTGATTAACAGGAAAGTTAGAAGATAATTAGTTAATAAAGAAAGTATGATGTTTATTGCTTTCTCTCAGGTGTATTCTGAGGCCTACTGATTGGAAGTCAGCAATACTGGTTATACTAAGAAAGCATGAGCCTCATCAGTAAATGGAGACATAGAGAAATAGTCATACTACATCTACGAAGTGTCAGTATCAGGCGGCCGCTTCAAAACCAAAGTGATGTTTTGATGTAAAGTGATAATATAATTGGCAAATTAGACAGACTACTAAGAATGTAGATCCAATAATTACATGTAAGCCATGGAATCCTGTAGCAACAAAGAAAGTGGATCCATACACTCCATCTGAAATAGAGAATGATGCTTCGTAATATTCTGAAGCTTGGAGAAGGGTAAAATAAATACCTAGAATGATTTTAATGGCTAGGGCTCAAATTATTTGTTTTAGGTTGCCTTCTATTAAGCTGTGATGTGATCAAGAAATTGATACACCTGATGCTAGAAGGACAGATGTATTTAAGAGGGCAACTTCTATAGGGTTTAGGGGTTTAATACCTGCGGGGAGGTCAGAAACCCCCAAATTCTGGAGTAGGAGCAAGGCTGGAGTGGTAAAATGCTCAGAAGAATCCTGAGAAAAAGAACACTTCAGAGATGATGAATAAGACTATTCTGTATCGTAACCCTTTTTGTATAATTGTTGTATGGTGGCCTTGATATGTTCCTTCTTGTACGATATCTCATCATCATTGGTATATGGTTAAAGCGTTAGTTAGAAAACTTAGTGTTGATAATGTTTTAGAGTTAAAATGAAATCACATGATTAAGCCTGAAGTTAATAAGAGGGCGGATAGTGCTCCTGTAAGGGGTCAAGGGGTGGGGCTTTTGGAAAGAGATTGGCAGTGCTATAGCTGACTTGCCTGGTAGGAGGTGGGGCCTGGTTCAAGGTGGATCATGGGGAGCATAATCTAAAATGGTATACCTCCCTCTGCTTCCTGACTGCCATAACATGAGCAGCTTTCCCCTGTCATAGGCCCTTCCACCATGCTGTTTTTGCATTTGAGCCTGACTACTGAAATTTTAGGAACTGTGAGTCAAAATAAATCTCTTCTCCTTTATATTGAGTGGTATTTTGTCTCAGTGACAAGGAAAGTGACAAAGGAACACAAAAAAATTTTTAAATTTTTTTATTATTTTGAAGGTAGTAAAATACAACAGAACAAGTTGGAAAAAAGCCAATTGAGACAGTGTAGTGAAATTGGTACAGAATTTCACAGCAGGTTACCAGGATAACAGTAATAGGTACCATAGTATATCTCGTTATCTTCACGATAGTTGTTCTTTCAATCAGGTAGAGCAAAATCAAAGGAAATACAGAATATTATAGAATTTATCAAAACAGAATATTGAACAGAGCAATACCATTAATCAGAACAAAGCAAAACAGAGATAAAAATATTTGCTTTCAAAAAGATGGTAGAAGGAAATACCCCTTATTTGCTATATTGC
This sequence comes from Hydrochoerus hydrochaeris, assembly GCA_004027455.1. Lineage (NCBI taxonomy): Eukaryota > Metazoa > Chordata > Mammalia > Rodentia > Hydrochaeridae > Hydrochoerus > Hydrochoerus hydrochaeris. The sequence continues at coordinate 520,435 of PVLA01000250.1, read as the reverse complement.
ATATGGTCAACCTCCCAAGAGATGCTTAGATCTCTGGTTCCCACTTGCTAATGGGGAGGGGGTGATGAGATGTTTGATTCTCAGCCTGTGCACTGGTAGGCTTACACCCACTTACCAGGGTGGTGAGCTGGTTGCTTGGTTTCCCAGTGCCCTACGTTCCAACATGGTGTGGATATCAGGATATTGATGGTTCTCGCCCTGGGGTGGCCACAGCTTGCCAGGCTACAGCCACTTACCAGGGCAACAAGCTAGTTGCTTTGTTTCCCATCGTCCTAAGTTCCAACATGGCATGGATGTCAGGCAATGCTGATGGTTCTCACCCTGGGGCAGCTGCATCTCATCAGGTTACAGCCACTCACCAGGAGGGTGAGGTGATTATTTGTTTTCCCAGCACCCTAAGTTTCAACATGGTGTGGATCTTAGGAGATGCTGATGGTTCCCGCCCTAGGGTGGCCACAGCTTGCCAGGCTACAATCACTTACCAGGGTGGTGAGCTGATTGCTTAAAATTTTTTAATTATGTTACAAAGTAATACTGCTTTTGGTTTATTATCCTGGAAGAGGAGGGAAGTTCCAAGGGATTTTACTTGTTCCTTCCTTCTATAATGGTCCTCACTCAGTGAGTAAAGGAGCCAAGGAAAAGGGGTGTGCCATGAGATTTTGAGTATAGTTATTTCAGCCAAAACTCTAGATATAGAGAAATAACCATAGACTAAATTCACCTAACATCTATCCACCATTCTGATTTTTGGATCCAAGTGGCATTTGAGATCTCTAGAATTAGCATGAATTCTGATCCCCATTTGACAATCCTTGATGTAACTATTTCACACTCCCTAGCTCATGCTCACTGTGGTAAATGTCTCCAACTTGCTTTGAGGAAGGTTTGAAGGGAAAATTACAGTATATTTTTTATTGCAGTGTCATGGTGTTTCTCTGTCCAGGGGACCCAATATCTCCCTTGTTCAAGTAGTTCTGATTTTGTGAGTTGGCTCAGGTTAGGAACAATGTAAGAAACCATATTTTTCTTTGCAATAGTTGAATTTAGATCTCTCTTTATGAGATTTAGACTCCCACCCATTATATAGATTCTGCAAGACTGCTATAGGTGTGTAGGTTCTTTGTGTACTTCTCTAAAATTAATTCCCTTTCCTTTACGACTAAAGAACTAATTTTTCAGTTCATGAGAGTTTTGAGAATAATAGTTCTGAGTTAAGTGCTTCTTTGGAGCTTACCTGGGTCTTCACGAAATACTATCTTGCCTAAGACCAGGCTTCTTTCTGGAGGCAGTGTGTAGCTAGTGAATGCTCAATGCAGAGCTATAAATGCCAGGCATCTGTCCTACAAAGGACATTACTCTGCAATTTCATCTTTGCTTCCTCTGCCTTATTCTGCTTCCTTCATTCCCCCATGGGTATTGATCACAAGATCTTCTTTTACTATGCAATAAAATGTCTTGAAACAACTCTTGACTCAGTGTTTGGTCTTGAAACTGCACTGTGACAAAAGGCTAATAAATTATTTCAGTCCTTAGAAAACTAAGATCAATAAACTATTCTCAAAGATCCATATATGATAAAAGCCATTGTCATCCTGGCTTGGCTGCCTATTTTTATAATTGAATCTACTTGGTTTTACTGGTTAAACAGTTTCCTTACCCTCTATCAGTCTGTGATTTTATAACTCCTAATGAAATGAAGAAACCAACTTTAATGATACCAGCTCCTACTATCTTGATAACATGAGTAAAACAGCTATGACAGCTTCTGAAGCTCTTCCACCCATGCATCTCTCAATGCCTGAAGAAAAAGAAAATATATCATCTATATATCCCCAGTAAATATAATGGCAAAGGAGCACACACAATAAATTCACTCCAGCCTTACTTCCTTCCAATATTCTTATATCTCCAGGCCCTGGATTCCTTCAGGTTACAACTATTTATCTCAGCTTAGTGAATGTAGGCATCTCAATGATATAGGCCACTCCCAAACACAGGTTTTAGTCAACTACTTCCAGTTCTTTCAGATAGTACATGTATACTAGTCTGTCTAGACTCTCCAGATTTTTGAGTTCCTGGATTAGACAAGGAAGTATACTTAGCCAGGATTAAATTTCATCTTCCTTTGTCTAATTCAAAATTCATCTTCATACATATTTCCCATATTTTCCTGGCATAATTTAGCAAAATCTTTGCCATTTTAACAATATTTAAGGTCATTCCTTCATGCTCAATCTTTTCACATGTCTCTCACTAGCCATACTATGACATGACTGTGGCTATGGATCTGGAAGCATCAAAAGATAGTAACAGTGGGTTTTGATGATACTTGGCATTTGCTTGCAAAGTAACATCCTACAGTGAAGTTAGTACAAGGTTTTACAGCAAGGAAAGAGCCACATATTCCTTGAGAAAAATGCTCCAATGTCTTTGCCCAGGTCTGTGTTCATTGTCTCATGGTTTTGATTCTGAATGACAAGTGAGGATCTCACTTTATTTTACCTTGCTGAATATTGCATAGCCATATAGAGGTCACTGTGTCCTTTCATTATTTCATAGGGTTTCTCTTTAACCTCGTCATTAGGTAACATCCCTTTTATTCCTTCATTTTTATCTATATTTACTGAAGTTAAAGTTTTACACTAGAGAGGATTTTGGGTTATGCAGCACATGGGTTCTTCTTGCTATAAGACAGATAAAATTGCATAATCAAAGCACAAGGCCAGAGGTCACTCACTTGACCCTGGGATTCTTTATTCATCCATGTAAAAATGGCATAATTTTGGATATATTTGGTATAAAAAATTTTTCCAGTTTTTTTAAAATTTAAGTTTAGTACAGTAAAAGATATATTGCCATTAACCCTTCTCAAAATACTATCCATCTTCAAAAACTCCCCATTCTTGCCACTTTCTGAAGCAGTTCCGGAAGTCTTCTTTCATGAATGCCTTTAGTTTTACTTTCACAACTACTTCAATGTCTTGAATCAACTCAAAACATCTACTTTCTATGATCATTTTGATTTTGGGGAAGATCCAGAAGTTGCATGGTACTATATCTAGTGAATATGGTATATAATGACACACTGTAATGCTTTCAAGAGATTGACTTTCTGCTGAATGGTACTAGGTAGCATTACTTGCTGAATTTTTAATCACATCTCACAAAGACACTCACAAAAGAGGACTTACAGAACTGCTTCAGAAAATGGCAAGAATTACAAGATAAGTGTGTTGGAAGTGATGAATTTATGTCAAAGGGGATTATTGGTGATACATCTTTTTCTGTAATGAATTATTTTTAATTTAAACATACATCATACATTTTTATTATACTTCCAATATACATCAATTTCCTAAGTCTTTATGTATCTTTTTACTTTTCTTTATTAACTCTTTTTTATTTATTTATTTTTAATATATGTTTGCAGTACTTAATGTTTATATTCATCTTAGGGAGTAAATATATGTGCTTAACATATATAGATTCTTTTTATTCCCCCTCTTCTCCCTTCCCCTCCTGTTCCCTCCATCTCAAGATCCTATTTCCATCTGCAAAACATCTACTCTCTATTTGCAATTCTGTCTTTTAACTGGCTTTCTAAAATTATATATACATTGGGTTTCACATATTAGAGAACTTATGCAATATTTAAGCTTGTGTTTCTGCTTTATTTCACCGTATAATATGGTATTAAGGTATATTTATTTTCCTATGAATGATTCAAAGTTATCCTTCTTTATGGAAATGTAATACTCTATTAGGTATAAATACCATATTTTCTTTATTCATTCATCCATTGATAGATATATAGGCCACCTATAAGATTTACTTATTAAAGGTTGTGGTGTTACAAACATAGGTATGCATGCACAATTGTAGTACAATAACTTTAATTCTTTGAGGAAGATACGTTAAAAAGAGAATAGCTGGATCAAATGGAATTTTGAGTTTTAGTTATTTGAGAAATCTCTATGCTAATTTCTATAATATAGTACTTGTACCAGTTTACATTCCCAACAACAATATAGAAGGGTGTCTTTTTCTCTACAGCCTGCCAGAATGTGTTATTATTTGATTTTTTGATGAAAGCCATTCTTTCTGAGGGTAAGATGAAATATTGTTTTAATTTTCATTTGTCTGATGGTGAGAGATTGTTTAGCAATTTTTTTCATGTATTTATTTGTCATTATACTTTTGAGAAATGTCTACACATTTTGGTTAACAATTTTTTATTAGGTCTTTTATTGAGGGGGCTAAATTTTCTGAACTCTTTATACATTCTAGATATAGGCATTAGTCCTCTGAAGAATATCTAACAAAAATATTTCCCATTCTGTATTTTGTCTTTTCACTTTGTATCTTCACTCTCTTGAATGTGAATAGCCAGTTTTCCCTGCACAATTTGTTAAAGAGGCTATCCTTCTAGTGTATATTTTCAATTCCTGCTTCAAAAATCAGATTGCTTGATGATTGTTTCTACAACTTCTACTTTGTTTAATTGATCTGCATGTCTGTTTTGGATCTTTAAATACCATGATGGTTTTATCATAGTAACTTTGTAATATAATTTCAAATCTGGGATTATGATGCCTCCTGTCTTCCTTTTATTGATTTCTTTTGCCATTCTGTGTCTCTTCTAGTTCCACTTAAATTTTAGGACAATTTTTTTCTATTGCTGTGAGGAATGGTGGTGTTTTTTGTAGGAATTGGATCAAATCTATATATCAGTTTTGCAAATATGGCAATTTTAATATTATCAATTCTGTCTTATCCATGAACAAAGAATATTTTTCCATTTTCTGATGTTGTATTTTGTCTCCTTTTTCAGAGTACTGTAGTTTCCATTGTAAAAGTCTTTTGCCTTCTTGGTTAAGTCATTTCCTAGGTATTTAATTTTTCTTGATGCTATTTTAAATGTTATTGTTTTCTTCATTTCTTTATCAGCGAATCCATTATTGGTGCACAGGAAAACTCTTCATTTTTGTGAGTTAACTTTTTATCTTGCTAATGAATTTGATTATTAATTCTAAGAGCCTAGAATTTTTTTGGATCTTCTATATAAAGGATCACGTCATCTGGAAATAATGATAATTTGACTTCTTCCTTTCCTATAGTTCTTGCTTTCATTTCTTTTTCTTGCCTGACTGTTATGAATAATGTTTCAAATACTATGTTGAACTGGAATGATGATAATACACATCTTAGTCTTGTTCCTAATTGTAGAGGAAAAGTTTTCCACTTTCCCCATTTAATATGGTGTTAACAGTAAGTTTGTCACAAATAGCTGTTATCAGACTGAGGTGAAGCTCTTCTCTACTTATTTTATTGAGTTTTTTAAATAGATGAATGTTGTATTTTGTCAAAGGCTTTTTCTGCATCTATGGAGATGATCATGTAATTTTCATCCTTACGTCTGTTTATATGATATATTACATTTATTGGTTTGCATGTGCTGAACCATTTTTGTATCCCTGGGATGAAACCTACTTGGTCATGATGTTTTTGATGATTTTTTGCATTCCATTTACCAGTATTTTGCTGAAGATTTTTGGACCTATGTTCATGAAAGAGATTGGCCTATAGTTTTTCTGTATACTTTGGTCTTAATTTTGCAATCAAAATATTGTTAGCTTCCAGAAATGAGCTTGAAAGTATTCCTTCCCTTTCACCTTCATTAAAGAGCTTGAGTAATATTGGCATTTTGGCATCAGATCATCCCTGAAGTTCTTGTAGAATTAGGAGATAAAAGTCTATCAGGACCAAGGCTTTTCTTAGTTGGTAGGGTGTCTTTTATTAATTACTGCCTCAATTTCATGGCTTATTACTGTATTGTTCAGAGATTTTATGTCTTCATGGTTCAGTTTTGGTAATTCACATTTGTCTGGGAATCTATCCATTTCCTCTGGCATATCCAGTTTTAGGGGTATAAATTTTCATAGTCCTTACTAATGATCTTCTGGATTCTGGAAGTGTCCAAAATGATTGATTTTTTTCATTTTTAACTGCATTAATATTGGTCTTTTCTTTCTTTCTTTTGGTAAATTTGGCTAAGTATTTATCTATTATTTATGAGAACCAGCTCTTCAATTCATTGAATCTTTGTATTGTCATTTTACTCTCAGTTTCATTAGTTTTGCTCTGATATTTGTGATATCCTCCCTTGTACTAGGTTTAGGTTTGGACTGTTCTTGTTTTCTAAGACGTTGAGGTCAATTATTAATTTATTTATTTGAGATCTTTGCTTTCCTCAATTTTTTTATTTTAAAAATCAAAACAGAAAAATCATTGCTTTTCTCAACTTAGGACTGCTTTAATTTTATCCCACAGGTTCTGCTATGTTGTACTGGCATTATCATTCATGCTAGAAATTGTTTAATTTTTTCCTTGATTTCTTCTGTGACCCCTTGAATGTTCAGGAGTGTTTTATCTAGTTTCCAGAGGTTTGTAATATTGCTGAGTTTGCTTTTGTGAATGATTTCTAGTTTCAGGGTTCTGTGATCTAGTAATATACATGGGATAATTTCAATTCCTTTGTATATATTTACATAAGTTTCATGAGATATTATGTGGTCTATTTTGGAGAAGATTCCATGTATTGCTGAGAAGAAAGTGTATTCTGTTGTAGTAGGGTAGAACATGCTGTAGATATCTATTAGATAAAATTGTTTGAAGGTATGGCTTGGTTCTGACATTTCTTTGTTGAATTTTTGTCAAGTTTATCAGTATATTTGTGAAAGTAGGGTATTGAGTTGCCCACTATGGTTACACTGATGTTTAATATTTTATGTCCAGTAATGGTTTCATGAAGTTGTGCGCAACAGTAGTCTGTGAATATATATTTACAAGTGTTATCTCTTCCTGTTGAATTCTTCTTTTAACTAATATATAGTGAACTCCTTTAATTCTGATCAGTTTTAACTTCAAGTCCCCTTTGTCTGAGAATAAGGTTGCTATCCTTGCTTGATTTTTGGGTCCTGATACGTGGAATACTGCTTTCAATTCTTTGATTTTTTTTATTGTATTAATTTCTTGTTGGATAAGATGTGCCTCTTGTACACAGCACTCTGTTGTTTTGTTCTTTTCTTTAATCCAGTCTGGAAATCTGTGTCTTTTAATTGGGGAATGGAGAATCATAATTATGAGCTATTACTGAAAGGCATTGACTTAGCTTTATCTTTATATTATTTTTGTTTTTGATTATTTTTCCTTCTTTAACTGCTCACCCCACTTGATGAATTCATTTTATTAGATTTTTTGACTTCGTTGACTTCATTATCTGGAATAGGGGTAGTGAACCTCTTAGAGCTTTCAATGATAAACAGCCTGCTAAAAATGGGGCATGGTAATGAACATCTGTAATTCCAGCACTCTGGAGATGGAGATAGGAAGATTGCTGAGTTCAAAGCCAGCCTTGTCTACACAGTTAGACCTTGTGTCAAAATTCAAACAAAAACAAAACAAACAGCCTGCTGTGGCATGTGTGCCATAGGTTCACCACCATTGGTCTAGAATATCTTTGCTTTAGTGGTCATGTATTTCTCAAGGTGCTCTTTTTCATGAAATATATTTATTTCTCCATCAATTTTGAAAGACAGTTTTTTCATATATATTAGACTTGGCTGAAAGTTGTTTTCTCTTTGCCCTTGAAACACTTCACTTCAAGCTCTCCTGGCCTTTAAAGTTTATGTTGAAAAGTCTGCTGTAATCCTAATGGGTTTACCCCTATAAATGATTTTTTGTTTTTCTCTAACAGCTTTTAAGATTCTGTCCTTTTGTTGTACTTCTGGGATTTCGATTGTGACATGTCACAGGAAGCTTCTGCTCTCATCATAATTAAGAGTTGTATATATACACATCACTTTTCTGTATGTTGAGCTCTTTCCCCATATTTGGAAAGTCATAATTTCTATAAATATATTTTATTCCATGTGTGCTGCTAATTTTTCTGTAACTGCAGCTACTCTTAGATTAGTCTTCTTAACATTATCAGGTAGATTTTGGATCAATTTTCCTTGCTTTCTTATTGATTTTAATGTTTTTCTGAGTATATTATCATGGGTTTCCAACTCTATCCTTGTAACAGTCTCTTCTGTTATTCATATATTCAACAAGATTGTTTATCTATGGGATTTGTCTTTGGTGTCTTTTTATTGACTCTTTCTTTAGTAAGTTTGTTGTTCATATTTGAATGGTTTTGGTTAGCTATTCTACTTCTTTTTTTAATTCTTCTTTAACTACATTGTTCAATTTGTTTATTAATCCTATTATCTGATTGGTTATATCATTTTTGAGTTCATAGAGTTCAGCTATTTGATGTTTTATTTCCACTTCATTGGTACCCCTTTAATCTGCTTTAGGAGACTGGGGAGTCTTTGGAGGCACCTGTAGCCTTGTTTTTTCATTGTATGTGTGTTTGTTTGTGTGTATGCACATGCATGTATGTGCACATCCATGTGTGCACATTGAGGGTTGAGGTCAAATAGAGTGAAGAGACAGTGTTGCTGATATGAAGGTCTCTTTAGTTAGGTTCTGTTTTCCCTTGGCTTTATGTATCTACCATTTTAGATCCAAACATAGACCAACTGTGAGCATTAATACTACTTTTTCACACTTTTATAAGTACCTCTCACAGACTATACTACTGCTATTACTGGTCCTTTGTGATCTAGAGGAAAGAAAGAAAGATGAAGAAGAAAACAAAATGAATAAGTCAGTAAGAGAAGAGGAAGATCAGAGAAATAACAGTAAGTGAAAAATAGAAGGTCAGACTCAGTTGTAGCTATTTTTATAACTGGAGTGTAGCTAGTGTTGAAGGAGCATCCTAGTTATTTTTCTTGTTGTTGAAACAAAGTGCCTGACACTCAAAGTTAAAGAAAGAAATATTTATTTCAACTCACCATTTGTAGAGGTTTCAGTTCCTGGCCAGCTGCCTCCAAGGAAGGGTGGTATGGCAGAGGACCATCACAGAGAAGAAATAGCTTAGGACATGGCAGGGTAGGCAGAAGGCAACAAGTAGCAGTAGCAGCAACTGCAATGACAACAGCCAAAGTAGCCTTCTCTTTCTACTCTATTTAGGAAAGCCATGAGATTGTCAGAACCTGTTACTATATCTATAGTTAAGTTTTCTTCAGATCTTTCTAAGTATGGCTTTATTAAGGCTTACCCTGACATGGTCATGAATGGTAACATCCAAGTTAAATTCAAGTTAAATGGTATATTCATTTTGGGTTTTGCTCATATATTGGTACCTGCTATATATCACATGCAGGATGGAGAAGATGAGAGGAAAATCAAGGACATAGGGAAAGTGAGGGCATAAAGAAAAAAAAAACAGGGAGAAAAGAAAGTTAAAAAGAGAAAAGATAAATAATGAAAGAGTATAATAAATGGAAAACTTTTAAAATAAAAATAATATTGGTAAAGAAGACAGAATGTAATTTTTTAAAAATCCCAAAAAGAACCCAGAACAAAAAATCAAGCAAGAAATCAAACAGAAATCTACATAGTCACTATGCCATATAGCCAGAGTAGCCACACAGTTCCCTTCATGCTGTAGTCATAGTGTAATTTCAAGTAGCCAAACAAGTTCCCACTGTGTACTACCTAACTGCCTGCCTGGGAATGGTGAGGGCTGTCAATCCCACTGGACCCACCTCTTGGCTGCAAACCATAGATTGAGCATGGCAAATTGCAGGACTTCATCTGTCCTAATATACGGTCACTTTAATAATTTGGGCAAAAGTTAGTTTGTCTGAAACATAGTTATCCATTGTATTCTGCCAGCAACCTCCTATTCCCACTCCTTCACTGTAGAGCAAATCCTATGGAAGTCTTCATGATCTCTTTTCATGGGCCCTCCACCCCAGTATACCACCACAAGCCCTCTGATCCAGATGGCTCTTTTTATTCTTTTGCCCTCATCTACCCCTGGTCCCCATGTCAAGAGCTCTGTCTGCCAACCCATGGAATTTTGTGCATCTCCAGGCTTGGCAAAGAGACTCCTTTGCCCACATGGGGCAGTGGGAAGTGGACAGCATATCCCACTGTCTTGGATGTTTCTAGTCTTTGAGGAAATAATAGAAAAGCACCCAATCTGGTTTGGCTCTGCTGAATCTTTCTGTCTCCTGTCTCCAGAGATGGTATTTGTGGGTCATTTCCAGGGACCTTGGCACTACCCACAGCTGGTGGTATTCAACCTCTCTCTGCCTAAGGCTGAAAGTTGGGTAGGATGCTACAGGAACACAATGTTCCTGGGTTTTGGGGAGAATAAAAGAAGGGGAGGGATTTCCTATTTGTTGCTGTTGACACTCCCTTTCTCTGGTTGCAGACCATGGATTACCTAGGGACCTTACTTCAGTCAAGGCTTAGGTTTCCTTTTCCAAGTGGGAGGGAGAATATGTAGGGATCCTATCCCAGGCATCTGGCCTCTGCAGCTGTGTCTCCTCTCAGGCTGTTAGAACTCCTCCCCTGATGGTATAGTTACTGGATAGAGGATGTAGGAGAGCTGCAGACTAACAGTGGCCTGCTTCCCTTTTTTATCAACTCAGACATTTAGTTCCATCTTGAAGATTCACCTTTCTACTTAATTTTCTGCACCTGGGTATGTTTGTCTCCCATTTCAGAACAATGCTCCTGCATTATCCAGTGTTCTCGAGCTTCTTCAACACACCTCCATCTCTAATCCTCCATCTCCTTTTTGAAAAAAGGAAGTCAAGAGCTCCCTTCACTTACATTAAAATCAACACAGAACAGATACACTAACATTAAATTTCTTGTAAATAGCAATAAAGTACCAAATACAAGCCCTAAGATATAGAATGAATTACCTAAGTTCACACATTTAGAAAAGGTGGGTTGTACCCTGGATTGCCTCCATCTACCTGCCATTTTGTGCCCACTCTAGAGAGAAACAGGTACATCGTATTTATACTCAAAATAAAGTTAGGCAGAAAAATTCTGAAACACAGTAATAACAGTCAAAGTGTAAATCTCTAGTTTCTGTTTAAAAAGTAAGAATCAGCATCTGAGAGGCACCAAAGAGTATAAAGTTATTGGTCACTGTTCATTCTCTCAGGAGCACTTAACATCAAACCATATAGTTCAGCATTTCAAGACCTCATCATTTAATTAAGGAATACGAATTAAACCTCAAGGACTTTGAAGCCTAAACATATTCACACACAAGGCTTTAAGAATTAATCACATACAATCATACACCACATAGGATTTTGGCCAAGTATGGACTATGAATTAAACCTCAAGGACTTTGGGGCCTAAACATATTCACATGCAAGGCATTGTGCTTTAAGAATTAATCACATACACACACCACATAGCATCTTGGCCAAGAATGGACTGTATATATAACGATTTAATAAGATTATATTACCTAGTGTCATCATAGTCATCTTAGTTCCACTTAGTAAGCCTTATGATTCACCCAAAGATAGAATCAGGTAACAACACATTTCTCAGAACATATCTTCACCATTATGCAATGTATAACTATTTGTGATAAGTCTGTCACAAATAAGATTTTTTTCTAATTAATCAAGTTCATTAGATTCTGCTAACATGATTTTGAAAGAAACAAGTATTAAACTAAGCATCTACTTCATAATCACAACATGGAATAAAATAAATGTTGTCTATGCTTCTGTTTAAAGTTGGGAATTCATTCTTAGTTTACATAGAAAAAAATCACTAGCCCGATGTAAAACAAAATCACTTAAAAGCAGACAGAGTTCTTTCTTTTCTCAACTCATTTGCAATTCTAATGTTCAGTCATATATTTTAGGCATTGATGTATGATGAAGCTGTTTATTTTCTGGAGTCAAATGTAGCATAATTTTTTTTCTTCTCTCTTTCTCATTCTCTTGGAGCACTTAAAATCAAATAGTCTAGTTCACCATCAACTTAACGATCACATCTTCTTTGCAATCACTGAAAGTCCAAATAGTATTGTAAAATAGGAAGAAAATGTTCAAATTGGAAAAGGAAATAGCAAGGGGGAGGAAGGAAAGAGAATGGAAAGAAAAATTGGAAACAAATCCTTTGTAAATAAGAGGGGAAGAGGAGATAAAGGAGAAAAAAGTGGAATCAAGATATATTATGTACAAGTGCAAATTATCTATAATTAATGTTATCATTACATATATCTGAAATGTACTAATAAATTTAAAACTAAAAATCAAAGCAAAATAATTTACCATAATAGCAAGGTACTTCCCACTTTTTTTCTGGCTTTAACAGTGTAAAAATATTAACAAGTACAATGTATACAATGACTATATTGATCAGCTGTTATTTATGTAAAGTATAACAAAAATAATCAATAAAATCAGTTGGCCTTAGAAAATTCTGCCAATTCCAAGTCCAAATAAATAAAAATCTATTAATGTAGGACTAGTTATTATGGTAGTATGTTGTTTAAAGCCTCTTTTCTCAGGAAATGAATAACTGAGGGTGCTAAAAGCATTAGATACTCTATCAGGGAATTATATATATTCCTAAATGTTCATTGGTGCCTTAGAGTTCCCTAACTATATAGCAAATGCCGTAGTCATGTCTCAAAAACATCTTGCCAAGAATTATTATTTCAAAGTGGTGTAGTTAATGGTTTTTCTGAAGAAAGAATGTCCAATCAGGACTCCCTGACACGCCTTTTTATAATTACTCAACAGATCTGCAGCCTTTCTGTGACTCAGAGGTAGTAGAAAACCACCAGGCCTCCAATAAGGAGAAGATACAAACAATAGAGGACAGGAACAGGAACTGCTTCTAACTTTTATCCTTAATCTCTACAGAGGATTTCAGACCTGTGCACAGATTAAGCCTTTCATAAAATGGACTAAAAAACACCTGTTTTTTGTTTTTAGTAGTGCTGGTGATTGAGCCTGGGGCCTCATATATGCTAGGCCATGACCTGTACCACTGAGATAAACCCAAGACCCTTCTTCAATCTGTTTTTTTAAAGGTTAGAATAAATTTATATTACATTTATGAGAATTGAGAAACCTTACTCACTAAGTAAATAAATAGAAATAGATTTGTTACAATGAAGTCACTCCATTATAAATTGTAACCCCAAATCAAATACTGTGTAGTTATAATATCAGAAATGTTTTTAAAAATATTTCCATTGATAACTCAGTTAGATCATCCTTCAAATAATATGGATATAAAAGAATTGGGAAACATGATTTGTAAAAGAATTTGTTGTCCAGTCAATTTACTCATTCTCTTCTTCCTTTTCTGAGGGGAAATACACAAAAAAGACTTTAGTGAAATTTGTGAAATGGAAATTCATTTATGTTACTCGTCTGCTTAAAGACACTATTTGTAATATCACATACACAGTTGGGAAAGTTTAAATACCATTACATTTTTATACATTGTTTTTATTTTGTGTTAATTTATATAAAATATTTTTAGTAAAACCTTGAAAATAAAAATAGACCTAAGACAAGGATGAATGAAATTTCTCATTACTGAGAATGTTCAAAATGCAGAAGAAATGAGCCTAGTAAAATACTGAAGTTTCTTCTCCTCCTATCCTTCTCTTCTCCTCTCTCTTCCTCTCCTTCTTTCCTCCTCTCCTCTCTTTCCAATAATGCTTTAAATTTCTTTGAGTATTCATAGTCTATGAAAAAGTAGGGAGCCTTGCTACAAATAGTCCTTTGGATGAGATAAGGCATTGCATTATCATTTCTTAAACTTTGGTTAGGGGAAGCTTGCATCTGTCTAATGACTAATTGTTTATATGTTCATGCCCAAGGTGTTTTTACATCTTGGAACATTGTATCTCAGTAAAATTTAGCAGAGTGAGAAGCAGGTCTGTGCTTTGTAAAGTCAGAAAGTAGCTATGAATAAAATAGAAACAAGAATCTTCATAACACTTGACTATATGTATATTCTCACTTTCAGAAAATACCACATAACAGAATTGAGTCTAAATTTGTCCTCATAAAATTATGTCTGTGCACCCTATTGAACACTGAACTATGTTCTCTCAAAATTCAAAACCCTAGCCTTCACTGTGAACTTATGTGAAAATAAAATCTTTAAAGAAGTAATAAAGTTTAAATGAATCACAAGACCAGGACTTCAATCTGACTGTTTTCCTTATAAAAAGGAAAAAAACATCAGAAGCATGAATGCACAAAGAAAACGCCCTGTACAGACACAGTGAGAAGACCGCCATCTATGCAAGCCAGAGAGAGGCTTCAACAGAAACCAATCTTTCTGGTACTTTGGTTCTAGACTTCTACCCTCCAGAACCATGAGAAAATAAATTTATGTTGCTTAAACCACTCCGTCTGTAATATACTGTTAAAACAATCCAAGCACACTAACAGATACCCCTTGGGAAGTCTTGATGTATCTTTAGGGGTTGCACACCAAATTTTTTATTATATTGCTTTATAAGCAGAGCCTAATTTTCAGTTTCTAGTACTCTGTCTGCACTACATGGTGTAACTATTAAACTACCATTGTTCAAATAGCTAAAGTAAAGGTTATAGTTCATCCCCCATGCATTGAAGTCACAGGGTTATAGCTCTCCAAGTTGTACTACTTCACTTTAGCACCCACTTCTAATGCCTCGTGTCCACCCCCTTTGGTCCAACAGCTACCATAGCCAGTGCTATGCAAGTTCAAGGGTTCCACTTTGGGCTTTGTACAGTCATCTTTCAACTTCATGCCTGGCATCTTTTTCTGGTGCCTTGGGAGCTTGCTTTACCTAGGGGCACCAAGAACCCAGTCAAGACATATGGAGGAACAAGTCCCCAAGTTCTAACCTTCAACCAGTAGGAGACTGAATGCAGGAAATATATGTTCTAGGCTCCCTGCCCTTAGGTAGACAATTCTGGGATGAGGTTGGTGGTGGGTTTATGTTTTAGAGAGAGTACTGGGAGAATAGACTTGTTCCCCTACAAAAGCAGCTTCTGTAAAGTATCCTTAGGTCTTGGTCTTGTCCTCAGAAACAGACCCCGAGATGAAGATTTGCATGTGAGTGACTTATTCACAAATTGTATTGGTTTACTTTCCTGATGCTAAAATCATATACCTAATAAATATCAGATACTCTATCAAGGAAATATAAAGAAGGAAAGATTTATTTTTGCTCATGGTTTCAGGGAATTTAGTTCATAGTCAGCTGGGTAGAAATATCATGGTGGGAGGCCATGGTAATGCAAACTTCTTGCTTCATGGTGACCAAGAAGCAGAACAGGCAACAGCACCAGTGAGAAGGGAGCCAAGGGCCAGATTATAATAAGGAAGGTCATGTCTCTATGACCACCCAGACAGACCCAGAAGTGTGCTTTCCTAACCCCTTTGGCGGCAAACCAAAGAAGTTTATAGGCCAGCTTAATTTTCACCAGAAATATTGCCTGGAGAGAGCAGTAAGGCAGCGAAGGAAGTGAAGCTGAACAGGGCTTGGAGAAAAAAGCAACAGAGAGAGGTTTCAGGTGAATCTCAACATTGGAGGAATTCTGGAATATAAAACACAGGGTTTGTCCCACATGGAGGCAAGGCAGCTGAGCTTTCATGCTCCTATGCAAGTCATTGTCTAAGAACCACACTGGATCACAGGAGACCAAGGCAATATAAACTTCCAGGAACTCCTGGCTCTCTATGTCTTCAGATAAGGCAATTTTAACAGTTCAGGAGTATTTATATGATGAAAGCTGTGAGCTTGAACCATTAGAGCAAAACATGCAGAAACTGGGAGATTGAGCAAACAGTCAATATTGGGATTTTAGAGAATAGCAATGACATTAACCACTACATTTTACATCAGTTTATTGTCCATTTCTGTCTCTCTCCCTATTCTTCATGCTTGCTTCCTAAGATCTCTTTCCAAATAAACACTGCACCAAACACCTTCTCTCAGATCCTTCTTTCTAGGGAACACAAATGAATTAGCTTTAAGAACAGCAGCTGTCTGCCTCCCTGGAGCCAATTCTTCTCACAGGACTTTGAGCTTAGCATGCAGGGAGTGATGGGGAAAGTGCAGTTTGTCAGAAGACAAAAGATTGTGTGACAGCCTTCTCAGAATAATAGGCATAAACTCACATTTACATACCCAAGAGGAACAACTTGTAAACTCTTCCTCAACCAAGACTTGTTACCTGCACTAGCCATGGTCAGAGCAGTAGCTTCTTTTTCTAAAGTTGATTTTATTTATTGAATATGATATTGCCATTTACCTCACTGTATACAGAGGAAGAAGCTATTATGTAATTTGCATTATGGAGAGAACGCAAAGTTTCACAATTAAGTTTGTTATAATTTACTGTATTTAGTTTCAGTAATTCTGTATCAGTGCCATGTGCCATAGCAATAGAAGCAGAAAAGTGTGTCAGTCTTCCTGGACATACTCCTTGGAAGCATAGTCAGGTTGCTTCAGTTTTCATTACTATGATCATTCTTTTCTTGTCCATTATCAAAACATAGGCATGGAGTTGAGATTTCTATAAGTCATTCTTAAAAAAACAATTCTTAAAAAGGTACTTGAAAAACTGGAAGACAGTATAGGCAAAACACATATCTGACAAAGGATACAAAGAAGTTCAACAAGACAAACAACCTGATTTTTTAAGTGGGTAGCTTTGAATAGATACTTCACCACAAAAGAGATATAGATGGCAAATAAACACATGTAAAGATGTGACACATCAGGCATTATGGGAATACAAAATTAAGCAATAAGGTATTATACACACTCTAGAAGGGCCAAAACTTTTAAGTAAAATAAACAATATCAAGTGTTGATGAGCATGTGGAGTAACTGAAACTCCCAAATATCACTCATGGGAGTGCAAACTTTTAAAGCCACTTTGCAAAAACAATTTGACATTTTTTCTCCCCTTTCTAAGAGATCTCACTACCAATGATTCAACAGTACAACAGTAATAAAGCCTCAGACCCTTTGCCCTAACTTGGTACACCTCTTAAGGACCAAGCCAGCTCCTAACTGACCCTATAGAATTGGCTGGATAACTTATTGAAAATGCATTGCAGTCCAACTTCTCCATCTTCCTAGTCTTGATCTGTTTTCCTTCAAAAGTGTTGACAGCAAGGAATACTCCCAAGTAATATTCTGCAAACTGTCTTCCCCTTCAAATCTGCTTCCCAGGAAATCCAAATTGTGAAAGTTCTCCCACATAATTTCCTCTTTGAAACCCCTGAAACTTTTATTCAGTATCACATGGGAGAATCTTCTACATGAAGAACCCAAGGAGGAATGGGGCCACCTTGCTTTTAAAATAAGATCAAGGTCTCTGCACAGGTAAGGAGTATTCCTTCTGCAAATAAGGATAGTATGTTGTCCAATGGAATTCAGAGTTAGTTCTGGTCTGCCAGTATTCTAGGAAATAATTATAATTCATTCTACTGAAAATGTACAGTTCCACACACAGGTTCTCCTAACCTGAATTTCTCTGTGTGACAAGCTGGGGTGCACTTGGAAACAGACTTTGAGATGGTTATTTGTGTGTTAGAAGTTTACTAGAGTATATTCTTAGGATGGTTTCCTATGGAAAAGTGAAGGAAGCAAGATTGGACACAAAAAGAAATGAAATTGGTCTGTGCTGCAACTGCAACAAAGTTAGAATAGACAGAATAATGACAACCAACCACTCTTTCATATATTTCCATCTCCTAATCTCTGTATTCTGTGAATATGTTATGTTAGATGACTAAAGGGACTTTGCAGATGCAATTAAGGATATTGTGAGAGGAGAGTATTATATCTTGGATTATCCAGGGGACTCAAGGTAATCACAATGAAAAAGAAAAGAAGGCATCTTTTCTCATCAGAGTCAGAGAGAAATGCTAAAAGAATGGAGGCAAAGGTCAAAGAAAAGAGTGGATGCTCTGTTTCTGGGGTTTTATTTGCAGGTTTTTGGTTTTGGTTTTCTTTTGAAATAGAGTCTATGTATATTAGACTGGCCTTGAACTCACTGTGCAGTCTAGACTGACTTTGAACTTATGGCAATCCTCCTGCCTCAGCATCCTGAGTACTTGGGATTACAGGCATGTGCCACCATACTCAGCCATTTAAAATTTCATAATATGGGGTCTCCCTATGTTTCTCAAGCTGGTCTCAAATTTCTGAGTTTATGTGATTCTCTTATGTCACTCACTTGAATACTGTAACTACAGGCATACTGCTGCAATAAATTTCTGTCTCTGGATTTTAAAGGAGTAAAAAAAGTATCATAAGCCAAGGAATATGTTGTGGCCTCTAGGAAATAGAAAGCACAAACAACTATATTCTCCCTAAGAGCCTCTAGAAAGAATAGGGTTCTGCTGATACTTTGACTTTAGATCAGTGAGATCCATTTGAAACTACTTACCTCAAAAACATTTAAAGTTAAAAATTGATGTTGTTTTAAGCCACCACTGAGTGGTAATTTGTTACAACAGTCAGGAACATGAAACTCACACAAGAGGCCTCAGTCAGTTCCATTAAATTGTTCTGAAGCTGGAGTGGCCCTTGAGAGCTGTCCCAAATCGGTAAATGGAATAGGCATTTACATTCTCAAATACACCTTCCTCTTTGTACAGGCAAGTCCCAAAATGAGTGTTATCTTTAGAAAAGTAGCTTTTCTCAGCCAAAGGCAGTTCCCAGAGAGGACTAATAGCACTCTCAGAGGCTGATGCAATCAATGCTTTAAAGTCTGGAAGGGTGGGGAGATGGATCTGGGTGATATAACATTGCATCCACTTTATAGCCAGCCATATCCATGAATTCCACATCCATAGATTCAATCAATTGTGAATCAAAAATACTTTTTTAAATACTGTGTCTATACTGAACATGTAAAGACTTTTTCTTTGTTATTATTCCCCCAAAATATAGTATAATAAATCTTTATACAGCAATTACATTGTATTCTGTAATATAAGTAACCTAGCGATGATTTAAAGTATTTGAGAGGATTAAGTGGGTTATATCCAAATATTATACCATTTTGCATAAAGAGCTTGAGCATCTGAGAAATCTGGAACCAAGTTGAGGGGTCTTGGTACCAAGCCCCTAAGTACATAACTCTGAAAGATCTATTTTCCCTATCCTCACTTCCAGTTCTCACAGTATCAATATGTAGTACCAATGGGGAAAACAAATTCAGTTACCTTACCTAAGCAAATTAAACTCCTTCATGCTATGCCCATGTTAGCATTATTGAGCTTACCTGTTTTGTTTAGGGAGAGGTGGAGAGTGTTACATTAAATTTCTCTGGGCTTCCATCTCCTGAGAATGCAGATTTCTCTGATACTACGCAAGGAATGACATCAATACAATTATTTTGAAACATGCTGAAAGAAACAGAGATGCTAAAAGTAAAACTGTTTAACTGAGGACTCCAGAAATTATGAAATCATTTTAAGAAACATATTTTGAAAGATTAGGCCCTAGAGGAATTTGCCAAATGATGCAATTCTAATTTCACACATTCTGTCAATGACATTTGTTAAACAATTTTAAAAAGTATTAAATTAATGTTTAAAGGGGGTGAAGAATTAATCCATTTTTTGACCATGAGTGACATTTTTGCAAATTTACATTTTTTATTAGAATCTCTTATCATGTATTGCTTATTAGAGCAAGAAAATGCAACTATTGCTTGGCATATGCTACCTTCTAGTATAGATATCTAAATTCAGTAGAGTATGAAACATTTCCATTTCTACATGTTCATATAGTCATTATGCCTTCCTTGAACTAATTCAAGCATTATTTCACTTGACTTTCTGCTGTTGGTCACCACGCCAATCCATTCTGCATACTGTAGACAGATTAATCTTTTTGGACAACATTTTAGATTATGTCATGCTTGTATTCAAATCCTTTCAGCATCTCCTCAAGACTAATTGTAAATTCTCCCTGGTATAAAAAGGTCTCCCTATTATATATATTAAAGACCCTTCTAGCTTTCTTTTTTTTAAAATTTTATTTAAAGAGAAACAAAGCAAAACAGAAAAAGGGGTAGAAACAATACAGAATTGCAGAGAAAAAATAAACAGTAAGAAATCACTAGTTGATGAATTATATATTGTTTTCTTAGACATACTTGTTCAAGTAACAAAATTAGAGCATACAAAGTGGACATTCAAACTGTGAGACTACAAAGAAGTTCAATGATCCAATAACAACTTAGCAACATGGTTATCAATCTTACACACTTAAACACAAATGCAGTCATCTTTTAGAGCACTTTCTTTTCTTCTTTTTAATTTTTAAGTCAATTATCTGTTTAGTTACATCTTCATTCAGGTTGCTCAGTACCTTACTGACCTGCTTTGTTGTTGTTATTTACTTTTTAATCACCTTATACTATTCTGTTGTTTTGTTTTTCAGTTTCCCCTCATCCATGCACTATGGATCAGCTTTAGTGTAGTAGGGAGGTTTGGGGAGGCATTTTGTTACTTTTTTATCTACTTTTTTTTGAAGGTAGCAAAATACAGCAGAACAAGACAAAACAAACCCATGAGAGGCAGTGCAGTGAAATTGGCAAAGAACCTCACAGCAGATCACCAGGACACCAGCATTAAGAACAATAGTAAATCCCATTCTGATATTAGCGGTTCTTTCAATCAGGTACAGCAAAATGGAACGAAATATCGAAAACATAAAAACAGAATATTGAATAGAGCAGTACCATAAATAAAAAATGACCAGAAGAGTGATAAAGATATTTGCCTTCACAGAGATGGTAGAAGGAATCCCACATACTTGAGACACTGCAAACATTCATCCTCCCAAGAGATACTCAGAACTCAGGCAACCACTTGCTAACGGTGGGGGGGGGGGAATGAATCGATGTCTGATTCTTAGCCCGCACACCAGGAGGCCCCCAGCTGCTTACCAGGATGGTGAGCAAGCTGCCTATTCTACTAGCGCCCCAAGTTCCAACATGATGGAGAGCTCAGGAATCACTTGCTGTTCTCGCCCAGGTGCCCCAACGGCATTTGAGGCTCCCACCTGCTCATGAGGATGGTGATTAAACTGCCTGTTTTCCCAGTACCCCAAATTCCAACATGATGCAGAGCTCAGGAATCACTGATTGTTCTCGCACTGGTGCACCAGGGACATGTGAGTCCCACAGTGCTTGCAAGGATGGTGAGAAAGCTACCTGTTCTCCCAGTGCTCCAAGTTCCAACATGATGCAGAACTCAGGAATCGCTGACAGTTCTCACCATGGTGTTCCAGCAGCTTCTGAGGCCCAGAGTGTTTACAAGGATGGTGAGCAAGGTTCTTGTTCTCCCAGTGCCACAAGTACAAACATGCAAAGCTCAGGAATGACTGATAGTTCTCACCATGGTGTGTCAGTGGATTGTGAGGCCCAAGCTGCTTACCAGGGGGGCGAGCAAGCTGCATGTTCTTCCACTGCCCCAAGTTCCAACATGATGCAGAGATCAGGAATCATGGATAGTCCTTGTTCTAGCGTGCTGGTGGCATGTGAGGCACCCAGCTGCTCGCCAGAATGGTATGCAAGCTGCCTATTCGCTCAGTGCCCCAATTTCAATCATGCAGAGCTCAAGAACTACAGATAGTTCTCACCACAGTGTGCCAGCGGCTTCTGAGGCTGCTAGCTGCTTGCCAGCGTGGTGAGCAAGCTGCCTAATCTCCCACTGCCCCAAAATCCAACATGAAGAACAGCTCAAGAATCACTGATTGTTCTTGCACTGGGGCACTGGGGGCATGTGAGGCCAAAAGGGCTTAAAAGGATGGTGATCAAGTTGCTGTTCTCCCAGTACCCAAAGTTCCAACATCTTGCAGAGCTCAGGAATCACTGACAGTTCTCACCATGGTGTGCCAGCAGCTTCTGAGGCCCAGAGTGTTTACAAGGATGGTGAGCAAGGCGCTTGTTCTCCCAGTGCCACAAGTACAAACACGCAGAGCTCAGAAATCACTGATAGTTCTTGGCCTGGTGTGCAAATGGCTTCTGAGTCCCCCAGCTGCATACCAGGATGGTGTGCAAGCTTTCTGTTCTCCCGATGCCCCAATTTCCATCATGATGGAGAGCTCAAGAATCACTGATAGTTCTCACCATGGTATGCCAGTGGCTTGTGAGGTACCCAGCTGCTTAGCAGGATAGTGAGCAAGCTGCCTGTTCTCCCAGTGCCCCAAATACCAACATGTTGTAGAGCTCAGGAATCACTGAAAGTTCTCACCATGGTGTGCTGGCAGCTACTGAGTCCCCCAGCTGTTTGCCAGGGCAGCCAGCAAGCTGTCTGTTCTCATTGTGCCCCAAGTTCCAACATAATGCAGAGATCAGGAATCACTGATTTTTCACACCCTGGTTCACCAGTGGCATGTGAGGCCCCCACCTGATTACCAGGATGGTGAGCAAGCTGCCTATTTTCCCAGTGCCCCAAGTTCCAATGCGATACAGAGCTCAGGAATCACTGATATTTCTCAACATGGTGTGCCAGCTTCTGAGGCCTCCAGCTGCTTTCCAGAATGGTGAGGAAACTGCATGTTTTCCCAGCACCCCAAGTTCCAACATGATGAAGAGCTCAGGAATCACGGACAGATCTCACCCTGGGGTGCCGGTGTTGTGAGGCCCCCAGCTGCTTACCAGGATGGTGAGCAAGCTGACTGTTCTCCCAGTACCCCAACTTCAATCATGATTCAAAGCTCAAGAATCGCTGATAGTTCTCAACATGGTGTATTGGAGACTTCTGAGGTGCCCACCTGTTTACCAGGATGGCGAGCAAGCTGCCTGTTCTCCCAGTGCCCCAAGTTCCAATATGAAGCAGAGCTCAGGAATCACTGATAGTTCTCTCATTAGTGTGCTGGCAGCGTGAGGCTCCCAGCTGTTTACCAGAATAGTGAGCAAGCTGTCTGTTCTCCCAGTACCCCAATGTCAATTATGATGCAGTGCTCAAGAATAGCTGATAGTTCTCAGCATGCTGTATTGGCGGCTTGTGAGGTGCCCACCTGCTTACCAGAATGGTGAGCAAGCTGCCTTTTGTCCCAGTGCTCCAATTTCAATCATGATGCAGAGCTCAAGAATTGCTAATAGTTCTCACCATAGTGTGCTGGCGGTTTCTGAGGCCCCAAGCTGCTTACCAGGACGGTGAACAAGCTGCCTGTTCACCCAGTGCCCCAAGTTCCAACATGATGTAGAGCTCAGGAATCAGTGATTGTTCTCACACTGGTGCACCGGGGGCATGTGAGGCTGACAGTGTTTACAAGCATGGTGAGCAAGCTGCCTCTTCTCCCAATTCTCCAAGTTCAACATGATGGAGAGCTCAGGAATTGCTGATAGTTCTCATCACGGTGTGCTGGTGGCTTCTGAGGCCCCCAGCTACTTTCCAGGGCAGCGATCAAGCTGCCTGTTCTCCAACTGCCCAAAGTTCCAACATGATGCAGACCTCAGGAATCACTGATAGTTCTCACCATGGTGTGTCGGTAGATTGTGAGGCCCCAGCTGCTTACCAGGGTGGCAAGCAAGCTGCCTGTTCTCTCAGTGCCCCAAGTTCCAACATAATGCAGAGCTCAGGGATCACTGATAGTTCTCACCATGGTGTGTCATCGGCTACTGAGGCCACCTGCGGCTTAACAGAATGGTGAGGAAGCTGCATGTTTTCTCAGGGCCCCAAGTTCCAACATGATGCACAGCTCAGGAATCACTGTTAGTTCTCGCCCTGCTGTGTCAGCGGCATGACATCCCCAGCTGCTTGCCAGGATGAGGAGCAACCTGCCTGTTCTCCCAGCACTCCAATTTCAATCATGATGCACAGCCTCAAGAATCACTGATAGTTCTCAAAGTGGTGTGCCAGCAGCTTGTGAGGCCCTCAGCTGCTTACCAGAATGGTGAGCAAGCTGTCTGTTCTCCCAGTGCCCCAAGTTCCAACATGATGCAGAGTTCAGGAATCACTCATAATTCTAACCATGGTGTGCTGGCAGCTTCTGAGGCTTCCAGCTGCTTACCAGGGAGCCAAGCAAGCTTCCTGTTCTCCCAGGGCCCCAAATTCCAACATGAAGCACAGCTCAGGAATCACTGATTGATCTCACACTGGTGCACCACTGTGAGCCTCTGAGAGCTTATGAGAATGGTGAGCAAGGTGCCTGTTCACCCAGTGCCCCAAGATCCAACATGATACAGAGATCAGGAATTGCTGATAGTTCTCAACATGGTGTGCCGGTGGCTTCTGAAGTCCACAAATGCTTACCAGGATGATGAGCAAGCTGCCTGTTCTCCCACTGCCCCAATTTCCATCATGATGCAGAGCCCAAGAATCACTGATAGTTCTCACCATGGTGTGCCAGAGGCTTGTGAGACACCCAGCTGCTTACCACGATGGTGAGCAGCTGCCTGTTCTCCCAGGGGCCCATGTTCCAACATGATGCAGAGCTCAGGAATCGCTGCCAGTTCTCACCAGGGTGTGCCAGTGGCTATTGAGGCCACCAACTGCTTGCAAAGGCAGCAAGCAAGCTGCCTTTTATCCCAGGGCCCCAAGTTCCAAAATAATGCAGAGATCAGGAATCATTGATTGTTCACACCCTGCTTCACCGGTGGCACATGAGGCCCACACCTCCTTATGAGGATGGTGAGCAAGCCACCTGTTCCCCAGTGCCCCAAGTTCCAACATGATGCAGATCTCGGGAATCACTGATAGTTCTGAGCATGATGTGGCATCAGCTTCTGAGGCCCCCAGCTGCTTACCAGAATGGTGAGAAAGCTGCATGTTTTCCCAGTGCCCCAAATTCCAACATGACACAGAGCTCAGTAATCACTGATAGATCTCACCCTGGGGTGCCACTGCCATGAAGCCCCCAGCTGCTTATGAGGATGGTGAGCAAGCTTTCTGTTCTCACAGTACCCCAGTTTCAATCATGATTCAGATCTCAAAAATCGCTGATAGTTCTCAATATGGTGTGCCAGCAGCTTTTGAAGGCCACAAATGCTTACCAGGATGGTGAGCAAGCTGCCTGTTCTCCCAGCGCTCCAACTTCCAACATGATGCAGGGCTCAGGAATTGCTGATAGTTCTCACCATGGTGTGCCAGCAGTATATGAGGCCCCCACCTGCTTACCAGGATGGGGAACAAGCTGCCTGTTATCCCAGCACCCCAAGTTCCAACATGATGCATAGCTCAGGAATTGCTAACAGTTCTCACCATTGTGTGCTGGCAGCTTTTGATGGCCCCAGCTGCTTACCAGGGCAGCAAGCAAGCTGCCTGTTCTCCCAGCATCCCAAGTTACAACATGATGCAGAGCTCAGGAATCGCTGAGAGTTCTCACCCTGGTGAACTGCTGACATATGAGTCCTCCAATAGCTTACAAGGGTGGTGAGCAAGCTGCCTGTTATCACATTACCCCAAGCTCCAACATGATGCAGAGATCAGGGGTCACTGATAGTTCTCACCATGGTGTGCCAGCAGCTTGTGAGGCACACAGCTGCTTACCAAGGTGGTGAGAAAGCTGTCTGTTCACACAGTGCCCCAAGTTCAAACATGATGCAGAGCTGAGGAATCGCAGATAGTTCTCACCATGGTGTGCTGGTAGCTTCTGAGGCCCCAAACTTCTTATCAGAATGGTGAGCAAGCTGCCTATTCTCCCAGCACCACAAATTCCAATATGATGCAGAGCTCAGGAATCGCTGATAGCTCTCACCACGGTGTGCTGGCAGCTTTTGAGGCCTCCAGCTGCTTACCAGTTCCAACATGATGCAGAGATCAGGAATTGCTGATAGTTCTCACCATGGTGTGTTGGGGGCTTCACATGGTGTGTTGCGTGTGTTGCTGCTTACCAGGGCAGTGAGTACGCCACCTGTTCTCCCATTGCCCCAAGCTCCAACGTGATGCAGAACTCAGGAATCATTGATAGTTCTTTCCGGGGTAGCAGGTAGCTTCTGAGGCCTCCAGCTGCTTACCAGGATGGTGCGCAAGTTGCCTCTTCTCCCAGTGCCCCCATTTTCCATCATGATGCAGAGCTCAAGAATTGCTGATAGTTCTCACCATGGTGTACCAGTGGTACATGAGGCCCCCAGCTGCTTACCAGGATTTGGAGCAACCTGTCTGTTATACCAGCACCCCAAGTTCCTATATGATGCATAGCTTAGGAATCTCTGACAGTTCTCACAATTGTGTGCTGGCAGCTTCTGAGGGCCCCAGTTGCTTACCAGGGTGGCGAGGAACCTGCCTGTTCTCCCAGTGTCCCAAATTCCAAAACAATGCAGAGCTCAGGAGTCACTGATAGTTCTCACCCTGGTGTGTGATCAGCATATGTTACCCCCTGCTGTTTTACAGGATGGTGCACAAGCTGCCTGTCCTACCAGTACCCAAATTTCCACCATGATGCAGAGATCAAGAATCGCTCGGAGTTCTGACCATGGTGTGCTGGCAGCTTCTGAGGCCTCAAGATGCTTACCAGTGTGTCAAGCAAGCTGCCTGTTCCACCAGGGCCCAAAGTTTGAACATGATGCAAAGCTCAGAAATCACTGATTGTTCTCATCATAGTGTGCCAGCCACTTAGGAGGCCCCCAGCTGCTTACCAGGGCATCAAGCATGCAGCCTTTTCTCCCATCGCCCCAAGATCCAACATGATGCAAAGCTCAGGAGTCACTTATACTTCTAAAGGTGGTGTGTCGGTGGCTTTGAGGCCCTGAACTGCTTACAAGGGAGGTGAACATGCTGCCTGTTCTCCAAGCACCCCATGTTCCAACATGATGCAGAGCACAGGAATCACTGATAGTTCTCACCCTGGTGCATCAGAGGCTTGTGAGGCCCCCAGCTTCTTACAAGGGTGGCAAGCAAGCTGCATGTTTTCCCAGTACCCCAAGTTCCAGCATGCTGCAGAGTTCAGGAATCACTAATAGTTCTTGCCGTGGTGCACCAGTGGCTCATGTGGCCCCCAGCTGGTTACCAACATGGCGAGAAAGCTCCCTGTTCTCCCAGCACCCCAAGTTCCAACATGACGCAGAGTTCAGGAATCACAGATAGTGCTGAGGATAGTGTGCTGGCAGCTTGTGAGTCCCCCAGCTGATTACCAGGGCAGTGAGCAAGTTGCCTGTTCTCGAAGGGCCCCAAGTTCCAACATGATGCACACCGCAGGAATCTGTGATAGTTCTCACCATGGTGTGCCACCAGCTTGTGAGGCCACCAGCTGCTTATTGGGGCAGAGAGCATGGTGCCTGTTCTCTAAGCACCCCAGTTTCCAACATGATGCAGAGCTCAGGAATCACTGATTGTTCTCACCCTGGTGCACCACGGCCAGGTGAGGCCTCCAATAGCTTAAAAGGATGGTGAGCAAGCTGCCTGTTCTCACATTGCCCCAAGTTCCAACATGATGCAGAGTTCAGGAGTCACTGATAGTTCTCACCATGGTGTGTCAGCAGCTTGTGAGGCCACCAGCTGCTTACCAGGGTGGCAAACAAGGTGCCAGTTCACACAGCACCCCAAGTTCAAACATGATGCAGAGCTCAGGAATCACAGATAGTTTCTCACCATGGTGTGCTGGTGGCTTCTGAGGCCCCCAGCTGCTTATCAAAATGGTGAGCAACCTGCCTGTTCTCCCAGTGCTCCAAGTTCCAACATGATGCAGACTTCAGGTATCTGATAGTTTTCACCATGATGTGTCGCTGGCTTGTGAGGCCCCCAGCTGCTTATCAGGGAAGAGAGCATGCTGTCTGTTCTCGAAGCACCCCAAGTTCCAACATGATGCAGAGCTCAGGAATCACTGATTTTTCTCACCGTTATGAACCACTGGTGTGTGAGGCCCCCAACAGCTTACAAACATGGTGAGCAAGCTGCCTGTTCTCCCATTGCCCCAAGTTCCAACACAATGAATGCTAAGCTCAGAAGTCACTGATAGTTCTCACAATGGTATGCCAGTGGTTTGTGAGGGCCCTGACTGCTTATCAGGGCAGTGAGCAAGCTGCCTGTTCTCCCAGTGCCCCATGTCCAACATGATACAGAGCTCAAGAATCACTAATAGTTCTCGCTCTGGTGTGCCAGCAGTGTGTGAGGCGCCCAGCCACTTATCAGGTTGATGCATCAGGTGCCTGTTCTCCAATTGCCCAAATTTCCATCATGATGCAGAGCTCAAGAGTCACTGATAGTTCTCACTATGGTGTGCTGGCAGCTTGTAAGGCCCGCAGCTGCATAACTGGGTGGCAAGAAAGCTGCCTGTTAATACAGCCTCACAATTTCCAACATGATGCAGTGCTCAGTAATCTCTGATAGTTTGCACCATGATTTATCAGCACCTTTGAGGCCCCCAGCTGCTCACCAGGACAGTGAGCAAGGTGCCTGTTCTCCAAGCCCCCCAAGTTCCAACATGATGCAGAGTTCAGGAATCACTGATAGTTCTCACCATGGTGGTTCACTGTTTTGTCAGGGCCCCAGCTGCTTACCAGGGTGGCAAGCCAGCTGCCTGTTCTCCAAACACCCCAAATTCCAACATGATGCAGAGCTCTGGAATCCATGATTGTTCTCACCCTGCTGCGCTTGTGGTGTGTGAGGCCCCCAGCTGCTTACCATGATGGTGAGCAAGCTGCCTGTTCTCCCAGCGCCCTAAGTTCCAACATGATTCAGAGCACAGGAATAACTGATAGTTCTCACACCTGGTGTGCTGGCGGCATGTGCAGCCCCAGCTGCTTTGCAGGATGGTGAGTAAGCTGCCTGTTCTTCCAGTGACCCAAGTTCCAACATGATACAGAGCTCACGAATCACCCATAGTTCTCACCATGGTGTGCATGTGGCTTCTGAGGCCACCAGCTGCTTACCAGGATAGAGAGCAGGCTGCCTGTTCTCCTAGCACCCTGAGTTTCAACATGATGCAGAGCTCAGGAATCGCTAATAGCTCTCACCATGGTGTACCGGTAGCTTCTGAAGCCCTAGCTGCTTACCAGAATGGTGAGAAAGCTGCCTGATCTCCCAGCACCCCAAGTTCCAACATGATGCAAAGCTCAGGAATTGCTGATAGTTATCAGCATGGTGTGTCCACAGCTGGTGAGGGGCCAGGCTGCTTACCAGGGTGGTGAGCAAGCTGCCTGTTCTCCTAGCACCCAAATTTCCATCATAATGCAGAGATCAAGAATCATTGATAGTTCTCACCATGGTGTGCTGGCAGCTTGTGAGGCCCCCAGCTGCTTAACAGGGTGGCAACCAAGATGCCTGTTCTCCAAGTGCCCCAAGATCCAACATGATGCAGAGCTCAGGAATCACTGAATGTTCTTGCCCTGGTGTGCTAGTGGCATGTGAGACCCGAGCTGCTTACAAGGATTGTGAGCAACCTGCCTGTTCTCCCAGTAGCCCAAGATATAACATGATGCAGAGCTCAGGAATAGCTGGTAGTTCTCACCATGTTGTCCCAGTGGGTTCTGAGGCCCCCAGGTGCTTGCCAAGGCTGCCAGCCAGGTGCCTCTTCTCCCAGTGACATAAGTCCCAACATGATGCAGAGCTCAGGAATCACTGATTGTTCTCACCCTGGTGAATCAGCAACATATGAGGCCCCCAGCTGCTTACCAGTGTGGAGATCAAGCTGCCTATTCTCCCAGTGACCCAAGTTCCAACATTATGCAGAGCTCAGTAATCTCTGATAGCTCTCACCATTGTGTGTCAGTGGCTTGTGAGGGCTCAAGCTGCTTATCAGGGCAGCGAGCAAGGTGCTTGTTCTCCCAGCAGCCCAACTTCCAACATGATGCAGAGTTCAGGAATCACTGGTAGTTCTCACTCTGGTGCTTCACTGGCTTGAGAGGCCCCCAGCTGCTTACCAGGGTGGCGAGTAAGCTGCCTGTTCTCTGAACACCCCAAATTCCAACATGATGCAGAGCTCAGGAATCAATAATTGTTCTCACCCTGGTGCGCTGGCAGTGTGTTAGGCCCCCAGCTGCTTACCAGGATGGTGAGGAAGCTGCCATTCTCCCAGTGCCCCAAGTTCAAACATGATGCAGAGCTTAGGAACCATTGATACTTATGACCATGCAGTGCCAGTGGCTTCTGAGGCCCAGCCTGCTTATCAAAATGGTGAGCAAGCTGCCTGTTCTCCCAGTGCTCCAAGTTCCAACATGCTGCAGAGATCAAGAATCACTATAGTTCTCACCCTGGTGTGCTGGCAGTGTGTGAGGCCCCCAGCTGCTTACCAGGCTGGTACACAAGCTGCCTTTTCTCTCAGTGCACCAATTTCCATCATGATGCAGAGCTCAAGAATTGCTGATAGTTCTCATGATGGTGTGCCGGCAGCATATGAGGCCACCAGCTGCTTACCAGGATGGTGAGCAAGCCACCTGTTTTCCCTTTGCCCCAAGCTTCAAAATGATGAAGAACTCAGGAATCACTGATATTTCTCTCAATGGTGTGTCAGTGGCTTGTGAGGCTCCTAGCTGCATATGAGAATGGTAAGCAAGCTTCCTGTTCTCTTAGCAACCCAAGATCCAACATGATGCAGAGCTCAGGAATTGCTGATCGTTATCAGCATGGTGTGTCCATAGCTTGTGAGGCCCCCAGCTGTTTACCAGGGCATTGAGAAAGTTGCCTGTTCTTCCAGTGCCCCATGTCCAACATGATTCAGAGCTCTGAAATCACTGATAGTTCTTGCCTTGGTGTGCCGGTGGCATGTGAGGTGCCCAGCTGCTTACCAGGTTGAGGCACAAGCTGTCTCTTCTACCAGTGCCCCAATTTCCATCATGATGCAGAGATCAAGAATCACTAATAGTTCTCACCATGGTGTGCCGGCACATTGTCAGGCCCCAGCTGCTTAACTGGGTGGTGAGCAAGCTGCCTGTCCATAAAGCGCCACAAATTTCAACATGATGCAGTGTTCAGGAATCACTGATACTTCTCTCCATGATGTGACGGCAGCTTGTGAGGCCCCCAGCTGCTTACCAGGGCAGTGAGCAAGATGCATGTTCTTCCAGTGCCCCAAGTTTCAACATGATGCAGAGCTCAGGAAGTGCTGATTGTTCTCACCATGTTGTGTCAGCAGCTTCTGAGGCCCCAAGCTGCTTACCAGTGTAGCGAGCAAGCTGCCTCTACACACAGCACCCCAAATTCCAACATGATGAAGAGCTCAGGAATCATTGATAATTTTCAACATGGTGTGCTGGCGGCTTGTAAGGCACCCATCTGCTTGCCAGCATGGCAATCAAGCTCCGTTTTCTCCCAGTGCCCAAACTTCCAACATGATGCAGAGCTCAGGAATTGCTGATAGTTCTCACCATGGTATGTTGGCGGTTTGTGAGGCCCCAAGTTGCTTATCAAGGTGGCGAGCAAGCTACCTGTTCAAACATTGCCCCAAATTCCAACATGATGAAAACCTCAGGAATTGCTGATAGTTTTCACCATGGTGTGCCAGCAGCTTGTGAGACCCCCATCTGCTTGTCAGCCTAGCAAGCAAGCTCCCTTTTCTCACAGCGCCCCAAGTTTCAACATGATGCAGAGATTAGGAACCATCAACTAGGTATCACCATGCTGTGCCAGTGGCTCCTGAGGCCCCAAGCTGCTTACAAGGATGGTGAGCAAGTGGCCATTTCTCCCAGCACCCCAAGTTCCAACATGATGCAGAGCTCAGCAATTGCTTATAGTTCTCAGCATGGTGTGCCTGCAGCTTGAGAGGCCTCAAGATGCTTACCAGTGCATCGAGCAAGCTGCCTGTTCTCCCATTGCCCCAAGCTCCAACAGGATGCCGAGCTCAGGAATCATTGATAGTTCTTGCCCGGGTAGCAAGTGGCTCCAGAGGATCCCAACTGCTCACCAGGATGGTGAGCAAGCTGAATATTCTCCCAGTGCCCCAAGTTCCAACAAGATGCAGAGATCAGGAATTGCTGATAGTTCTCACCATGGTGTATTGGTGGCTTGTGAAGCCTCCAGCTGCTTAACAGGGAGGTGAGCATGCTGCCTATTCCCCCATTGGCCCAAGCTCTACCATGATACAGATCTCAGGAATCATTGATAGTTCTTGCCCAGGTAGCAGGCAGCTTCTGAGACCCCCAGCTGTTTACCAGGATGGTGCGCAAGTTGCCTGTTCTCCCAGTGCCCCTATTTACATCATGATGCAGAGCTCAAGAATCACTGATAGTTCTCACCATGGTATGCCGGCGGTATATGAGGCCCCCAGGTGCTTACCAGGAAGGAGAACAAGCTGCCTGTTATCCCAGCACCCGAAGTTCCAACACAATGCATAGTTGAGGAATCACTGACAGTTATCACCATTGTGTGCTGGCAGCTTCTCAGGGTCCCAGCTGCTTACCAGGTCAGTGAGCAAGCTGCCTGTTCTCCAAGTGCCCAAATTCCAAAATGATGCAGAGCTCAGGAATCACTGATACTTCTTGCCCTGGTGTGCCAGTGGCATGTGTTGCCCCCAGCTGCTTAACAGGATGGTGCTCAAGCTGCTTGTCCTACCAGTGCCCAAATTTCCATCATGATGCAGAGCTCAAGAATTGCTGACAGTTCTGACCATGGTGTGTTGGTGGCTTGTGAAGCCCCTAGCTGTTTACCAGGGCTGCGAGCAAGCTACCTGTTTTCACAGCGCCCCAAGTTCCAACATGATGCAGATCTCAGCATTCACTGATAGTTTTCACCATCGTGTGTCAATGGCTTGTGAGGCCCCCGCTGTTACCAGGACAGCAAGCAACTTACTTGTTCTACAAGCACCCCAAGTGCCAATATGATGCAGAGCTGAGGAATCACTGACAGTTGTCATCATGGTGTGTTGGCAGCTTGTGAGGCTCCCAGCTGCTTACCAGGGAGGCGAGCAAGCTGCCTGTTCTCTCAGTGCCCCAAGTTCCAACATAATGCAGAGCTCAGGGATCACTGATAGTTCTCACCATGGTGTGTTCATGGCTTGTGAGCCTCCCAGCCCCTTACCAGGCCAATGATCAAGCTGCCTGTTCTCCCACTGCCCCAAGTTCCAACATGATGCAGAGCTCAGGAATCTCTGATACTTTTCACCATGGTGTGCTGATTTGCCTGTAAGGCCCCCAGCTGCTTACCAGGGCAGGGAACAAGCTGCCTGTTTTGGCAGTGCCCCAAATTCCAATATGATGCTGAGCACAGGAATCTCTGATACTTCTCACTATGGTGTGTTGCTGGTTTGTGAGGGCCACAGCTGCTTAACAGGGTTGCGAGCAAGCTGACTGTTCTCCCAGCACCCCAAGTTGCAACATGATGCAGAGCTCAAGAACCACTGATAGTTCTCACCATTGTGTGTCAGCAGCTTTGAGGCCCCCAGCTGCTTACCATGGCAGTAAGAAAGCTGCTATTTCTCACAGTGGCCCAAGTTCCAACATGATGAAGAGCTCAGGAATCACTGATAGTTCACACCATGGTTTGCCAGCAGCTTGTGAGGCCCCTAGCTGTTTACCAGGGCAGCAAGCAAGCTGCCTGTTCTCCCAGTGCCCGAAGTTCCAACACAATGCACAGCTCAGGAATCGCTGATAGTTCTCATCATGGTGTGCTGGCAATTATTGAGGCCACCAGCTGCTTACCAGGATGGTGAGCAAGCTGCCTGTTCTCCCAGTGCCCCAAGTTCCAACATGATGCAGAGCTCAGGAATTGCTGATAGTTCTCACCATGGTGTTCTGGCAGCTTGTGATGTCCCTAGCTGCTTACTAGGGCAGCGAGCAAGCTGAATGTTCTCCAAGCACCCCAAGTTCCAACATGATGCACAGCTCAGGAATCACTGATAGTTCTCAACCTAGTGCATTGGCAGCTTGTGAGACACCCAGCTGCTTACCAGGCCAGCGAACAAGTTGCATGTTCTACTAGCACCCCAAATTCCAACATGATGCATAGCTCAGGAATCGCTGATAGTTCTCACCAGGGGGCATGAGCAGCTTGTGAAGCCCCCAGCTGCCTTGTAGCATGATGAGCAATCTGCCTGTTTTCCAAGCATCCCAAGTTTCAACATGATGCAGAGCTCAGGAATCACTGATAGTTCTCGCCCTGGTGCACTGGCAGTGTGTGAGGGCCCCAGCTCCATACAAGGATGGTGAGCAAGCTCCCTGTTCTTCCAGTGCCCCATTTTTCCAACATGATGCAGAACTCAGAAATCACTGATACTTCTCACCATGGTGTGACGCCGGCTTGTGAGATCCCCAGCTGCATCCCAGGGCTGCGAGCAAGCTACTTGTTCTCCCAATGCCCCATGTTCCAACATCATGCAGAGCTCAGGATTCACTGATATTTCTCACCATGGTGTGCCAGTGGCTGGTGAGGCCCCCAGGTGCTTACCAGTGCAGTGAGCATACTGCCTCTACTCACAGTGCCCCAAGTTCCAACATGATGCAGAGCTCAGGAATCGCTGATTGTACTTACCATGGTGTGCAGGACCTTGTGAGGCCCCCAGCTGCTTACCATGGTGGCAATCAAGATGCCAGTTCTCCCAGCACCACAAGTTCCAACATGATGCAGAGCTCAGGAATCACTGATACTTCTCAGTGTGGTGTGTCTGCAGCTTGTGAGGCTCCCAGGTGCTTACCAGGGTGGTGAGCAAGCTGCCTGTTCTCCCAGCTCCCCAAGTTCCAACATGATGCAGACCTCAGGAATCACTGATAGTTCCTCCCCTGGTGCACTGGCGGTTTGTGAGGCCTACAGCTGCTTACCAGTATGGCGAACAAGCTGCATGTTCTTCCAACACCCCATCATCCAACATGAGGCAGAGCTTCGGAATCACTGATAGTTCTTGCCCTGGTGCACTGGTGGCTTGTGAGGTCCACGGGTGCTTGCCAGGGTGGCAAGCAGGCAGCTTGTTCTCCCAGGACTCCAAGTTCCATCATAATGCAGAGCTCAGGAATTTCTTATAGTTCTTTCCCTGGAGCCCTGGCAGCTTGTGAGGCCCTCAGCTGTATACCAGGGCAGCGAGCAAGCTGCTTATTTTGCTAGTGCCCCAAGTTCCAACATGATGCAGAGCTCAGGAATCACTGATAGTTCTCACCCTGGTGGGCTGGTGGCATGTGAGGCCCCCAAATGTTTACCAGGATGGTGAGCAAGCTGCATGTTCTCCCAGTGCCACAAGTTCCAACAGGATGCAAAGCTTAGAATTCACTGATAATTCTCACCATGGTGTGTTGATGGCTTATGAGGCAGCCAGCT
Organism: Hydrochoerus hydrochaeris; assembly: GCA_004027455.1. Taxonomy (NCBI): domain Eukaryota; kingdom Metazoa; phylum Chordata; class Mammalia; order Rodentia; family Hydrochaeridae; genus Hydrochoerus; species Hydrochoerus hydrochaeris. The sequence continues at coordinate 485,377 of PVLA01000250.1, read as the reverse complement.
GCTTACCAGGTGGTGAGAAAGCTGTCTGATTGCCCAAGGCCCCAAGATCCAACATGTTGCAAAACTCAGCAAAACCTGATAATTCATGTCATGGTATGGAGGCAGCCTGTCAGGCCCACAGATGCTTAACATGGTGGCAAGCAAGCTGCCTGTTCTCCCATTGCCCCAAGTTCTAACACAATGCAGAACTCAGGAATTGCTGATAGTTCTCACCATAGTGTGTCGGCAGCTTGTGAGGCCCCCAGCTGCTTACCAGGGTAGCAAGCAAGCTGCCTGTTCTCCCATTGCCCCAAGTTCCAACATGATGTAGAGCTCAGGAATCACTGACAGTTCTCACCATGGTGTGCTGGCAGCGTGTGAGGCCCCAAGCTGATCATCAGGATGGTAAGCAAGCTGCCTATTCCCCCAGTGCTCCAAGTTCCAACATGATACAGAGCTCAGGAATCTCTGATGGTTCTCACCATGGTGTATTGGCAGCTTGTGAGGGCCCCAGCTGCTCACCAGGGTGGCAAGCAAGCTGCCTGTTCTACCAGCACGCCATGTTCCCACATGATGTAGAGCTCAGGAATTTTTCATAGTTCTCACCATGGTATTTAAGCAGCTTGTGAGGTCCCTTGCTGCTTACCAGGGTGGTGAACAACCTGCCTGTTCTACCAGCATCCCAAGTTCTAGCATGACTTACAGGTCAGGAATCGCTAATAGTTCTCACCATGATGTGTCTGTGTCTTGTGAGGCCCCCAGGTGCTTACCAGGGTGGCAAGCAATCTGCCTGTGCTCCCAGTGCCCCTAGTTCCAACATGTTGTAGAGCTCTGGAAGCACTCATATTTCTTGCCCTGGTGCCTAGTGGATTTGAGGTGCCCACCTGCTCACCAGGATGTTGAGCAAGCTGCCTGTTCTCCCAGCACCCCAAGTTCCAACATGATGCAGAGCTCAGGAATTGCTGATCATTCTTGCCCTGTTGGCCCAGCTGCTTGTGATTCTGCTACCTGCTTACCAGGGCACAAAGGAAGCTGCCTGTTCTCCCAGACCCTCAAGCTCCAACATGATGCAGAGCTCAGGCATTGCTGATAGTTCCCCTTCTAACTTTCTCAACAACCTTTTCCTAGCCAACATCACAGATATTCTGTGACTTAGCCAAAATGAAATGCTTTTTGCTTTCTGAAAGCTATGTCTCAGCCTTTTTTTTGTTTTAACTACTCTCCCATCAACCAGGAATACTGCATACATTGTAAATTTTAAATCATTATCCATTTGAAGAAGCAAGTATTATAAATCATATATAATTCACATCTAGCAACATGCTAGATGTGAATGTTTCCACTTCAATTTGCCCTAAAATGCTTTCCCTAGTTAGAAATTGTTTAATTTCAGTAGAAATTCACTTAAATAACTTTAATAAAATAGAAGGATTTTTAAGAAATACAAGTTGCTATCCTAACACCCAAAAACCGAAATTGCAGCCACAGGCCATGACATTAAAAACAAAATCTCACCCAGAAATGTAAAATACATTACTATGAAAAAGATGAAATCAGTTCTTAGAAGTTGAAGACATGATTTATAACATTAAAAATAAATGGGTTGAATAGTGAAGTGGTTATAATTGAAGAAATTATCCAAGTGATCTGTCTATTTGTTACAGTGGGATATTGGGGTCCCCTCCACAATTGTGTTAGTGACTATTTGATTTTTCTTGTCCCTTATATTTGTTTTGTATAATTGGTTGCACTGATTTTTAGTGTATATATGCTTACGGTTGTTTTTCTCTTTCTCTTGGAGTTTTCCCTGAATAAGTATGTAATGACTGTCTTTGTACCTCTTGATCAGTCTTGGCTTGAAATTCCCTTTGTCTACAAATGAGATAGCTACACTTGCTTTTTTCCAGGTTCATGTCACATGAAATATTGTTTTCCATCATTTGACTTTCAGTCAATGAATTTGTTTATGAGTTAAATGTGACTCTGTCTCACTTCATAAAGAATGACTATTATCAAGAAATTAACCCATAACAATTGCTGATGAGATTGTGCGAGAAAAGGAATACTTCGCCACTGCTGGTGGGAGTGCAGACTGGTGCAACCACTGTGCAAATCAGTGTGGAGATTCCTCAAAAACTAGGGCTGAAGATTCCATTTAACCCACCTATTTTCCTTCTTGATATCTTCCTGAAAGCATTAAAAGATCATACCACAGTGATTTATGAACACCCATGTTTCTAGCAGCATAGTTTGTAAGTTAAATCTTGGAAAAAGCCCAAATGCCATCAACCAATGAATGGATAAAGAAGATATGGTTTTTTATACAATGGAGTACTACTCTGCCATACAGAAGGATAAACCTGCAACATTTCTAGCTAAATGATTCACTTTGAGATCAACTTGAAATAAATTTGGCAGATGTGTAAATATCACATTATTTCTCTAGTGAAGAAGTTGAAAATATAAATAAGAACAAAATGCATAATAGATATTGTGAAATAGGAAGAAAATGTTCAAATTGAAAGGAGAACTATGGAGGGGAAGGAGGAAAGAAGGAAAGGAAAAGAAAAAAGATAAAAAATTGAAAAATGGAAACAAAATTTTGGTAAATAATGAGGGGAGAGGAGTTGAAGAGAGAAGAAGGGAATGGAGAAAAAAGACAAATCAAGATATATCATGTGCAGGTACAAATTCGCTATGTTGAATCTTATCTTTTTCTATATTTAAAATGTACCAATAAAATTAATTAATTTTTAAAAAGAAATTATCTGAGTGAGTCACTGCTCGATCTTCCAGTTTACTAATGTGTTCAGAAAAAAAAAAGATATGGAGAGAGGCTGGGGAAGATTGATAGGTAACATGGTAGAGAGTTTCTCTGAGAAAAACAACTCAGATGCTAGAATTTAACACCATGGAGAAGACCAGATAAAAGGAGAGTGATACTCATGACCCAGGAAGAAACTGAGGAAAAAGAAAGAAAGAAAGAAAGAAAGAAAGAAAGAAAGAAAGAAAGATGGACAAAAGGCTGGAGCAAGACAAGCAATACAGAAAGGACCTGAGACCTCCACTATACACCTGTCTGAAAGAAACCAAAAACATGACAAGAGAAAGAAACAAGAAAAAGCCTCGAGCCTCTGACCCAGAGAAAATAAATACAGGAAAGGTAAACACAGAAGAGATTGAGGGTAGCAAACATGCAATATCAGACATGGCCTCAGCAGAAATAAAAAAATACTTCCATGCCCTCATTGATGAACTTAAAACTGAAATTCTAACTCAAGTGAAGCAAGATATAAGAAGATTAATAAAAGAAATGCTAAGCACCTCTCAAGACACAGATGGAAGAATGGAGGAACCCAGAAAAAGGAGAAAAACCTTTGATGAAGAATATATATAAACAAAATCTAGAATACATGAATCAGATCCAAAGTGAATACCATGAAATTAAAAACTCCACTGAAAGCTGGCAAAATTTCTTGACAGAAACTAAAGATAGACTTTCAAAACTTGAAGATAGATTTGCAATGTGTGATCATGAAAGGAAAGATCTCTTAAAAATAACAAGGAACCAGGAAGTAACAATACAAAGGCTAAAGGATGATAAGAGGATCTATAACTTAAGAATAAAAAATGCGAGCAAAGAAGCTGGGACAAATACAAATGAAATAAAAAGGCTATTCACAGAAATAATTAAGGAAAACTACCCAAGCATAGGAAAAGGAAATGATATTGAGATATATGAGGCATGCAGAACTCCAGCCAGCTACAACCAAAACAGATCTACATGCAGACATATAATAGTCAAGATCCCAGAAATTCATCACAAGAACAGAATATTAAAAGCAGTCAGAGAAAAGAAACAGATCACCTATAAAGGAAAACCCATCAAAATCACAACAGACTTCTAGACACAAACTATCAAATCAAGAAGAGCTTGAAGCGAAGTATTCCAAGCCCTGAAAGAAAATAACCTCCAATCCAGATTAATGTACCCTGCAAAACTATCACTCAAAATAATGGAGAATCAAGATGTTTCCATGACAAAGAGGAACTGGGGGAGTTCGTGACCACCAATCCAACCCTATAAAAAATACTGAAGGACATTCTAGAGAGAGACAAAAAAATCAACAGGATTCCAGGGCCAATGGCAGAGAGGCCTCAATGAATGGGGCAGAGAGGGAATGAAGGAGAAAAGTAAACAACCAATGGCAGAAAAATAGCATAGCAGAGATGAGACAGAGAAGACTGGCTATAATCTCTAACACAGATGGCCTGGATACACTAACAAAAAGCATCACAGTCAGAGTAGGCAGGAGATAGGGTCCATCAAGATGCTTGGAATAGGAAATACAATCAACCTGAAAGAGGGTTAATGAACCAAAAGTCAAAGGTCAGAAAACAATGCTCTATGTGACAGGGAACAAGAGAGAAATAGGGAAAGTTCATCCAGCAGCTGCAGATAGGTTGGACAGCCATGACACTTTTGTGCAGTGGAGAACTATTCAGCTATAAGGAAGGAAAGTGTTGAGACTTTAGTAAGTAAAGGAATACAGCTTATGATCAAGCTCAGGGGTAAAAACGTTCAGAAACATTTAGGTAGATAGCAGGTTATCTTAGGTAGATTTCGGGTTGGTGGAACCCAAAATGTGCAAAGCACCCTGAGAAAGTAAAAGGGGAGGAATTGTCTAAAAAAGGAAGGCAGAGGACATTGTTAACAGTGTATCAGGATTTAAAAGCCACATTATTATCACTCTGTTTAATTTGATTTTATTCTGTTCCAGTCTGTCTACTCGTACTAGATTTGAAGGCACAGACAGCTATCCCAAAAAATAGCAGGATATACTATGGTAACTATCCTTAATTTCCTATTAACTTAAACTGAAGCCCTGTCTTACTTACACTGTCTTACTATGACTGATCTTATTTGAATCTGGTTTGTTAGACCACTGTTTTGTCTTGACTGATTTTATTTGAATCTGGTATGCTTGATAGTATCAAGTCTGAGAGTAGAGGCAACTACTTTGGAGATAACAAGATTCAATAGGATACCCATTCTGGTTGGATTATTAACTGCTTTTGAAGTCATATAATGTCTCCAATGTTTTGTTTTTATTAATACTGCTATGTACTGTTACTTTCAATTATACTATACCTGATGATATAGGTAGTTCTATTGCAAATAACAAGAGACATAACTACTGTAGATCACTACTATAGATCACTACTATAGTTACTATAGTAACTACTATAGATCACCTAGTATTGTGGTTCTATATGACTTTTTCATTTCGTGTTTTTCTAGGAATTTGCTTTGTTGTCTTGTTTTGATTTGTTTTTCCCTCTAATATAGAAAGGATAGGTATACATGTAGAGATTCATGCATGCATAGAACTCCTAAACAGTTTACAAGAATTGATTATAGTTATTGTAAAAAAAGAGAGGAAAAGAAAGGGCTCTAAAGGATATAACTGCATGTATGTTTAAGTGTGTAGGATTGATAACCATATTACTAAGTTTTTGTTGGATTGTTGAACAGAACTGTTTGCAGCCTCACTGTCTGAATGTCCACTTTATATGCTTTAATTTTGTAACTTGGACAACTACTTCTAAGAGGAAAATATATAATTATTAACTAATAATTTCTTCTGTTTTTTTGAAATTATGTATTATTTCTACCCTCTTTCTGTTTTGTTTTTTATTTCTTTAAATAAAAAAAGAGATCATGCTGGAACTTTGGGAGCTGGAGAACAGGCAGCCTACTGGCCACCCTGGTAAGCAGCTGGGGGCCTGGCAAGTCGCCAGTGCATTGGGGTGGGAACTATCAGCGATACCTGAACTCTGCATCATGTTGGAACTTTGGGCGCTGGAGAACAGACAGTCTACTTGCTGCCCTGGTGAGCAGCTGGTGGTCTGGCAAACCACTGGCACACCAGGGCGAGAACTATCAGTGATTCCTATGCTCTGCATCATGTTGGAACTTTGGGCGCTGGGAGATAAGGCAGCCTGCTGGCTGGCCTGTAAGCAGCTAGGGACCTGCTGGTGCACGGGCTAAGAATCAGACATTGATCCATCCCCCCACCATTAGCAAGTAGGCACTGGCGGTCTGAGTATCTTTTTGGAGGATGAATGTATACAGCATGGCAAGTAAGGGGGATTTCCTTCTACCATCTCTTTGAAGGCAAATATTTTTATCACTGTTTTGCTCAGTTTTGATTAATGGTACTGCTTTATTCAATATTCTGTTTTTAAAAGTTCGATATTTCCTTCCATTTTCCTCTATTTGATTGAAAGAACAGCTAATGTGAACAAAATGGGCTGTACTATTGAACCCATTGCTTGTGTCCTGGTGACCTGCTCTGAGGTTCTGTGGTAGTTTTATTGCAGTGTGGTCGCATGGGTTTGTTCTGTCTTGTTCTGCTGTACTTTGCTACCTTCAAAAAAAAAGTAGATAAGAAAATAACAAAATACTTCCAAAAATCTCCCAACTCCACCAAAGCTGATCCATGGATCATGGATGAGGAAAAACTCAAAAACAAGGCAACAGAATTATATAAGGTGATTAAAAGTATATAACAACAACAAAACAACTTAGTAAGGTACTGGGCAACCTGAAACAGGACATAACTAAACAGATAATGGACTTAAAAGGTAAAAAGAAGAAAAGAAAGTGCTCTAGAGGATATGGCTGCATGTATGTTTAAGTGTGTAGGATTGAAAACCATGTTCCTAAGTTGTTACTGGATCACTGAACTTCTTTGCAGTCTCACTGTTTGAATGTCCACTTTGTATGCTTTAATTTTGTAACTTTAACAACTAGGTCTAAGAAGACAGTATGTAATTTATCAACTAGTGATTTCTTACTGCTTTTTTTTCTGAGATTCTGTATTGTTTCTACCCCTTTTTCTGTTTTGCTTTTTTTTCCTCTTTAAATAAAATAAGAAAGAAAGAAAGAGAAAGAAAGAAAGAAAGAAAGAAAGAAAGAAAGAAAGAAAGAAAGAAAGAAAGAAAGATAGATAGATAGATAGATAGATAGATATGGGAAGAATAAATATAAAAAATTAAAACAGTTATCCAAAACATATAAGGAAGTCAACTCTGTAGAAAGAAAACAGTAATTTATTTGAAAATGGTCAAGATTCTTAAATATACATTTATCAAATGAAAACACACAAATGGAAAGTATGTCACCTAACTACCAATCATTAGAGAAATACAAATTGAAACCAAAATAATATATATTCTCTTATATATTTGAATAGTTATTATCTAGAAAATGAAAGATAACGTGTGTGTCAAGGATGTGGAAAAAAAGGAAATCTGCACACTGCTGGCAAGAATATAAACCAGTAAAGCCATTATGGAAAACAGTACAAAAGTTCCTCAAAAAACTAAAAATAGAATTAGTGCAGGATCCATCAATTCCTCTTTTGGCTGTTTAACCAGATGATGTGAAATCAGTATACTTTAGAGATGTCTACACTTCCATGTTGGCTGCAGCAGTACAAATAATAGCCAAGTCATGGAATCAACCCAAGTGTCCATCAACAAAGGAATGAATAAAAAAGTTGAGGTGTTATATACATAATATACTATTTAGCCACCAAAAACAAAGAATCAAATTCAATCATTTGTGATAACATGGATGAATCTAGAGGACACTATGCTGTATGCAATAAGTGAAGCACAGAAAGACAAATATAAAAAATTCTCACTATTAAATGTAGAATTTAAAAAAATGAAATTAAAACAATTAGAAAATACAATAATGGTCACCAGAAGCTAATGGAGATATGATCAAAGAGTAAAAAGCATCAATTAGTCAGAAATAATAGGTATTTTTAAAGATGTAGACCATTGTGAATATAATAAGTAATGTGTTACTCATTTCAAAATCACTGCAAAAATTCATTTCAAAATCACTGCAAAAGTGTATATGTTCTCACCATTAAAAATAAGTATTTGAATTCACAAGTATATTAGTTAATTTGATTTAATTATTCTACATTGTATTCATATATTATAATATCACTCTGCAACCCATAAATATAGTTATATTTTGTCCATATACAACTAAAACTAAAAGATTTGTGAAAAAAATAATGAGAACAGATTGAAGACAGGAGGTTTTAGATTTATACATGTTGATAGTAAATATCAATTGATAACAAAAAATGTTTCATGTTAATAGCGAGTACTAGTGTGGATATCAGATGTATAGCTTTTGAAACATGAAAGGTGGCATGAGGCAAGAAGCAGAAAAAGTGGTGAATCTAGAAATCTTGCTCATTCATTTCCCTTAACTTTCACCAAGATAATAGGTAGCAAGGGTTCTTATTTTTATTTTCACTTGCATTTTCTGCATTATTTGTCAGGTTATTCATCCTTTCATATGTTTATCGAATACTCGTATTTCCTCTGGAAATTGTCGTTATATGTACTTTTTCCAAGTCTCTTGGGCTCTTTTTCCTCTTAATATGTTGTACTCTAATAGGTTGTATTAAGATTTTCTCTGATAAACTAAGAAGAGACAAAGACTCTTTAAATTTTCTTATGTTTTTGCCATAGAACCTTTTTAATTAGAGAAATATGCTAGAAGAAAATATAGGTAAAGGCTAATATTATTAGGGTCAAAATGTCTTTTTAAAAACCCTTTTCTTTATTCTTCCTTTAAAAAAAGAGAATATAGGCACATCAAACTACATAACACTTTAAAACTCCTACATGGCAAACAATGAGACTGACATCATGATAATAATATAATAGGCATATTCCAGACACTATTCTAAGACTTTAATATAGATTAACTTATTCAACTCACACAACTATTTTATCAGATTGATATTATAATTTTACTCATTTGACAAATGACAAAACTAAGACCTAAAGAGGTTAAATATCTTTCTAAGGCCACAGAATAAATAACAGGCAGCAAATAACAGGCAAAAAGAGTGTTTGAACCTATGCAGTTTAGTTCCTGGGCCCATGCTTTCAAGTACTATGCTGAGCTTCTGCTTTTCAGACAAATGATCTCTGAAGAAAAATATCTTTACAGAGCACAAATAAGTTAAATGTAGATATATATTTTTACTGACTCTTGGTTAATGATCTTGCTTTTTTTCCTATGATAATATGGTCTTGAGCTGAACTCAACTCAAGAGTCAGGAGACTCCAATATTTGTGAAAATTACTGTAATTAGAACTGCTCAGATTCTTAGTGTAGTTCTTCTAGAAGAACTACATAAGGTACGTTATAAAAGATTTCTAGCATAGAGACAAATAAGCTGCTTCATCAATTCCATATCCTCTCAGGATACATGCTACCTGTATCAGCACTTGTGGGAGTCCAAACCAAGCTATGTTGCATCTGTCTCTTCTCTGTAGTGCCTACCTCACTTCCACTAAATTCTGAATCCTAGATAAACACACTGAACATAATAAAAGGAGTGTATATGTATGTGAGAGACCAAAAAAGGATAAAGAATAATCATCAAATTAAATATGCCCATATTCCCACAATTAAAACAAGTTCAAATCTCCTAGTCTACGTGAAAAACAAATAAATAAAAAAAGTCCTGTTGTGAATCATGAAACTATACTTAATGGGATATATAATAAATGTAATATCCTGTGCCAGTCAGGGTCCCAGCAGGAAACAGATGGCACACTCGAATTAGGATAATTTAAAGAGGAATTGTTACAGGTAAAACCCCAGGGAAAGGAGACTCAGTGCTGAAGATCAACAAACTAGAAGTTTATTGTTTTCTGCCCTGAGGCAATAAACTTGGGGAAGAAACAAAAAATGGAAAATTGGATAGGGTTGAGTTGAGCTGGTAATGACATCTTAACCAAGATCTCTAACAGGAGCACTCAAGTTGGGATGGTCCTTCAGTGTTGTCCCAAGTTGGGCTAAGACCAGGCCTTTACACATCTTGCTGTGACCAGACCCTAGATAGTGGTAATATGTATATCCTTGGGCAAGGCAGTTCTGTCACCAGAGGGCAATTCTCAGAAAAGACAAGACTACCACCAAAGGCCACATGGTGAAGTAAGTTCTCCTATGCTGAAGGTGGGATCTTGACATCACAGCAAGGCATCTGCTTTGGCATTTATCAAAGAAAATACGTCTGAAAGTATATGCATGATGTATGAAAAACTCCAATTAAAGGCAACTTCATTCATAAAAGATATATGAAGTGTTGTGTCTCAATACTAGAAGACTAAATATGTAAATGGACAATAACCAGGCCATATATAATTGCAAACCTGGCACACAAACTGAAGCAACCAGCCCAGGAAACTAACTCATAACCTACAGTAAACAGCCCAGGAAGCTAAACTGATATGTCCAAGTCAGACTTGTAGAAAATCAAGCCATTATCTCTAATAAGAATTCAGGAAGCCAGACAAAAACCTCGGTAACAATCAGATCACAATTGGCCAAGAGCTGATAGCTTCTCTACTTCTGTTCCCTTTCAAACTAACCACGTTAAAACTAACCAGAAGGAGTCAAATATGCATCCCTAACCAATCACATAAGATATTCTATTTTATTTAGCCTGTCTTCAGCTTTCTCATGCCAACAGAGCATAAGTGAGGCCATTCACCTTTGCCAGTATAAAGTATTCCCTTTAATTTGTCTGCCTTTGAGTCTCTACTAAGACACTAGTGATTATAGCTGACTCCTTTGATATAGAAAACTCTGAATTGAATAAATAGCATATGTTTTCCCTCATACATGTGGTCTTCATTTACTCTGATACAAGAAAACCTTTACTGAGAAGAGCTGAGGATAAATTTTAACAGGACAATTTACCCAGTCCTGAGACACCTGGACCAAATTTGGAGTTTCTAAAAACCATCAAAGAATTTACTTGACAGAATAAGCATTCAGAATCATGAAGAGATCGACTTATTTTTAAAACATATCTAGGTGAACAGCAGGTTCTAAAAAAAAAGAGCAAGTCTGAGGCAGAGTACACCAAAAGGTATACTCTTTAAAAAGATTTTTTAAAGATTCTTCAATATACAGTTGAAAACAGATTTTGTTTTTAATAGCCCAGTTGACAAGTTATATTCTCAGTCATTCCAAACATTTCACATAAGAATATGCCCTGGGGTAAGGTACTTTGCAAATGTTCCAGATCTAACATGAATAAGCTGCTGTGAGAGTACTGAGCTTCAGAGGTGAGGAAAAAGGGAAAGTTCCTTAAATACCAAGGGATGCTTTCTGTGTTTTCTTCACCCACTAAATCCCACGTCTGTGGAAATCCAACTTGGTAAACTTCGCCTCAACAAAGAATTTTGTTAAGATCTCCTTATTGTTATAGCACATCTCTATTTAAAGAAATTTCACAGCACACACTAGATTGTTAACCCAAATAAATGACTCATCCTGGATATTTTCAGAAATACAGTATGCCAATAGGAATGATCATATTGAAAAGAATTGAAAAAATGCGCCATGAAACAATTTAGTAGACAGTTAACTATATGACTTCTAACAGGGCCTAGATGAAACTAACTCATAACCTTTCTTAACACCTCAAGAAGCTTTAATGTGCAATATTAGCTGTATTTAGAACTCAGCCCCCTAGAAAAGGGACTCCAGATGAACTCATTTTAAATGTAAGGGATCTCCAAGAGGCCTGAACTTACTATGGAAATACAAATAAATGGCACACAAAGAATTTGTTTAATGGTGGAGAAAGAGATTGGAAAGCAAAACAGAGGACTATAAAGAAAACCAGCTGACTATGGCTGACACAGACCCTTAGCTTGACTAGAGAAGCTGATTGTGTGTAAAAATGTTTAGAACATAGGCATATTATCATATTATGAATAAATACCATGGTTAGAGTAGGAAGAATGGCCATGAGAGGTCATTTAGTGAACCATTTTCCTCATCTGCCTTAACCACCAGCCATGTCCTCTCACCCCCAACCCCACTCTAAACCTTATGGTAAATGAAAAGTCTTCAGTGAGACTGGGCTTTGCCCACCTCCACTTCTGTGAGTTGCTGGCTGGAGAAGTCCTTCCAATTCGCCAGTGGTCCCTAAAGATCATGTATGCAATTCAGAGCCTGCCCTTCTATCTCACTGAGAAAGAACATTACAAAATATTTATTATATTTAATTCTTATAGTAACTCTATGCGTTTCTTATTTTACATGGAAGAGGATCAAAATGTGTTGCCTCAAATTATGCTACTTTGCCATAAAGATTATTTTCAGGTAAAGGCAATTAACAAATAGCAGACACAAGAGGAACTCTTGGCCCTCATCTTTTCTGCCTAAAACCAGGGCACTGATTTCCCTTTGTGAAGGTATCCCTCCTTTGCTCTCTAAAATCAGGAAAGAGAAAATGACTTAACCACCAGAAACAACATTGGAGATGCCTCTGGCTTGCATAAAGGCCTTACTAAATACCCTTAGTTTCCTTTAGTTTCCCCCATGTATTTACTCTCTCACAATTTACTGCCCCTATAAACCCAAACACATTTTTATTTGTGCAGTCACTTCTCCACAATTTATTGCCCTTTGGTAAAATGGTACATAAGCTCTCAAGCCTAAACACTTTAGGTTTTTACTCCTTTTCTGTAAAACTTCTGTGTGAATTTATAATAAATAATTTCTCCTGTCAAATTCTGTTTTGCTGGTTTAATTTGCAGCTAATGAACCAAAGAGAGTAAAGTTTTTCCTTTTCTACAACATTAAACCCAGTTTACAGATAGTAATTTGAAACACAGAGACTGTGACCAAAATACCCAGTAGCTAGTGCCAGAAACTGAAACCCATGAGTCTGATGCTAGTACTTAGGTTCTTCCTTAACTACTCCACTACAACTTCAGTTTAAAGAAGCAGAATTCTTCCATCAAGCCCAGCTGCACACAGGAACCACACTGTATCCAAAATACTTAGTGAGTGTTTAAATATTAGAATCATTGCCAGTGAAGTAAGAAACACTAAGGAACATGAGGTGGAAGCATCCTAGAATCTGCTATCCCCAAAGGAAAGTCCATCTGGGACACATGGCCATTGAGTGAATGATGGGCAGAATCTCTCAAAGTGTTTAAATCCCTCCTTATTATGAATTGTGGTCATGAGATCACTATGAAGAGATGATCAAAGTAGCTTTCACAAATCACATGGTTTCTTGCCAAAGAGATTTTTCACTTAAATTCGCAATGTTTAAAGAAGGAGAGAATAACATGAACAGATTTCACAGGAAAGATACTCGATAGGTGAAGTATATTAACCACATAGTGAGTTCTAAAATTATTAAATTCTAGTTGCTCAATTAAGATAAAACCAAGCCTAAAATCATAATGATAAGGTTTTAATTTTGATAAACTAATTCAGTGACCTAAGGATTTACTGCACATGTTGACTGAGAAGGTATCATTGGGAATTGTGATAGGTTGAATTTTCTGGGATTTTTTTTTCCTTCCCCTTCTTCTTCAGAAAAAAGGTAAGTTGATATGAACAACTTTCTTTTGCACTGGGAAAATGAACAAATGTTTGAAATGCTTTTTAAAAATTGTTTAACTAAAAAAACTCTGGAAAATATTAAATGTCTATAACTTATAAACACCAACTTTTGATGAAATAAGTGTACCCAAATCTTAATGCATATTTAACTAGATTATAGATTCTTAACTTTTGTTAAAATATGTATACCTGGTGGCCCAATATAATATTAAATGTTATATTTTTAAAAAATATAATCGTGATGACACTTGCCTGGAAAGCGCAAGGTCGTTTTATGTTAGCACCTGTGAATCTTGCCAGCCAGGCATCAGTAACTCTGCCACAAAGACTCCCTTATCATAAAAGAGGAGAAAAAACTACTAAAAAGGAAAGGGAAAGGCTATCCCAAAACATCACTGAGAGATAAACAGGTTACCTTATTTTAAAATGTGAATCCATCTTTGTGAGAATATAAGGAGCACTAGAGACAAAAAGTTAAATAAGACATGATTTGCAGATCCAAACATATGATTGCAGGATATTTTGGCTAAATAAACACAAGAACCAAATGTCATAGAAAGACAAGAAGAGAGGCCAACTCAGCCCATATACTAAGAGAGATTCTCAGAATTTGGGATACTTAAACTGACTATTAAATAATGATGAAAAGTTACACTAAGCATGAGAATAACATAATAGTTGCACTTACTAGAACTATTACCCTGGTAGCATCGTGAAGAAAGTATTACAAGAGTCAAGACTTGGGATGGAGGTGTCTTAGAAGATGACAGCATGGGCCAGGGATTTAGCTCAGCCGCATAAGCGCCTGCCTGGCAAGCATGAGGTCATGAGTTCAATCCCCAGTACCAAAAAAAAAAGAAAAATAAGATGGTGGCAGAAGTCAATAGAGACCTAAGTGGACAACGGCAGCAGGGAAGGGAGGAGAGAAGCAGTCAAGAGCCAGTAAAGAAACAGAAGTGAAGGAAGTTAAGCCAAGTGCAGTGATGTACACCTGTAATTCTAGCTATTTGTGAGGCTGAATCAAGAAGGCTGTAATAGTTCAAGCCTTTCATGCTTTAATAATTCTAACTGTGAATCACCTTTATGTAGAGTCATGCTTCCCAAGGTTGGCACCCAGAAATGTGACCATCATCCACGTGGCTTTGCCTTCTAGATACAACTCTATTGTATTTCAACCCTCTACTATCACCACCATACCCTTTTCCTTCTATTCTACTGATTCCTCTAGAACTGATCACAATGTCACTTTAGTATTCTTATTCCAGCAAACCTAAATGAACAGAACTCCTTATGGATCATGTCATGTTTATGTAACTGCCCAGTGTTTGCCCTAGCTCTACTTTCACCCCCAGTTACCAAATTGGCAAACAGACCCACTGCAGATCTGGCCGGTACCTGGCCTCCTGGTGAGCCAACTCTCTTAGACATAAGTCACTTGAATTCATGTGCTTACGCCTTTGCTGAACTGTGCTTCACTAATGTCCACCTTCTTATATTCCTTGCTAGTCTAGCGTTGTTCTTATTTCAATAAAGTGATGGTTTTCTTTCTGAATCAAGACTGTTACCTGCCAGATAAATTTGTAGTCCCATTTGCCTCAGGAATTTGCATCTCTGTGGTGATCTGCCATTGAGGAATTTCTATTTGGCTCAAGAAGTATCTCAATATCTACTGTCTGGATTGTAGCAGATGCCTCTTGTACCCTAGTCCTACCCCACTAGACCCAGTTCTCATTTCAGCCAAAGCTATAATAGGAGACAGGCATGATGGCACATCCTAGGTACTCAGGAGGATGAGGCAGTAGAATCATAACTTTAAGGTTACTCTGGGCAATTTAGTGAGACCTTGTATTGAAATAAAATTTTAAAAAAGAGACTAGAAATGTATCTCTGAGCACTTGTCTAGCATGCATAATGCCCCTGGTTCAAGCACCAGTACTAAAATAAAATGAAATAAAATAACTGCTATCATTATGATCGGCAGTGCTGTATAGAGACCCAGTGGCCTTCACTCCACCTCCACATTCCTAGTAGTTTCTACCCTAGGACCTTCCCCAATATATCAGTAGTTTTTCTCTGCATGCACACAACATAGTCCAAAAGTATTAGAAAGTAATGTCCCCAGGGGAGATTCTCAAAGGCTAGGGAGTGATGAATAAAACCCCTGGCCTATTCCTCATGGTAATGATTGCAATTACATACCTTTATATATATTAAGTTTTCCACCTTCCCTATCTCACTTTCCACTTCTCTACTTTTGCTTTATGAAATTGTCTCCTAAATAAACTACTGCACTCAAGTACTTGTTGAAGTTTGGGATCCCTCGAGGCAGAGTCTAAAATAGTTATATTACATGTTTCATTCTCTGTCTTCTAAAATTACAGGATATGTCAAACAATATTACAAGTTAAATATTCCTAAACAAAAAGTCCAAAATGCTCCAATATCCAAAACTTCTTGAGTACTAATATGATACCACAACTGGAAAATTCTGTACCTTCTCCTTGAGTGTGTGTTGGATTTAATAATTTGCCTCTAACAAAAACAGAATGTGGCAGAATTAGGTTATGGTTTATGACTGATAATACAAGGTCATATATGGCATTATGGCTTCTTCTTTACACTTCCTGTGACCTCATGGGAAATGTCACAATCAAAACAAGATACAGTAAAAATACTGTACAAAATTACCTGCAAGCTATGTGTATCTAAGGTGTATAGAAAACATAAATGCATTTCACGTTTCAGCTTGGATTGTATCTGCAATGTATCTCATTATACATATTTGAAAATATTTCAAAATGCAAAAAGAAACACTCAAAATTCACAATTCTGTCATAAACATCATTGATAAAGACATTGAATCTGTGTAGTATCTAAGAGGAAAAGGAAGGGTTATAGAGATTTTTGAATAAAGGGAATAAAAGTAGAAAGGCAGAGATGTGATATTAGTTACAATAAGGAATTTCATATGCACAAAAATATCTGAGACTCAGGCTGCCAACATCCTTTGAATTCAATGACCAGTCTTCAAGCATATTACATATGCAAACTTGGAATCTTACATAAAGGGTCACTATGCAAACAAGTTGCCCAACATTGTAACCTTTAAATTACAATGTGGTGGTACCTCCATAATATTGCAATATAAAGAATCTGACATGTAGAATTAATTTTTTTGAAATTCACTAGTCTACTGGCAAAAATAATTGTTGGCCTTTGGCAGGGCAACAAGGAGGAGAAGGAAGAAGAGAGTCAGGAAGAGAACACTCATATATGTTTGGAAAGGCAGGAAATGACTATTAAAAGACAGTTGAAAGATTAAATATCCTTAATACTTTCTTGAGGGAACTATAAGAACCCAGGATGGTGACAAACAGAACATAGAAAATATGGATCCACTATTAGTAGGTACTATTGGTGCCTAGCCCATATCCACTTATACTCACTATAGTGGTTTAAAAATATACCCACAAATTCTTTGGCACATTTACCTTCGAAAGGTGAACACAGATAACCTTATCCTTGAATATGAGTTAAAATTAGTGATTTTCTTCTAATAAAAACAGAATGTGGCAAAATTAGGTTATGGTTTGTGACTGATAAGACTAAGTCATAAATGGCATTACATCTTCCTTATACTTCCCCTTGAATTACTCACTCAGAAGAAGCCAGTTGCTTTATCTTAGTCAACTAGCCCTAAAGAGGGACCTGCATGGCAAGGACATGAGGTCTCTTGCCAACAGCTATGCCAGTGAGCCGTCTTATAAGTGGACCCTCTAGTCCCAGTCAAGCCATCAGATGACTGTAACCTGGCTGCCATCTTGAATGCAACCGCTTGGCAAACCTTGAGCCAGAATCACCACCAAAAATGATTTCCTCACAGAAACAGTAGCATAGGAATAATGTATTTTTCAAAACTCTCACAAAATAGGAGGGATAAATAGAAAAATAATATGCTCACAATGCTAACTCATGCCAATCCAACAGCTACTACCTGGAGGCACCCATAACTTCATTCATGAAGATGTTCTCTGGCTGCTGAAGCTTACTCGTTCATCACACAGGAGCAAACCAGGGAGCCAACATCCTTAGAAGCAGTCCTCACTTAATGTCTGAAGAGAATTTTTTGAACAAATATTCCAGCTTCCTTGTCTCTAAACGTAGAGTACCATCTGCCATAAGTTCCCAAGAGAACCAAGCTACAGGTCCCCATACAGGTAAGTAACTTGCTCATTCATGCACAATTTATTTGCTTCCATTCTTTACCCATCTTAAGTTTTCACTCCCCTGCCTATATCTACTGGGATCATCTCCCAAACAAAACAATGTTACCCAAATCATTGCCACAGGTTCTCCTTCTGGGACCCCACCAGATAAGTAAATCCCTACTACAGTAGTCTGAATATTTTCTCCTGGAAGTTGGAAACCTAATCCCCAAATTTATACAGTAACAGTAGTTAGAGGTGGGGGCCTTTGGTAATCAGGATCAGATAATGTCATTAGGGTGGGGACCCTCATAATGGTATTAACAGCCATAGAAGAGAATGAAATCCAAGATAACAGCCTGTCTCACCAGGTGATGCTCCCTGTCAAGTTATAATGCAACAAGAAGATCCTCACCAGATGCCAGAGCCATACTTTTGGATTTCCCAGTCTCTAGAAACATGAGCCAAGTAAATTTCCATTCTTTACAAATTACCCAGTTTCATGTATTTTTATGGCAATCAAAAATGGAGTAAGATATCAGCTTTTATGAAAATGGAAAAAAATTATGAGAGAAAAATGTATAGTAAAGAATTAAGGGGAATAAATTTAAAACAAAATATTCTTTTTAAAATTAATTGATTTGTACACTTTTGACATACATAATGATCACATTCATTGTAGTGAATTTGTACCTGTATTATTATACCTTAGTTCTTCTTTCCCATTTCCTTCCCTTCCCTATGTAATCCTTCTTCTACTCCCCCTTTAGAAAACATGTTTCTATTGTTTTCCTCCTATTCTTTGTTATTTTAATCCCTATTCTTGATCACATAATAGCTTCTAGTGCAACTGTGCCCCTCACCAATATAAATCCTACAACTCATTGCTAAGATTAGAATAAAAAAATAAAAGAGGACTAATAACACAGAAACTATGACTGCTTCATCTCCAGTTTGATTTCACAAAGACCTCCGGTTTGGAATTCCATCCCTGATAGAAGTGATTCTTTTGATAAACTCTTCTACCTTTCCCTGTTCTATCTTGTTTGGGTGAAGATTGCCCATAATTGTAATTAGTCTGATAATGGCTCTAGCATTCACATATTCACTTTCCCAGCTTTGAGAAAGAAGATAGCCTGAGACAATAAAGCTGAAACAAAGAGAGAACTAGATATGTAAGATAAATAATGAGAATCTGGTGGCATTTCTAACCCCTGGTTCCAATTACCCCTGAATCCATTACTATCTCTGGCCTTTTCACAGATTGCTTATGCAATCAAATAAATTACACTATTGCCTTATCTAACTTTGGATTGCAAGTGAAAGAAACCCAAAATGCAACTACTGAGTAATGCATCTTATTTTAACAATCCTGAAATAATCAGACATTTCGTGAACTTTCAACTCCCAGACTGGTGTTAATCAGACTAATTGGGCTTAATTTAAAGGTCAACTTTCACCTAAAAAGAGAAAGAGGATGCACT
Organism: Hydrochoerus hydrochaeris; assembly: GCA_004027455.1. Lineage (NCBI taxonomy): Eukaryota > Metazoa > Chordata > Mammalia > Rodentia > Hydrochaeridae > Hydrochoerus > Hydrochoerus hydrochaeris. The sequence continues at coordinate 466,223 of PVLA01000250.1, read as the reverse complement.
AAAAAATTGTGTCAGATGCTTTACAAAGAGAATTTTTAAAACTGTCATTTCACCATGCAGTGATCTTTCAATGATAGTCATCTATATCAGGAAACCAATTCTCAGGAAAATTAGGAATGTCTTTCCAAAGGTTACCTTCCTAGAGGTGATAGTGCTACCTACAGATGGTCTCAAAGCACTAAGCACTACACTAGAAAAGGAGAAAGGTCCTGGTCTTCAGCTTCCCCCACATATCTTTTATCTCAAATCCTGACCCCTAAGACTGTGAGGTCATGTTTATCACCCTGTAGTTACTTTTGCTTTTATGTATTGCTCCAGGATAACCCTAAAAGAACCTATCTTTCGCTCACAAATGATGACATAAGTGTAACTGCGATGGAGATGCATTTCTCATATACCCCTCCAAGAAAAGACTCATTGTTCAGCTCTAAGAAGAGCAGTTAGCTTATAGTTTTCTACTTTGGAGCTAAGAAGCCCCAGCTGATGACTGAGCACACCAGGGCTCCTATAGGGCCTGGTCATATCCATACAGAGTGTGATCCCTTTAATGAGCTCTCTGAGCTCTGGGGCTCTCCACAGGATTGTCCAAGACTTTGTCATATTCGCATGGAAATCTGAAGCTTTTTTGTCTAGGCTTGCTTTTTATCAGCTTTCCTAGGGTGTCAGATCAACATTGTGGTGGTCTAAAAGCTTTCTTTTTCTGTGGAGTCCTGCTCCCTTGCAGTTATCTCTTTCAAAGACATTTACTCTCCATCCTCTACATCTGCTTGCACTTTTGACTCTCTCAACTTGTTTCTTGGAAAATCCAAGTGATACTCTAAATGGTGAGTGAAGAAAAATCATCTTTTGTAAGACATAGTTTCCCACAGATAACACAGCTGTAGTAGTGCTATGTGATTCTAGTTGAGTAAAGCAGATTGTTCTGAATATGCCAAATGGCTTCTCTTGACTGGAGGAAGCACCTCCCTGAGACCTGTCAAACACTAGGATTTATGGGAACACTTCTATCTTAGTGATTCAGTCTCTTTTAATGAGAATGATTGCTTTGCAGCCTTGCCATAGGTATTTATCATCAGGGCAATTATAGCCCACTGAGTAATCCAGGAGAGAAATCCAAGTTGATAATTAATATCCTGAGGAAGATAATTGTGAAACACTTAAACATGGAACCATAACTTCTGGCTCAGTGTCAGTAAGGATAATCTGTAGGGCCTAAAATACTTGAAGAGTCAGTAGCTACCTAAGGTAATTATAAAAACCCAAAGCACATTGTATTTTTATTGCTATATGCAGGAGCTGAAGAAATGTCCTTTTGACCTATTTTGTGCTTTTACTCTTAGATAAATAATAACTATTTGGGGGTGGAGGACACAATTCTTCTGCTTAGTATGGAATGTTATATGTCCATAGTACATTCTTCTACAGAGGAAACTTTGCAGGGCAGGAGCTTTTCTCCTTTTCCTCATGGGTTAATTTTCCATTTCAACTATGAAAATGGTTTTCTTTGTTACTTTGGAGTTTGAGGAAAGTGATGGAAAAACACACATAAATTCATAGATAGGCCATGCATTGCGAATGAAAGGGATAGTGGTTAGTCATGACCTTGTAAAGAAAAGCTAGAGCAGCACCTCTGAAATAAATAAGGAAACACATTTGGTGACAAGAAAACGATCCATCCAATAGTTCCTGAGTCTCCTTAAACCCCTCTGCTTGTTTCAAACATTGATGGTTTAAATATTACCTGGAGTTACTCACAGAAGGATGTTTCATGCATTTTCATTTCTCATGTATTCCTCTCCTTATTATCTGTATTTCCACAATGTACTCTAGCTACCATGTGCATAAAGTGTGTGATATGCACGTGTGACAAATCCAGCCAACATGATGAAAAGCATGGAAGTGCAGGTTGTCCCCACATTACAGAGAAACAGCCATGCCCTAGTGCTTAGATTTGTTATTATCTGGAAGCTGTCCAAGAAAAGCATCGTTCTAGTACAAATGTTACAGTGGAGCCCAAGTGAACTGCAGCTGGATGCTGGCAAATAACAGCCTCTCACCTCATAGTTGAGCAGCCAGTTCTTTATCAAAGAGAGATGCAAGTGGTACACCTCTAATTCTACTATGTTTACCAAGTCTATCAGGACTGTGATACTAAACCTCCAAGTTTTCCTTTTAAGTCATATTACATGATCTTCAGGGTTTGACTGCAGTTTTATTGTATTCTGCCTTTGAGTTGAAAACCCAAGCTAAGAGAGCAGCCATCATTTGGAGCATATAGCTATAGTAAAGAGGTATAGTAAATTTCTCACTAGTAGGAGCTCAAAATTCATTGGCCAAAATGGATCACATGGTCTGACCCAATGACATAGAGATATAACTTCCACCCATGTGCTTAGAAAGTGGAAACTGACCTGGCATGGGGGTGCACATCTGTAATTCCAGCACTCAGGGAAGTTCAGGCAGGAAGACCACAAGTTTGAGCTCTGCCTGGGCATTTTAGTTAATTAGTGGGAACTTGTTTCAAAATAAAAAATAACAAGCTGGAAATGTCATTCATTGTGAAGGCCATGGATTCAATACCTATTGCTGAGTGTGGGGGGTAGAGGCAGAGAAAGAGACAGAGACAAAGAGAAAGGAAGGAAGGAAAGAAGGAAGGAAGGAGGGAAGGAAAGAAGGAAGGAAGGAAGGAAGGAAGGAAGGAAGGAAGGAAGGAAGGAAGGAAGGAGAAAATGAAAGAGAGACAAGCTATATTACTGACTTCAATAGTAAACAAATTGGTTAATCTGCAAAAATCTGTTATATTCTATTGAAACAATAAAAGAACAATCTGTGAGAACTCAATATGGCTAAACTTTGTGATTTTTTTCTTCTGATAACTTACAAGTAATTGTTTCTCTAAGAATCCTTTCTACTTATAGCAGTGGAGATATAAATCTCATTGTTTTGTAAGGAATAAATCAAATGTCCCCTTTTGGTTATTTCAAAGCAAAGCAAACAGGAACTCACTGTTGGCAAATGTGTTGGAGCTCTAGCTTTTGTAGTAGTTGGAACAAAATCAGCCAGCCCCTAACACCACAACCATCACCACTACCCCACACCCATTTCCACTTATTATGAGATTAAATTTCCTAAGAAAAACTTAGTTTTATCAGGGACCTTTTGCAAGGGAAGAAGTTGAGACCAAAATCTAGTTCCTGAAATGCAAAATCATTGCAACCAATTTTGATGGTTGAAGGTGTTTCTAGCTAATGTTTGATGATGGAAAAGATAGAACCCCTTGATGATAAAACCTTCCTAGAAGTAGAAAAAAGTGGACCAAGATGCTAGTTCCACACCAGGATTTATATTGCTAAGAGTAATATGGTCCTCAATTTGGGAAAAGGCCAACTGAAAATTCTATACCAAAGCTCTTTCTGGTCATGCAATTTAAGCCCAGGAAAGTACATAATCATTTGTGGAGGTACTAACAAAGCCTTATAGGTAAAGAATTGTAACTTGGAAACACATATAATAATGAGCAACACAGGGGGTCCCAATATCAGATCAAAAACATCACCTCAGTCATCTTAGGTCACTTATTAGAAACAGAATTAGACTGCATGACAAGACAAAAGGGACTCCCTTGGGGCTCCAAGCAGGAACAACTTGTAGAGCTCCCTTGGGGTTCTGTTTTTCTCCTCCACTAGATACAGGAAGAGGGACTCATTAGGAGTAGCTAAACCTGTTATTGAACTTGTTACAAAGAGGAGAATCAAGAGGTAAAGGCTGAACTTTGTACTAATATAGTGGGAAAAAATAAAGCTGAACACACTGTGCTTTGGGATATTATTTTCTCTGCATCTATTATGATCGAGAACATGTTATCATATAAGGCTATTGTATTGTCTCCCTAGTGTAAAAACTGAAAGAGTAAATAAGATCCAAAATACACAATAGATATTGTAAAAGTCAAAGAGGAAGAAATTACTCAAAACGAAACAACTGGGATAGGGGAAAAGAGGAAAGAAGCAAAAAGAATATACATATGATAGATAATTATACTACTAATTAATCTCTATTAGATCATTAAAAAGAATAGTTTGCATTTTCATAGTTTGATCAGCTTTTCATGCCTACATCTTGTAATCAGAACAACTACTTCAAAGATAACAATGTGCAATATATTAACCATTGTTAATCTCTGATTATTTTGTTTGAAATTCTGTATCATCATTTTTATTTTTTTTTTCCTTCTTAAAATATAAATAAATAAATAAATAAATAAATAAAAGCTATGTTTTAACATCTAACAAGAACCTCTAAGGGCAAATTTTTCTAATTTTTTTTTCAGTACCAAGGATTGAATCCAGAGCCTTTGTACAGAGCTATATCACCAGCCCATTTTTACATTTTTATTCGAAACAAAAATCTCACTAAATAGCTAAGTTATTTGGGTTACACTTCAACTTGTGATCTTTCCCTCTAAACCTTCCAGAATGCTGGGGTTACAGGTGTGCATCAGTATGCATGGCTTCTAATTTGTTTTTATATGACTTGTCTTGATTCATAATGATCTACTATAGTTTGAATGTTGAATTCCCCAAAAGGCCCATGTGCTAAAGGCTTGTTCCTCAAGGTAGCACTATAAGAAAGTTGTAGAACCATTAAGAGATAAGACTCTAGGGGAGGTCCTTAGGTCCAGGCCTTTGAAGAGAATTGTGTGACATCAGCTTCCTCTTCTCCACTCTTTTGCGTCTTGGCCACAAGGTGAGTAATTTTGCTCTGTGATATGCTGCCTTACCACAACCCCAAAGCAACTGGACCAACCAATCATGGACCAGAAATTGCAAAGTTATGCACCAAAATAAACTTTCTCTTCTCTCCTTCTACTCCCCTTCTTTCTTCTCTTCTCTGTCTGAGTCTCTGTCTCTGTCTGTGTCTCTGTGTCTATATGTGGGCCTCTCTCTCTCTCTCTCTCTCTCTTTCTCTCTCTCCCTCCTCTTTCTTGCCCATGTTCATGTTATTTTCCATGCAGCCATCACCAACATTTTTATACTGGTGTCATGCTTCAGAACACTGAGTTAAATAAACTTACTTTCTTTATAAAGTACTAAGCCTCAGGTAACTAGTTATGGGAGCATCAACCAGACAAAGATTAACTATTTTACCTCATATTTAGTGAAATACAGAGCCAGACAGTGGGGGTGAAAAGTGAGGAGCAAACATATTACTTGACGGCATGGGATAGATATTTCTACTTTTCCCTTGAATTTAGACAAAATTCTCTCATACATTATGAATGGCCCTATCTTTTTTAACACCAAGATGCAAGAAGCAGAGAGACAGGACAATGTCTTCTTTCAGACATGTGTATATGGGGATATGTTGTTAGCACAGATGCTAAATTTGGCAAATATGCAGGAAAGTACATGGACACATCAGCATTAATAAACAGATGTTTTCTTAGTGGGTGCTATAAAATTCAGAAAAATGGACAAACCAAAAAGTCAGGAGCCTGCATGCCACTCTGGTAAGTGGCTGTGTCCTCCCAAGCCGCAGCTGCCACAGGGCGAGAACCATATGAGCGTTTCCTGAGATCCGCACCATGATGGAACTTGAGGTGCTGGGAAAACAGGTCGCCAGCATGCTGCCACTCTGGTAAGTGGCTGTGGCCTCCCAAGCCTCAGGCGCCCCAGGGCGAGAACAATAGCAGCATTTCCTGAGATCCACGCCATATTGGAACTTGGGGTGCTGGGAAAACAGGCTGCCAGCACGCCACTCTGGTAAGTGGCTGTGCCTCCCAAGCCGTGGCCGCCCCTGGGCAAGAACCATATCAGTGTTTCCTGAGATCTGCTCCATGTTGGAACTTGGGGTGTTGGGAAAACAGGCAGCCAGCTCACCGCTCTGGTGGGTGGCTGTGAGCCTACTGGAGCGTGGGGCTAAGAATCAAACATCCATCTCACACACACACACACACACACACACCCGCTAGCAAGTGAGAGCCAGAGATCCGAGCATCTCTTGCAAGTTTGAGTATATGCAATATAACAAAGAAGGTGAATTTTCTTCTGCAATCTCTGAAGGCAAATATCTTTATCTCTGTTTTGCTCTGTTCTGATCAATGGTATTGCTCTATTCAATATTCTATTTTTATAATTTTGGTATTTCCTTCAATATTGCTCTACCTGATTGAAGGAACAATTATTGTAAAGAAAACCAGATATACTATTATTATACCTATTGCTGTTATCCTGGTAACCTGCTGTGAGGTTCTGTACCAGTTTCACTGCACTGCCTCAATTGGCTTTGTCCTGTCTTGTTCTGCTGTATTTTACTACCTTCAAAATAAATAAATAAATAAATAAATAAATAATAATAAATAAGAAAAAATTTAAAAAGCAAATAACAACTAAACAGATCAGTAAGATACTGAGCAACCTGAAACATGATATAACTAAACAGATAATGAACTTAAAAAGCAAAAGGAGGAAAAGAAAGTACTCTAAAAGATATAACTGCATGTATATTTAAGTGTGTAGGATTGATAACCATGTTGCTAAGTTTTTGTTGGATCAGTGAACAGAACTGTCTGAATCCTGTTTGAATGTCCACTTTGTATGCTTTAATTTTGTAACTTGAACAACTATATCCAAGAAGACAATATGCAAGTATCAACTAGTGATTTCTTACTGTTTACTTTTTTTTAAATTCTGTATTGTTTATACCCTTTTTTCTGTTTTTTTTCCCCCCTCTTTAAATAAAATTTTTAAAAAATTCAGAAAAAATGTTTGTAAAGAGACAAGAGTATATTTTTTGTACTGGGAATTGAACACAGGACTTTGCACTTGCCAGGCAGGTGCTTGTGCTGCTGAGCTATATACCTGGCTCCCAAAGAGACAAGAGTAAAAGAAAATTTCAGTTATTATTTTAGAAAATAATTTTGAAAGAATTTTTTTATAAAAATGACTTGTTACCAGAAGATACAGCTGACCTCAAAATAAGCAGATATATGTTTACCACCAAGGGACAGTTTTAGAAAGGATTCCCCCTTCTTAGCTCAAGTTTATTCTTATCCCTAAGCACAAACTGCATAGGGAATTTGGACACAGGCTGATTGCATATGTTTAGGGCCAGAGAACCATAATAGTGGGGAACATAGTGTTTGCAACCAGTCTGTCTGTTTTGGCTGTGACATTTAACCAGCCATGTGCTAGTGGAAAATTTACTTAGCCCCTCTAAATCTTAATTATCTCTATTCAGTAGTCAGTAAAGGACACCTAATTCATACAACTAGGATAAATATTACATGGAGATATATGAACTATGCTCAGCACAGTTCCTGGCATAAAATCACTCAAGAGAGGGTCATTTTCAACATTTTGTTACCATCTCACATTTAAGACTGGCACAAGCCAGGCATGGTGGCACACACCTGTAATCCCAACACTCAGGAGGCTGAGGCAAGAGGATCGTTGAAAGTTGAAGACTAGCCTGGACTATAAAGTGAGTTTAAAGCCAGCCTGAATGACATAGTAAGACCCTTTCTCAAAAAAGACAAAAAAGACTGGTAGAACAGAAATCAGAAATCTAATATTTAGATTTCTATACAACATAACTTGCTTTTAATTTTTGTCTAAAGAACAATGTAATTTACTTAAGACTATTCTTACAAACTATTTATACAAATTTTCAGTGTAAGAAAGGGCAAAATGTCTTTCCACTACCCTTCTAAGATTCACTGACTGGGCTACAAAAATTGAGTTGACATAACAGATTAACAGAAGAAAAAAACAGATTTAATCACTCGTGTGCCTGAGACTCCCACAAAATATAAAAATCTAAGAACAGTCAGTTGATAAAGGCTTACATAGTATCCTGAACTACAGCAACGAATAGGAACTTGGGGCTTTCAGAGGGTGATAGGTTCACAAATTATACAGGGAATATAAGGTGAAAAAGATTGCCTTGTTATTCAGATAAAAATCTCCCTTTTCCTGATACAAATAATATTTTTAGGTTGTGTTTATAGAAGTACATTTCTTTCACAAAAGGGCAGCTTTTCAAAGTAACATCCAGTATCTGCAGTTTCTCAAAATAATCCTCCTAAACAAGTATATTTCGGGGTGGCATATTTTGGCCTCCTACATTCATATTTTTGGGGACAATATCTTGAGTCTGAACAGCAGAAACCCACAGTTATAGTGCCTAGTATGATTAAGACCCACCATCTTGTATCATATAGAGAACAAGTTCCCAGTAAAGCAGGACTCCAAGATTATGGTACAGTGCTGGCATCTGGTGGTGGTAAGCTCTGAAGCATGGAATTGAAATTCCTTTATTTACTGCTTTTGGAAGGGAACAGACCTACATACATCATAAATTTTTGTTGGTCTACTATGTTTTAGAATACCTTCAAGATCTAAAATGTCAGCCTTATACTTTTTGTAGAAAACAAAGTTCAAATGACTACTAAAAAATAGAGAAGGTTCTCCTCTCTCCTCTCCTCTCTCTCTCTCCTCTGTCCCCTCTTCCCTCTGCTCTCTCCTCCATCCCTCTCCCCTGTCCCCTGTCCCTTCTCCTTTTCTCCTTTTATCTCTTCACTCTCTCCTCTCTCTTCTCTCGCATTGCTTCTGCTGTTCTCCACTGCTATAAAAATATGACAAGATGATTATTTTGCCAATAAGAAACAAAGAATTGGAAACTAAAACAATCAAATCATATTTTATGACCAACAGGTTATAAAATGTTAAAAAGTCTAATAAAACAGTCAGTTATAAGAATGTGGAAAAGTGGAAACTCTAATATTGTCCAAATTAGAAGGGTTATTTTGCTATAATGGTAGAAATTTAACAGTATCTAACCAAAGTGAAGATGTGCATGGCCTATAACCCAGCAATTCTAATTCAGGGTATGTATCCTAGACCTCAGGAAATGTCTGTGCTCAAAGAAATGTGTTTCTAGTATACAAATAATACATGGCATAGATACAAATAATGCATAGCAGTTTTGCTGTGAGAACAAAAAATAATTTGAGAAACATTTCAAATGCTCAGCAATTGGAAGATGGCTAATTTGTCATATGTATATTGCTTAAAAGCATAAAGCAATAAGACTATATGAACTAGACCAACATGTGTCAACAGTGATAAATATTGAAAGTAGAGTGAAGGCCTCAGTTCAGAATGGCACATTCAGTATGTTATTTGTGTGACTATTAGAAGCATAAGAACAATCTGTATTACTTTTTAAAAATTAAACATGATAAAACATTAAAATATAAAATATAAGGAACTCCAAGGCAGTGGTTGTTTAGGGGAAGTAAGGAAATAGTTTGAGACTCGGGAGGTAGATAAGGTGAGTTTAACTACACCTTCAATGTTTCATTTCTAGAAATTGATTATTTTTTTCTGGCATTTTATGTAGCTTTGTATTTATTATATTCTCTATTTTTCTGAATGCTTATATTCATGCACTGAAATATTTGTTCACAAAAAAGAGTGAAAGTCTAAGATACAAAAGAATGGTGAGGCTATTATGTTTAATGAAACAAATTAGTCATAAAAGAATGAATATTGCACTATTCCACTTATATGAGGTGCCCTAAGAGGAAAATTCACAGAGACAGAAAGTAGAATAGAGGTTACCAAAGGATGAAAGGCAGGAAAAATGGAAAGTTTTTGTTTGGGATGCTGAGAAATTTCTAGAGATAAATAGTAGTGATGGTTCAATGTGAATATACTTAACATCATGGAATGATATACGCAAAAATGGTTAAAAATATGTTGTTCATATTTTACTGCCAAAAAAATAAATTCAAAAAGCCATAGGCCAGTTCCTGACCTTTGGGAAATCACTCAAGTATAGAAGAGAAGAGTTATCCTGATCCATGCTTGCAGTTGGAGTATAGAAGTTAATGTAAAGATGGAGACACAGCTGGTATCTCAGCATTTCAGTAGAATGATGCTAACAACATAAAACCAAAATTTATGATTTGGTAATTAAAGACTATAACAATTTCCTCTTTCTGCTAGAAATACAGGTTGAGTTTCCCTTATCCAAAATAGAACCAAGATGTCTTGAATTTTTTAAATTTTTGAATACTTGGAGCTCTCTTTGTGTTGGCACTCAAGTCTAAATACAAAACTTGTCCTACCTGCCTACTGCCACATAAGGAGGAGGAGGAGCCCACCCACCCATACCACTGAGTAAGAGCATCAAACTGCCAATTCCTAGCTAGATCTGTATCTTGGTGCATCTCAGCACAGGGCCACAGAAGCAACTATCAAATGACTGGCCTAACTGAGGATAAGCTTAACACCCCAGAAAAGAGGTAATCCTGAAAGATTTGGCTGCTTCCAGAAGAAATAAGGGATTGGCTAACAGCACTAGCCCCCCAAAAAATCACAGCTGGTGTAAACTTTAAAAAAAAATGAAAAAATCACAATTTTTTTTTAAAAAATTGGTTTTACCCTGAGAGTGATTTACTTGACGTGGGATAGAATTTGAGAAGAAATCCAAATGCAGCACCTGGCATATTGCCAGAGAGAATTTAATAGGGCACCGTTTTGGGAAAAGGTTGATTGTGTGGGACTCAGCCAAGGAATACCTATACTACAGCTTCACTCCAGGTCTGAAGAGTTATTCTAACGAAAAGAATGGGTGAGAGATAGCCACAAGAGACAGATGTGGAGAGGGTGAGGGCTAGACATAGATAACCTGAGATCCCATGAGAAGTTTAACTTCAGGCCAGGAAGGACACAGAACCTGCATTTGATGGTGAGAGGCCATGTTCAGCCAGGGTGACCTTCAGAGGTGGCTGGATCTAAAAGACATGACACTGAGTCCAATGGTCAACTTGAACTCTCACCCCACTGCCTATATTCACTGGAGACCAGTGGTCTAATTACTTCTCCATGTACCAACATGAGCAAGCATGTGTCTCACCTTGGACAATTACCACAGTCTGAGGTTTACAGACAGGGGAACTCCTTGAGCAGAGGGATCACCTCACAAACCAACAGTTTATAAAATGGGATAAGGACTGTTACTTGCTGAATTAAAAAATTTCAGGTCTTGGAATGAAAACACTCATTTGGAAATAGGATTTTTTTCCTTTAATCCATTTTTTCTCCTCTATTGTTTTTCTTGAGGGAGTAGATTTTTATCTCCTATTTTCTTTTCCCCTTTATTATTATCATTATTTGTTTGATTTTTTCCAATTTTTCTTCCTTTCCTTTTCTCTTTCTTTTAATTTGGTCCCTTATTATCCTCACCTTGCATCATTTAATTTTTAAAATTTGACTTTTTTCAAGCACCCATTTACCAAAACCTCTATTCTTACTAATATAACCATTAAGCTTTATGAATCTATATTTAGTTAGTTAAATATATTTTACTAAGTTTTAACAGTGTTCTATTGCTAGTGGAGATGAACCTATTTGAGTAGATACCTATTGTAGCCAATATCTGCTTTGTCTTAATAATTATACTATGATCATACATCTTTTTTGTATGGCTAAGGATGGTACATGATTGGTTTTTAGGGTGTATCAATATCAAATTTGTATTTGATGCCATTTTTGTTTCTGAATTTACTACTATAACAAAGGTAATACACTTGTTGCTATTAATTAGTTTTATCTGTATACCAATATCTAGATTTTCTGGGAGTCATAAAAATACTATAAGCCATTCCTGAAAAACTGAATACTGGGTTGAGTACATTACTATGTCCCTCTCCAAATAAAAGAGGTGGTTAGATCCTGGGACAGAAGCAAAAGTCAAAAGTTAGCTGTGCCTAGATGATAGCTCTGAAAAATACATATGACTAAAGAGGTTTCCATACTAGCAACAAAGATATCCATTATAATCAATCTGCAAACCTCAACACAGAAAACAAACAAACCAAAAATGGAAACATGAGAAGACAAGACAACAAAATTCCTCCAAAAACTCCCAATTCTCCAAAGTCAATCCAGGAGATATCAAGGGGTAGTAAGCCAAAAGCCATTGAGCAGAAATATATGAAAGAATAATAGTGGAGGTAGTTAAATACATCAATAAAGTGTCTGTGAATTCAATGAAGATATAACAAAAGAGATAATGACCCTAATGAAATGAACAATCAGAAATTCCACAAAATACATTAATAAAACACTAGCATAGCTAAAAAAGAGAGATGTAAAACATGAATATCAAGCATAGAAAAGGATTAAAGTTCATTAAAGAGAACCAGACATAAATTTATGATATTAAAAATTCCATTGAAAATATGAGCAATGGAAGTGACCAGTGTGAAGACAGAGTGTCAGACTTAGAAGACAGGATTGGTGATCAATTAATGAGATACCTTAAAATAAGAAAACATGAAAAATGGGTCCCAAATCTCCTAGGTGAAGCCAAGAAGACTGATCTAAGATTAATTGGAATTAGTGAAAAAATCAGATCACACAAAGGACATAAAAAATTCTTTACAGAAGTAATAGCAGGAAACTTTGCAAACATGGAAAAAGAGTATAGCATACAGATAAGTGAGGCACACAGAACACCAAATAGTCATGATGAGAAAGGAACTGTTCCAAATCACATTATAAATTCAAATACTGGAAATCCAACAGAAGGTCAGAATCTTAAAAGCTGTTATAGTAAACCAACAGATCACTTATAAAGGAAGACTGTTCAGAGTTACAGAAACTTCTTAACGTAAACTTTATAAGCAAGGAAAGCTTTGAGTAAAATGTTTCAATCCCTAAAAGAAAACAACTTCCAACTCAGATTGATATATCCTGCAAAATTATCCTTCAAAATTCACGGAAAAATAAGATATTTTCTTGATAAATACCACCTAAAGAAATTCACAACCACCAAACCAAACACTCCAAAAAACTATCAAGGATATACGAAAAAGATACAATAAAGCTACCAATGGCAAAAGGTCCAATGTAATTAATACACCAGGTAAGGTGAACAAATAAGTATAAGAGAAAGAAAAGTAGTCAACAATAGTATTACAACACAACACACAGGAATAATTCAATATCTGTCAGTTATAACTATCAGTGTGAATGGTTTCAATTTACCAATCATAAGACACAGGTTATCAGAAAGGATCAAGAAACAAATACAATTGTATGCTGTATACAACAAACACATTTAACCCAAAAAGAAATTCATAAACTAAAAATCAAAGAATGGAAAACAATATTCCATGAAACAGGAACACCACAAAAACCAAGAGTAGCTATTTTCAAGAAAAAGGAGTACTTAAAGTCAAAAGAGATCAGAAGAGGCAGAATGGATACTACATATTGGTTAAGGGAACTACTTGATAAGAAAAGATAATAATTATAAATATATATGCACCAAAAATTGTGAATCTAACTTTATAAAACAAATATTACTGATAAAAATGATCAGATAAATATCAACACAATTATAAGGGGAAAGTTAAATATCCCACTATCACAAATAGAAGGATCATCTAAATAAAACACAACAAAAGAATAACTAAACTGACCATTCATGGACTAGGGGTAGAGGAAAACAAGGCCACACCAGGAAGCAAGCACAGTCTGGGAACCAGCACCATGTGTGGGCCACCATCTGACTGGAAACAGCCAGGCCCCAGCCCCTTCCAGTGTGTGGGCTAGTAAACAAGAAGTATCAATCCTCCTCCACTCCACCCCCCAGAGACTGGCTTATCCAGAGAAATACAGGCTGTGATGACAGCTATCAAGGTGAAATGCAATTGGATGCCTGTGGTGCTTTGGTGTTTCACTAACATTGCAGGTCTAGGGCAAGTGGTTTGATCACAGGTTCAGAGGATATTGGTATGCAGTGTGGTATCTAGAGGGCATCTGCTTCTGAGGGTTAGAGCCATTGTTGATTCTTCATGGTCTTGGTTTGAGGTCCTATATCATTGCCCATTGTTTTGTTGAGTTGGGTTTTATTCTCTTTTCTTTTGTTTGATTATGCCAAATTCGATGGCAGGAGCAGCTGTTTCAAAGACAGCAATATATATTATGGTAGCAATTTTGGATTTGTTATTGGCTTCTTTTAAAATCATTTATTGCATTCATTGTTTTGTTTTTACTGTTTCTATTCTATTCTGTTCTGTTCTGTTTGATTTTTACTATGTCCAAACTTATCTGAAGCCATTTTGAAGACTTCAAAAGGAATTATGTTAACTATGTTGATTTTATAATGTTTTGAATTCCTGTATCTCTTATATTGGTTTGTTTGGTTGGTTTGATTCAGTTTTATCCTCTTTGAAATAAAATATAGAAAGAATAGCAAACCTTCAAACAAATGGATTCAATAGACATAGTATGTACAAAGTGTTTCACACACCAAAAACAGAATATGCATTCTTTTTAGCAGCACAAAGAACACTGTCCAAAATAAGATCACATGCTACCCAATAAGGCATGTTTAAGTAAATGCAAAAGAATCATAATTTTACCATGCATATTAGCAGACCACAGTTCAAAAAACTAGAAATCAATTGCAAAATAAACCACAGAATTATGTAAAAGCATGAAAATTAAACAGAACAGTATTGAATAATCAGTGGGTCACAGAAAAAGTTAAGGAAGAAATAAAACATTTCCTAGAATTAAACAATGCCAGTAAAACATATTAGAACTTATTATATATAATGAAAGCAGTTCTAAGAGGAAAGTTTATAGCTATGAATAGAAAAAACATAAGAAAAACAGAATGAGCCTAAGTAAATAACCTAGTGAGGCACTTCAAGGTCCTAGAAAGACAAGAACCATCCAAATCCATAGCTAGTACAAGGAAGGAAACAAATAAAGGTCAAAGTAGAAATCAATGAAATGAAAACTGAGAAAATAGTACAAAGAATCAATGAATTAAAGATCTGACATTTTAAAAGAATAAACAAAATAGAGAAACTCTTAGTCAATATTAACAAAAAATAAAAGACTTGTAATTACAAAGAAAAATGTAAAATCACAAAAGGACATGACTGAAATCCAAAAGATTATTCGCAACAACTTCACAAACATGTATGCCAATAAACTGGAGGACTCAGAATAAATGGAAATTCTTATATACATATGAAATACCAAAACTTAACTAGGAAACATGAAAATTCTGAATAATCTACATAAAAATTCTGAATAATCTACCAATGGGCAATGAAATTAAAGCAGTAATTAAAAACCTACCAACTAAGGAACACCTAGAGCTTGATGAATTTACCACTAAGTCTATAAAAACTTCAAGGAAGATCTAAAACTAGTACTCCTCTTTAGTAAAATAGAAAGGAAAGGAATACTCCCAAAGTCATTCTTGGAAGCTAGTATTACCCTGATTACTAAATTAGACAAGGATAGAGTAAAAAGAAAAAGGGAACTATAGGCAAATCTCTAGAATTAACATAGGTACAAAAAACTTAAGATATTGGCAAACAGAATGCAACAAATCATCAAAAAGATCATACACAATGACTAAGTAGGCTTCATCCCAGGGATGCAATAGTGGTTCAAAAAATGCCAACCAATAAGCACACATATAAAAATAAGCAAGGTCAAAAATCTTATGTTTATATCAGTAGTCACATAAAAAACCTTTGGCAAAATCCAACTTAATCTATGATAAAAGAAACATGAAGAAAATAGCTATACAAGGATCTTACCTCAATCTGAAAAAAAAAGGCAATTATGAAAAATCTATGGCCAACACCATTGTCTTGGTTACTTTTTTCTCATTTCTAAAACAAAATATTTTATGTCCAAAATGCAACAAGGAAAGTTTATTTAGCTCACAGTTTCTGACGGTTTCAGTCCATAATCAGCGGACTCCAAGGCAGGGTGGCATGGCAGGGGCACAACAGTTCACAGAGGCAGAAGACAGCAAAATCAGCAAGAGAAAAAAAAGAAGGAGCATGGAGAGAAGACTCTTTCTGTTACTTATATTGTACATAGACCACACCTACTCGGGTGTAGCACTCACACCCATGATCCCAGCGCTGAACTATGAGTCATTTACAAACTTTAGAAGCCCACCTCCACGATGGCATCAGGCTTTGGGGGGATATCCAGATTCAAACTATAACAAGCATATTAATTAGGAAAACCTGAAATCTTTCCTTCTAAAGTCATGAATATCACCACTCCTTCACAGCATAGTCTTTGAAACATTAGCCAGGGTAATCATGCAAGAGAAGAACTAAAAGGGATATGTGTAGAAAAAGACAAAGTATCATGTTTCCAGATATATGATCCTCTACTTACAAAACTGAAAGATTCCATCAAAACATTACTAGAAATAATAACCAAATTCAGCAATGTATCAGGATACAAAAGCAACATACAGGTGCCAGGGATTTAGCTCAGCAGCATAAGCACTTGCCTGGCAAGGACGAGGTCATGAGTTCGATCCTCTGTACAAAAAAAAAATACAACAAATGTTAAGTGTTCCTATATACTAATAATGAATTCACTGAGAAAGAAAGCAATACACAATAAATAGCACTGAGAAAAATTAAATACTTAGGAAGTAACCTATCCAAGGAAGTGAAAGATTTTGCCAAAGAAAATTACATCACTATGAAAAAGGAGATCAAAGAGGACATAAAAAATGGAAAGATATAACTTGTTCATGAATAGGCAGAACCAATATAGTCAAAATTGTTTAATTACAAAACTGATATAAAATTGTAATGAAATATCCAGAAAAATATTAGCAGCATTCTTTACATGTTTAGAGAAAACCACCCTAAAATTCACATGGAACCAGAAGAGCCCCAAAATAGCAAAAGCAATCCTGGGTAACACAGGCAAACCAGGAGGCATTACAATCCCCTATTTGAAGTTATTCTATAAAGCTACTGTGATTAAAACAGCCTGATACTCTCATTTAAAAAAAAAACTAAAAGTGTAAGAAGTTCCAGAATGTAAAATAGATATTGCAATAATGGAAGGGAAAGAAAGTGCTCAAAAAGAACAAACAACTGGGATAGAGGAAAGGAGAAGAGAAAGAAGAGAAAAGGTTATATGTGTATTGTTAACCATATGTGTGTGTATACAAGATAATTAACTATATTTCTAGTCTCTGTAAGTTCATCAAAAAGAGTAGCTTGTGCTTTGATTGTTTGACCATTTTTTTCATGTCTCAATCTTGTAATCTGAAAAATACTTCTAAAATAACAATATGCAATCTATTAACTACTGTTAATTTGCTACTATTTTTGAAATTCTGTATTATTTCTATCCTTGTTTTGTTTTTAAAATAAAAAACAAAGATAAACAAAATAGGCAAGGCCATAAATAGAACAGAATAGAGAATGTAAAAAAATTTCTGTTCACATCAGCTATCTAATCTTTAATGAAGAGGCCAAAAATATATTCTGGAGAAAAAGATAGCCTCTTTAATAAATGGTGCTAAGAAAACTGGCCATTTACATGCAGGAGATTTTGTCTAGACCCACATATCTCACCATGTACTAAAATAAAATAAAATTAGATCAAAGATCTAAGTGTTAAAACAGAAAAACTTCATCTACTAGAAGATAAAATAGGTAAAACTCTTGAAGACATGGCCATAGGCAAGCACTTTCTTTACAGAACCCCAAAGGTACAAGAATAAGTACCAAAAAGGAATAAATGTGATCATATCAAATTAAAAGCTTCTGCATAGCAAAGGAAAGAACCAACAGAGTAAAATGAAAGCCTACAGAAGGGAAAAATTTTGCTAGCTATTCTTCAAAGGATTAGCATCTAAAACATATAAAGAACTCAAAAAATTAGACTTTCTCAAAATAAAAGACTCAATGAAAAAAATGGGCCAATGAGAGTAATAGACTCTTCTCAGAAACACTGAAGCATTAGCCAGAGTAATCAAGCAAGAGAATGAAATAAAAGGGATACGTATAGAAAAAAGACAAATTCAAAGTATCATTGTTTACATACTTTATGATCCTCTACTTACAAGATGGACAATAAATATATGAGACAATATTCAGCATTACTAGCCATCAGAGAGCTGCAAATTAAAACAACACTAAGATAATATCTTATTCTTAAAAATAGTTATCTAGAAATCAAATAACAAATTCTGGTAAGGTTGTGAAAAAAAGAAACCATTGTACATTGTTTGTGGGAACATAAACTAGTATAAGTGCTACAGCAATCAATATGGATATTCTTCAAAAATCTAAAATGAGAAATCCCATTTGAGCCACCTAGAAGATACCCTTCTGGTATCTTCCCAAAAGAGTTAAAGTCATTAAAATGCACTGATACATGCATATGCATGTTTATAGCAATATAGTTTATAGTAGCTAAACCTTGGAAACAGCATATGTCATTCAACAGATAAATGAAAGAAAATTGTAGTTTTTATACATAATAGAATACTACTCTGCCATAAAGATATACTTAAGGCACTTATAGGTAAATGGATGTACCTTGAGACCATTATATTAAATTAAGTAAAACAATCACATAGACTTAACTTTTGTGTGGTTTATCTTATATGACAAACCCAAAAAATTAAAGGTACATATTAGCAAGTAGAGACAACTTTTTAAAATGGAAAAGTGAGTAAGAGACAGAAGTAGGGGAAAGTAAAGTGAGGGAAAGGGGATAATAAAATGGAAATAGAACTTTTGCAAATGGGAAGAGGACCAACAATTGAAAGGAAGAGGGAGGGTAGACAGGAGTAGGGAACAAAATGGGAATTAAGATCTGTTGTATATATGCACAAACTGATCACAATAAATGTAATCATTATATATTGAAAACAGGTAAAAATAAATAAATTATTTCATATACACCTCATACACATGGCCGGCAAGTAATTTTTTGTTTCTTGTTTTTTTTTAAACTTTATATAAAGAGGAAAAAAGCAAAACAGAAAAAGGGGTAGAAACAATACAGAATTTCAGAAAAAAATAAGCAGTAAGAAATCACTAGTTGATAAATTACATATTTTCTTCTTAGACATAGTTGTTCAAGTTACAAAATTAAAGCATATAGAGTGGACATTCAAACAGTGAGGTTGCAAAGGAGTTCAATGATCCAATAACAACTTAGCAACATGGTTATCAATCCTACACACTTAAACATAAATGCAGTTGTATCCTTTAGAGCACTTTTTGTTCCTCCTTTTACTTTTTTAAAATTTTTTTTTCATTTAAAGAGGAAAAACAGGCATGTAATGGGTAGAGATAATACAGAATTTCAAAAAAAACAATAAACAATAAGAAATCACTAGTTGATAAATTACATATTGTCCTCTTAGAAATAGTTGTTCAAGTTAAAAAATTAAAGCATACAAAGTAGATAATCAAACAGTGAAAGTGTAAACAGCTAAACATGCATGAATCTCTACATGTATTTCTATCCTTTTTGTATTAGAGGGAAAAACAAAATATAGCAAGGCAAAACAAAACAAATTCCTATAAAAACATGAAACCAAAAATTCATATAAAACCACAGTACAAGGTGATGTACAATGAATATAATGTTGTTTCTTATTATCTTCAATAGAATTGTCTATATCATCAGGCATAATTGAATATAGCAGTATAATTGAATATAGCAGTACATAACAATATTAGTAAAAATAAAACATTGTAGACAGTATCAAACTTCAAAGGCAGGTAATAATCAAACCAGAGTGGATATTCTAGTGACTCTTGTCATCTTAAGTACAGTTGCCTATACTCTCAGACTTGATACTATCAATCATAACACCTTTGAATAAAATCTATCAATACAAAACAGCGATCTAACAGACCAGATTCAATTACGATCAGTCATGGTAAAACAGTGTAGGTTTTATAGAGTTTTATATTAAGTTAATAGGAAATTAAGGATGATTACCATACTATATCCTGTTATTTTTGGGATTACTGTCTGTGCCCTCAAATCTAGTACAAGTAGAATGACTGGAACAGAATATAATACATCTAAGCAGAGTGGTCTGAGTAATGTGGGTTTTAAATTCTGGTGCACTATTAACAATAGAGTGTATCAAGGCCATTTATGTTAGAGATTCTAGCCATCCTCCTCTCCCTCATTTCTGCTATGCTATTTTTCTACCTGTTTGTCTAGTTTTCTCCTTTGTTCTACTGCTTGCCCCACTCATTGAGGCCTTTCTGCCACTGTTACTAAAATCCTAGTATTTTTTTTTCTCTCTCTAGAATGTCCTTCATTATTCTCTGTAGGGTTGGATTTGTGGTCACAAACTCCCCCAGTTCTTCTTTATTATATGTCTGGGTGTAGCTCTGTTTTGGTTGTAGGTGGCTGGAGTTCTATATGCCTCACATAACCAAATGTCATTTTCTTTTTTCATGTTTGGGAAGTTTTCCTTAATTATTTCTGTGAATAGCCTTTGTAATTTGCCTGTATGCATTCCTGCTTCTTCATTCACATTTCTTATTCTTAAATTGTAGATTATCTTGTCATCTTCTAGCCTTTGTATTGTTGCTGCCTGTTTCCTTGTTATTTTTAAGAGATCTTTCCTATCATGATCAAACATTGCAAACTTGTCTTCAAGTTTTGATAGTTTATCCTTAGTTTCTTTTAAGGCATTTTGCCAGTTTTCAAAGGAGTTTTTAATTTCCTCGTAGTCTCTTTGAATCTGCTTCATGTATTCTATATTTTCTTTATATTCTTTATTGAATGTTTCTCTCCTTTTTTGATATTCCTCCCTTCTTCCATCTGTATCTTCCTGAGAGATGCTGTCTGAGAGCATTTTTTTATTACTCTACTCATATCTTGCTTTACCTGATTTAATATTTCAGTTTTGAGCTCGTCTACAAGGTCCCAAAGATATCTCTTAATGTCCATTGAAGCCATGTCTGATATTGCATTTGTAGCCCTCAGTCTCCCTTGTTTTTCCCTCTCCTGGATCAGGGCTCTCAGGGTTTTGGGCTTGGGGCCTCCTCCCACCTCTCTCTCCTGTCATGGCCCTGGCTTCCTCAACACAGGTTACAGTGCAAGTCCCAGCCCCCTTCCCTGTTGGCCACGTTTCCTCTGAAGCACACTGGCAAGGGACCTCTGCCCTCTCCTGCCTGCTCTTGTCACTGAGGTGTAAGCAGTGGCTGCATATGCCTGCCCCTCCACACCCGGACAGCCAAACTTCAGGGGCCTTCACCCGGTCAGTGCATACTAGGCACAGGGAATCAATTTGGGATGGCTCATTGGGTCCCGGCCAGGGGTGCAGCCCAGTCCAAGCAAATCCCAGGAATCTGCTCTGGGGAGGGAGCAACCAACTGAAGTCACTGTCACTCCCAGTTCAGTCTCCTCCTGCCCAATTCCAACATGTCACCTATTTGGTATCACCCTTCTTGTGGTGGAGGTCTCATTCCCAGCACTGACTGTGGATTAATGAAGGTCCCTTCACCAGCTCCACTCTCCACTGGGCTCACCAACCCCCAACTTCAGCACTGCTGTGCTTCCTGTGAGTGGCAGTGGGAACGAGTTTGGGCGGCTGTGCCGGATGGTGAGGATTCAAGCTTGCTCACATTCAGGCCAATGCAAACTTGGTGGGTTGCCATGAAAATGCTGTGTCCCATAATTTTTAGCTGTTCCAGTTGTAGTCCCAACATATTTGATGAGGTTTTTTACATTTTAATTTCTTCCTGTGTCAAGAGGATCCATCTCCCTCTGTCTGGGTTTCTCCAGGGTGCTTTATTCTGTCATAGTGAGTTGTTTCTCCTGGGAGGCTTTGTATTTTGTTGCTCACTGGTCAGCCATCTTGACTTCTCTCTTTCTCAGTTTTTTGAGACTGGGTCTCATTTTGTGTTTCAGGCTGGCCTTGAACTCATTACAATCATCCTACCTCAGCCTACTAGGATTACAGGTGTGAACCACCATGCCAGACTTTAAAGGTAATTTTATACAATATTTTTATTTCAGCATGTCTGCATGGTAACTATGACTTTTCACATGAGAACATGTGTTGAATTTTCCACTTTAGTACACAAAAAGTTTTAAATTTTGGAGCATTTTAGATTTTTCAGATTAGAAATATTCAAGCTGTAGTAGCTTTTCCTGCTCTCTGACAAAAATGAGACTGGACTAGTTGGGTCTGCTGGATTTTGTGTTGTTTTGTTTCTTTTTTAAAAAAAATTTATTTAAACAGAAAAACAAAAACAGAAAACGGGTAGAAATATTACAGAATTTCAAAAAAAAGATAAACAGTGAGAAATCACTAGTTGATAAATTACATATTGTTCTTTTAGAAATAGTTGTTCAAGTTCCAAAATTA
Source organism: Hydrochoerus hydrochaeris (assembly GCA_004027455.1). Lineage (NCBI taxonomy): Eukaryota > Metazoa > Chordata > Mammalia > Rodentia > Hydrochaeridae > Hydrochoerus > Hydrochoerus hydrochaeris. The sequence continues at coordinate 443,999 of PVLA01000250.1, read as the reverse complement.
AAGATACAAAGTGGACATTCAAACAGTGAGACTGTAAACAGTTCTGTTCAACAATCCAACAAGAACTTAGAAATATGGTTATCAATCCTACATACTTAAATATACATGCAGTTATATCTTTTATAGCACTTCCTATTTCCTCTCTTTTTTACAATAGCAATTACACATTTTTTGTCATTTTGAGACAGGGTCTCTATGCATTTCAGACTGGTCTTGAGCTCACTTTGTAGACCAGGCTGGTCTTGAACTCTCAACAATCCTCCTGCCTCAGCCTCCCGAGTGCTGGGATTACAGGTATGAGCCACCACACCTGGCTAGCAATTACACATTTTTAAATTTTTATTTAAAGAGGGAAAAAAAAGCAAAACAGAAAAAGGGGTAGCAACAATACAAATTCTAAAAGAAAAAAAGAGAAAAAAACACTAAGAAATTACTAGCTGATAAATTACATATTGTCATCTTGGATATAGTTGTTCAAGTTACAAAATTAAAGGATACATAGTAGACACTCAAACAAGGACACTGCAAACAGTTCTGCCCAAAGATCCAACAAAGATTCAGTAATATGGTCATCCAAACATAAATGCAGTTATATTCTTTAGAGCACTTTCTTTTCCTCTCTTTTTTACAATAGCAATTACATATTTGGGGTTTTATTACTCTTATAGTTCTTATTACTTTTTACACTAGAGATACAATGTGATATTAATAAATATGATTTTCTTTTGTTTCTTATAAAAAGAAAAAAAATAGAATTTCAAAACAAGATAATAGGAGAGTAACAATGATTAATATATTACATATTGTTATAATCAGAGTAATTATTCAGGGTACAAGATATAAGCATGAGACATTGGCCAAAAAATATTAGCAAAAGCCTTTCTTTTCAATGAACTAAGAGAAACTAACAGTATATCTCTTTTATAAGGGAGAGGGGGAGACAGAGAGAGAGAGAGAGACAGAGAGAGAGAGAGAGAGAGAGAGAGAGAGAGAGAGAGAGAGATCTATTTTGTCTGCTCCCCCACTTTCCACCTTCCCAGGGGAGATGTGACTTCATTATCATGAGGAGTGCAGTTTTTGGTGATTGAATGCCAGAAGGTGGCAGCAAAAGACTACCTACTGGGAAAGTTCTGCCAGATGCCTGGGAGACCAGAGAGAAGGGCTGCATTGGCTTTGATTGCTAGGTTCCCATCTCAATTCAGGACTGTGCCCAGGTACCAAGAACATGCACCAAACACAAAGTAATGAAGATTCAATTCCATAGTGGTCAATTTCAAGGGAATAATGAAGGATAATGAAAGGAAAAGGTGAACGTTGCCTGTTAAATACACTGAACACTTACTGTATTCTAGGCCAGAGTTACAGAATCAATGGTATGTGTGCCAGAGTCAGCTGTTTCTCATCATTGAAAGCTCTAACCATTTTGCCATCACTGTTACATTCTGTTCATCCAAATCTGAACACAAGGACCTCCCCTGAGATATTCTAGTGGAAGAGAAAAGCTAGATTTTCCTCCATGAAGAAAAACAAGAGGAAGACCAAGGCCCTGGCTGGGGAATGATGCTTGTGCTGACATTTTTCCTTTGCTCTCCAGATGCATTTTCTACTTTTTTCCTTACTGCTTCCTGCCCCCAGGGGCTATATAGATTGAAAGACAGAGAATAAAGGAGAATGTGGTGGGCAAATCATAAGGAAAAAGTTGAGTGTGTTCAGGCCTATTAGTCACAGATCGGACTGTGCTACAGGCCCAGTCCTGTAGCAGAAGGCACTTGTTCTGCTCAAGGGGTCTGCTATACAAAATAATTTATCATTCTCATTGCCAGAAACAGTTCCTTTCCCTCATTTCTTCTGATTTAATGGTGCAAGACGCTGCTTCTAGTTTTTTGTTTTGGGTTTTGGTTTTTTTATGGTACTGTCTCTTGTCAGGAGTCTTTTTCATCCAGTCTATATTCTATTTAAACACTTTGCAAAAAACCCTTCCTCAGGTGATCTTATTTGTAACATGCCATCTGTTTGCTTTTGGGACCCAGCCTCATACAAGATCAGAATAAATCATACTTACCTCCTAAAACTAAGCTCAGCTAAAGAAAGATGAGGAATAGAAGGAATGGCTTACACGGAGGACTATGTATAATTGATTGTCATCAAAATATAAGTATAGACGTGGCAGATCATTTTAACATAAAAGGGACACAAGACATAAGACTCTCTTGATTAAGCACCCAGCTTCTTGAACTCAGATTTGAGAAAGAAAGGCAGATCATGAAGTGCATTGACTAGAGTATTGGCTTTTACATAGCACAGGAAGTTGGGACAGAAGATAAGGAGTAAAGGTAGCAATGTAGAAAGCAGTTAAGGAAAATTTACCACAATCTGGGCAAAAGATTATAACCAGGTTAATGGCATTTGAGATGAATCTGACAAACACTGAAAGTCAGCCAATAGAAAAAAATTTTTTTTCATACTGGGGATTGAACTCACAGCCGCACACTTGCAAAGCAGGCATATATGCCACTGAGCTAAATACTCAGCCCTTTCAACCAATAGTAATTGTATTGGTGGTATCATAGAATGAAATACAAGCCACCAAGGGCTAAACAGTTACTTAATTGAGCCAGGTATGGTGGTACACATCTGGAATCCTGGCTACTCTATAGACTGAAGTGGAAAGATCTCATATTCAATGCCAACCTGGACAATTGAGTAAGTTCCCATACCAAAATAAAATTTTTAAAAGGGGTAAAGAGCTGGGGTTGTGGCTCAGTGGTAGAGCACTCCATAGTATGTGCCAGATCCTAGGCTGAATCCTTCATACTGCAAAAAGAAGATACAAAATTAAGTCTATTAAAATCTGAGGCAAAGGATAGTATGCCAGTAAAGAAATGGAACAACTTGTTCCCTGAGAGAAAAATACAGAGGTTATTAAAGGACCATAAAGGTGGTTTTACTAAGTAAGAATTAAAAAACCAGCACTGTGGATAAAACAGAATGAATCCATAGGTCTGGCAAGATTAGTTTATTTAATCCTACCATTCATTGGAGAATAAGGTTAAGTCCATTGAGTACCTGGCTTAACAAGGGCACTCAAAAAGCATGGTGTCTGTCACCACTGATCACTGGAATAGGAAACACCTAGTAGATTAGTAAGAAGTTCATCTGAGTGTGTCTGGGAGGGTAATGTAGGCATGACCTTTGGTACTATATATGATTCCTTGCCTGTTCCTCTCTGGCACTGATTTCCTGCCCTACTTTTCTGCCACCATGAACTGAGCAGCTTTCCTCCACCACACCCTTCTGCCATGATGTTTCTTGAGCCAGCTGACTGTGGACTGAATCCCCCAAAACATGAACTGAATTAAATTTTTCTTCCTTAAGTTGTGTCAAGTATTGCATATATCAATAGAAAATCTTACTAACACAGTATCTTATTAGCTTCACCTGGTTGGATATATTTATCATGACGACCTTTAGTTTTGATGTTTCTTAGGCAACATCCTATTAAGTAGAACATCCTCCTTTAGTGCTGCTGGGGTTTGATAGGAGTAAGGAGCAAAGGAAGTGATAAAAGAATTGAAGACTCTCTCAGGTTGCTAGTATGCATAATGAATTGGATAGGCATATGATTAACTGTAATCTTGGGTAAAAGGAAAGGATAGAAAAGTCACCAGTGAGGAACTGGGAGTTGGCATCCAGCAACCCGTGGTCATCTAGAGAACCACAGTGAGGCAGGACTAGAGACTAGGAAGCTGTGCCCAGTGACTTACCTACACCCAGGAGCCATCAGTTAGGCTCCTAGGGACTAGGAAGCTGCACCAAGTGACCTGCCCACACACAGGAAGTATCTCTGAGGCCCATGGGTACAAAGAGGTGGCACCCAGTGACCTGCAGTCAACCAGGAACTCTTTCTGAGGCCCCAAGGGATGGGGAGTCCATGCCCAGTGACTTCAGCAACCCAAGAATCCTCAGTGAGACCTGCAGAGACTGAGTCTGCTCCCAGAGACCCACTCACACCAGGAAATCATCTCTGAAGACTATGGAGATGGTGAGTCTGTGTCCAGAAATCTGCAGCCATTGGAACCACTCTGTGAGGCCCACAGATGAACAAGATGCCAGTGCAGGAAGTAACTGGGTTTTGACAAATGGCTGATTTGGAGGAAAACAGGAAAATGACAGAATGAAAGAATAAAAAGAAATTTCAAACTTCCAGCCATTCTAAATCAAGTACAGGAGATATAGACATGAATAAAATTAGAAATCAGACACCTGAAATTTCTGAAATGATAGCAATGGAAGTAATAAAATGCTTCCTCAAGGAAGTTGTAAAGGATATCAGATCAGAAATAATCTCTCAGGTAAAACCAGAAATGATAAACATAATGAAGAATTGATGAGTATATCCAAAGAAAACATACATAAAAAATAGAGAAGCATACAAAAATAATGGAAACTTTAATTAACAATACAGAAAACAATTAGAATATACAAAAAAGATTCAAGGAAATATCCAGGAAATTAAAAATTCCTTTATGCAATACTGCATAAAGGAAATTGAAGATAGACTCTCAGACTTTGAAAACAGGAATATGGCTAGTGAGCATGAAAGGAAAGATCTCTTAAATGTAACAAGGAATCCAGAAATAACAATTCAACTGCTGCAAAATAATGCAGAGAGAAACAACATAAGGCTGATAGGTGACACCGAAAAGAAGACCATGCAAATGACATAAAAAGACTATTTGGAGAAGTAATGGCAGAACACTTCCCACACATGGGAAAAGAATCTGACATGCAGATAAGCAAGGCATATAGAACTCCAAATACATAACTAAAATAAATCTATACATTGACATATAACAATCAGGATCCCAGAAATTCAGCATAAGAACAGAATATTAAAAGCTATGAGACAAAAGAAACAGATCACGTATAAAGGCAAGCCTCTCAGAATCACATCAGACTTCTCAACATAAACTATCAAGCTAAGAAGAACATGGAGAGATATTTCAAGTACTGAAAGAAAACAAATTCCAGCTCATATTGATGAACTGTGCAAAACCATCTTTCAAAATAAGTGGAGAAATAAGATACTTTCAAGACAAAGAAAAACTAAAGAACTTCATGATTACCCAACCAAACCTACAAAGAGCACTGAAAGACATTCTAGACAGAGGTAAAAATGACCACAATTCAAAGAACAACAACAGAAAGGAACCAAAAAGAATACAAGAAATTAAACAGAGGGGAAAAGTAGAGAACCAACAACACAAAGACAACATGACAAAGATAAGCCAATACATATCAATTATAACCACTAACATAAATGGCCTCAATTCACCAACCTAAAGAAACAGACTGGCAGAGTGAATTAAGAAACAAAATCCAACAATGTACTATATACAAGAAACACATTTAACTCAAAAGGAAATTCATAGACTGAAAGTCAAAGGATGGAAAACAATACTCCATGTGACAGAAACCCAGAAAAAAGCAAGGGTAGTGATTCTGTTTTCAGACAATATGAACTTCAAACCAACAATGACTAAAAGAGATAAAGTCACTACATATTGGTTAGGGGAAAACTTCAAGAGGAAGAGATAACAATCACAAATATATATGCACCAAATAAGGGACCACCCAACTATATAAGACAAATATTACTAGACATAAAAAATCAAATAAGCAATAACACAGTTATAATGGGGGAACTTAACACCCCACTATCACAAAGAGACAAATCAACTACACAAAAAAATCAGCAAACAAATAACAGAACTGTCTCCTGAGATCTATGTCATGTTGGAACTTAGGGTGCTCAGAAACCAAGCAGGCAGCTTGCCACCCTGATAAGTGGCTGTGGCCCTGCAAGCCGTGGCTGCCCCAGGGCGAGAACCATCAGCGTCTCCTGAGATCCACACCATGTTGGAACTCAGGGTGCTGGGAAACCAAGCAACCAGCTCGCTGCCCTGATAAGTGGCTGTGGCCTGGCAAGCTGCGGCTGCCCCAGGGCAAGAACCATCAGTGTCTCCTGAGATCCACGCCATGTTGGAACTTAGGGTTCTGGAAAACCAAGCAGCCGGCTCACCACCCTGGTAAGCAGCTGTGAGCCTACCGGTGCATGGGCTGAGACTGAAACATCCATTCCTCTCACCCCTGTTAGCAAGTGGAAGCCAGAGATGTGAGCATCTCTTGTGAGGCTGACTATATGCAATATAGTAAATAAGGGGGGATTTCCTTCTACCATCTCCTTCAAGGCAAATATTTATATCACTGTTTTGCTTTGTCCTCATTAATGGTATTGCTCTATTCAATATTCTGTTTTGATTAGTACTATAATGTTCTATATTTCTTTTGATTCTGATATACCTGATTGAAAGAATAACTATTGTGAGGAAAATGAGATATACTATAGTACCTATTACTGTTATCCCAGTAACCTGCTGTGAAGTTCTGTACCAATTTCACTACACCGTCTCAGCTGGTTTTGTTCTGTCTTGTTCTGTGGTATTTTACTACTTTAAAAATAAAAAATAAATTTAATTTAATTTAATTTAAAAATAACAGACCTAAATCATACTTGTGAACAAATACTTACTATATGTGTACAGTGTTCTACCCAACAACATCAAAATACACATTTTTCTCAGCCCACATGGGATACTCTCTAAAAGAGACCATATATTATCCCATAGAACATGCTTAAGTAAATACAAAAGAATTCAAATTATCCCATGCATATTACTAGACCATAGTGCACTGAAACTGGAAATTAATGACAAAAGAAACTGCAAAAGCTCCATAAATACAGAGAAATTAAATAGCAGTTTGGTGAATAACCAGTGGCACTCAGAAGAAGCTAAAGAAGAAATTAAACAACATACACAATCAAACAAAAATTCAATAGAACTTACCAGAACCTGTGGGATGCAATGAAAGCAGTCCTTAGAGGGAAATTCATTGCAGTGAATTTCCACATCAAGAAAACAGAATGAGCACAAATAACCTAATTTTGCACCTCAAACTTCTAGAAAAAGAAGAATAAGTCAAGTCTAAAGCCCAAAGAAGAATGGAAGTTATAAAGAGCAGAACAGATATTAATGCAACTGAGACTAAGAAAAAAATACAAAGAATTAATAAATTGAAAAGTTGGTTCTCTGAAAGAATAAATACAATTAATAAATGCCTAGCCAATATTATCACCTCAAATTCATGTCATAAGGAATGAAAAGGGTGAAATCACAACAGATCTGGTAGGAATACAGAAGATCATCAATACCTACAAAGAAAAGCGCAGGTCTTGATGGATTCTCCATGGAATTCTACAAGAAATTCAAGGAAGACATAATGCCAACACTCCTCAGACTCCTCAATGAAATTGAAAGGTAAGCAATTCTCCCTAACTAATTCCTGGAAGCAAGTATTACTCTGATAACAAAACTAGAGAAAGATCCTACCAAAAAGGAGAACTACAGGCCAATATCCCTAATGAACTTAAATGCAAAAATCCTCAATAAAATACTTTCAAACAGAATGCAGGAAATCATCAAGAGATTGTATACCACGACAAGGTTGGATTTATCCCAGGAATGCAGGTATGGTTCAACATACACAGATCAATAAATGTAATACCAAATATTAACAGAGTGGAAGATAAAAATCATATGATCATCTCAATAGATGCAGAAAAACCTTTCAACAAACTCCAACATTTATTCATGTAAAAACCCTGGAAAAAATTTGAATAGATGGTCTTCACTCAATTTGATAAAAGTCTTCTATGACAAATCAACAACCAACATTATACTAAATAGTCAAAAGCTGAAAGTTTTCACTCTAAAATCAGGAACAAGACAAGGTTGTCCACTGTCAACATGCCTATTCAATATAGTTCTGGAAACATTAGTCAGAGCAACTAGATAAGTGAGAGAGATATGAAAAGAAGAAGAATAGGAAAGGAAGAAGTTAAATTATTATTTGCAGATGACATGGTACTCTACATAGAAGACACCAAAACACTACCAATTGACTTCTAGACTTAATAAACAAATTCAGTAGCACAGCTGGGTACAAAGTTAATACTCAAAAGTCAATAGCATTTCTGAACACAAATAATAAACTCACTGAGAGAGCAATTTGGGAAGCCACACACTTCACAACAACATCAAAAAATGAAATACTTGGGAATCAATCTAATAAAGGAAGTAAAAGATTTATACATTGAAAATTGCAGTAGTCTGAAAAAAGAAATTGAATAGGAATTCAGAAAATGAAAAGATATCCCTTGCTCATTGATAGGAATAACCACCATTGTGAAAATGGCCATACTCCCAAAACTGTTATACAGATTTAATGCAATTTTTATTGAAATACCTTTAGCATACATCACAGATTTAAAGAAAACATTCCTAAAATTCATATGAAACAGGAAGAGACCTAGAATAGCAAAGGCAATCCTGAACAACAAAAGCAAGGCAGGAGGCATTGCAATGCCAGACTTGAAATTATACTACAAAGTTGCTATAATAAAATCAGCATGGTACTGGGAAAAAACAGAACTAAAAATCAGGGGAACAGAGCAGAAAATACAGACATAATTACAAACATACTTAGCCACCTTATCTTTGACAAAGAGGTCAAACATGTTCACTGGAAGAAAGACAGCTTCTTTAATATGTGATGTTATAAAAACTGGCTTTCTACATGCCAAATACTTAAACTTGACTGCCTGAATTTAAAAGCCCAATCCAGAAATGGGCATCTGAACTTAATACACAATTCTGAGATGAAGAAATGTAAATGGCAAAAAATATATTTGTAAAATGTTCGATATCATTGGTCATTTGAGAAATGCATATATTTTTATTTTAAAAAACAAAGCAGAAAAAAGGATATAAATAACACAGAATTTCAAAAATCCAGTAAGAAATCAACACTAGTTAATATATTGCATATTGTTATCTTAGAAGTAGATGTTCAGGTTATAAGATCTAGGCATAAAAAATGATCAAAAAATCAAATAATGATAGCACAACCTGTTCTTTTTGATGGACTAACAGAGAATTGGTAGTATGGTTATCTATCTTTCACACATATACATATAGTTATATGTGTATACCTACATACATATAATCTTTTCCTTTCTTCCATTTTTCCTTTCCCTTATCCCAGTTGTTCTTTCCTTTTGAGCACTTTCTTTCCTTTTCATTATTATAATATTTATTGTACAATTTGCATCTTATTATTCTTTCAGTTGAGAAATGCAAATTAAAATAACACTGAGGTATCATTTCATTCCAGAAAGAATGGCTGACATCAAGAAATTAACCAACAACTAATGCTGGTTGGCCTGTGGGGCAAAAAGAACCTTGCTCCATTGTTGGTGGATGTGTAAACTGATACAACCACTGTGGAAATCAGTATGGAATTTCCTCAAATACTAAGATTATAGGTTCCATTTGACCCAGCTATTCCACAACTATATATGTGCACCCATGTTTATAGCAGCACAATTTATAATAGCTAAATCTTGTAAACAATTCAAATGCCCATCAACTGAGGAATGAATAAAAAGATGTGGTATTTTTATATAATGGAATATTACTCAGCCTTAATGATAACCTCCAAGTTTTTTAGATAAATGGAATGGACACAACTAGAAACTATACTGATAAGTGAAATAAATCAGACTTGTATGTGTAAACACCATATTGTCTCACTAGGACAAAAAACTGAAACAGTAAATAAGATACAAATGTTATGATAGATATAGTGAAAGGGAAAGAAACTGTTGAAAGGGAAATTATATTGTCTGATCAGTCTTGCATGCCTGTAGCTCATAGGCTGAGCAATTAATTTGAGGATAACAATATGCAATATAACAACCACTGTAAAATTCCTATCATCTTGTTTTGAAATCCTATGTTTGCACTGTTGTTGTTGTTGCTGTCATCATTTTGCTTTTGTTGCTGTTTTTTTTTTTTGTTTCTTGATTTTTCTGTCTTTTCTCTTTGAAATAAAATTAAATAAATAAAAAATAAAAAGAAGAAAGGTCACCTGCAAGAAGAAAGTTGGAAGCCTGGTCTATAGTGAATTTAAAGTACCATGGGGGTGGACAAGTCTGTTTTACTATACAGTGCTCAGAAGCAAATCTCTAGATAAAGTTCTGGGAGACACCTCGTGGTAGTTTAGGTTGAAAAAACTTGGAGAAAAAATGGAAGAGGAGGACCAAGGAGAGAATACTAAGCAAAAAGGTATTGCCAAGGTTTGTTTTATGTGTTAATTTGGCTGAACCTCAAAGCCCAGATATTTGATCAAACATTATTCTAGAAGTTTCTCTGAAGGTGCTTTTGGATGACGTTAATGCTTACACTGGTGGGCTTTTGAGTAAAGCAGACTGCTTTATAAGGTATGTGAACTTCATCAGTTGAGGGTCTTTATAAAAAACTGATTCTCCAAAAGAAGTAATTCTTCCCACCTGATAACCTTTGGACTGGAGCTACAGATTTTGGATTTGGCAACCTCAAGAATGATACGAGCTCACTCCTGAAGCTAAGTCTCTGTAAGGGCACGTATCTTATTAGATTAGTTTCTCTGGGCAGATTAGATATCCTTCACTTGGGTCTTTTACTATCTACATCAAATAGATAGTTTTGTTCAAGTTGCATGAAAATCTTCTTCTCCTAAAATGAATAGAGATACTTCACATATAAAAAAGGCAATCAAACTTAAGCCAATTATCTCCAACCCCATCATTCTGCCCTTCATTCAGAAAAGGGAAAACCAGTTTTCTGTCATGAACTATTTTTACTTTAGTGATAAAGACACTAGATAATGGCCCTGGTGATAGGGCCATTAATGCTCCTTTTCATTGGTCACTAGGACTTATGGGAGGAAGAGGAGACTCTAAATAAAGAATTTGAAAAAATAAAGCACAGTTCAGCACCCTGTCCTCCTGCGAAGAAATTATATCACCTCTAGAGTCACTCTATATCACAAACAATCCTTCCTTCTGCAATTAGGCAACAGACTTCACATGGCCAAATGGAGACTTCTGAGTATCACTTTTCCCTTGGAAGATTTATCTCCTATAAACACATTTACCTTGTGGGACCTTGTGGGTAAAAATAGCTAGTTGAAAACTAGACTCTTGTCCATCAGAAAAAAAAGAAGGTATGATGATGAGCTATATCAGCAACTTTCTGTATCTTGTCTTCCTGAAATATTTGTTATAGCTTTGAAACTAAGTATGTGGATGCCTGGCTGTCACATCTTTGGTCTCAACCTCTTTGACCTGCACTGTGGTATTAATTTCAATCAGAGACTCTGAAGATCTAAAGAAAACTTATTGTTGGAAATTATCAGGTATCATTTATGGTAAGTTCACTTGCTCCTGGCTCTCTCTATTGCTTTCCAGCAGTACACTAGCTAAGAGTAGGAGAGAAAGCTCTCTATACTCATTCTCCAATTGCATTTCTTCTCCCACTGATCAGTTTGCCTTACCCACAATAGTCTGCCTTGACTCCAACCTGCACCCTTGGTCCCATTAATTCTTGATCCAAATGAAATTAAAATTAATTGAATTACCTCTCTAAACTACAGCTTTGCTTATTGTTTATGAGATGGCTGGGAGTTTGGAAAACTGGTTGTCCTGAACCCACCTCCAGAGAAATGTGCCTTGGGGAGGAAGCAGTAGAAAGCTCAGTGGCTGGCCTGAAGTTGGCAGGAGCCACTGTGCCAGGAGCCAGTACTGAGAGTGATTGTAGCAAGGGCTGACAGATGAGACTAAAACAATTTTCTCTCTTGTGTAGTCCACGCTGGCCGCAATCTTGTGATCCTCCTACCTCAGACTCCATAGTGCTGGGATTACAGTGTTTGAGCACTTACAGTACCAGCAAACAATGGCAAGAGGTAAACCATATGTAATGAGTCGTAACAGTGTCACCACTGGTTACACTGTTTTCCAGATTGAGCTAGTTTAGAGTTTAGGGTATTTTTAATGAAACCTAGAACTCAAATGGGAAGAAATCTTCAAGGAATAACTTATGATGATGAGTCTGAAAAGTCATCTGTGTGAATAATATGGAGTGTTTTCAACCAGACATAACTGAAAGTATGGCTCCATTGACAGAGTGACTACTCACTCTAGGCCTGGGGTCAAGAAAGCAGTTTTATACCTTTCAGCTGGTTTAGAAAGGAGTGTATAGAGCCAAATGCAAAGCAAAGAAGCAATATGACCTTTTCTTTAAATTTGTTTTATATATATATATATATATATATATATATATATATGAATTTAATATATAAATATATATATATAACCAATTTGTTTCTAAAAACAAAAACACAGTCAAATAAATTTATTATTTTAATTGGGCATTCATCATATTGAAGACCACACCTTGTAGAGATTCCTGTTACAGAGTATGCATGTTACAGAGTATGGTCCAGTGGAATTCTGAATACATGTTTAAAAAGCATTTAATGGGTTTTGAGTAAACACTGTGTGTGAGGATCTATATTAGACTGCTGTGTTTTATAGAAGATTGCACTGATCTATCACACTGATAACTTCCAGAGAAACAAGGAGGGAGGAAATAAGGCAGCAACCCAAGGTGAAACAGCCATGTCAATCTTAGACATCAGTGGGGGGAAGAGGTGGCAGCCAGATTCCCTCTACATCCTTCTAAACTTACCATCTCATTTTCCTCACAGCAACCTTCTGAGGAAGATACTGTTATCCTTATTTTTCAGTTGAAACAGGTTCAACTGTGCCCATGGTCTCACAAATACTAAGTGGTCTTGGCTACTTCTTTGTATGTGTCCTACTTTTGTGCCTTTAACAAATTGTTCCCTCTAGCAAAATCTTGCCTACCAACCTTCTAATTTTTGTTCATCTTTGAAAATGCCTAAATAAAGTCACCTTTGTAAATTTCCCCCAGATTTCTCCTGATTGAGATAATATCTCTGTATCCCCAAAGTACCTTAATTTATTTTTCTGCAACAGTGTAGTAAATAGAAAACAACTGTTATATACTTTCTCCCACATTTGGAATTCTTTAGGATGTGACATGTGTTTTTCTTCAGAATCAAGCACACTACTTTGGGGAATGTGAGTGTGCTCCTGGCTGACTGAATAGTGAATTGGTATATTTTATTCAGTTTTGTAGCAATATAGAAAAAAGTGAGGGTTAAATTAAAATATAACTATGTATATAATATACTTTTTTAAAAATTTTATTTAAAGAGAGGGGAAAAATAAAACAAAACAGAAAAAAGGGTAGAAACAATACAGAATTTCAAAAAAACGAACAGTAACAAATCATTATTTGATGATACATTACATATTGTCTTCTTGCATATAGTTGTTCAAGTTACAAAATTAAAGCATACAAAGTGGACATTCAAACAGTGAGACTGCAAACAGTTCTGTTCACCGATCCAAAAAAAACTTAGTAACATGGTTATCAATCCTACACACTTAAGTATACATACAGTTACCTCTTTTAGAGCACTTTCTTTTCCTCCTGTTGCTTTTTTAAAAAAAATATTTTTTATTTAAAGAAAAAATTTTGAAACAGAAAGAGGGTAGAAACAATACAAAATCTTAAAAACAAAACAAAAGAGAAAAAAACAAAAATAGTAACCAGTAAAAAATCACTAGTTGATAATTACATAACTTCCTCCTAGATGCAGTTGTTCAAGTTACAAAAGTCCACAAAGTGGACATCCAAACAGTGAGACTGCAGTCAGTTCTGCTCATCCATCCAACTAAAACTTTAGCAGCATGGTTATTAATTCCACACACTCAAACATACTTGCAGTTATATCCTTTAGAATACTCTTTTCCTTTTTTTTCCTTTATAATAACTATAATCCATTCTTGTAAACTACTTAGAAGTTCTACACATGTATAACTCTCTACACATATATCTAGCCTTTCTGTATTAGAGGGAGAAACAAATCAAAACAAGTCAGCAGTACAAATTTCTAGAGAAACACGAAATGAAAAGAACATACAAATACACAACACTAGGTGATCTATGGTAGTCACTATGATGTCTCTTGTTATTTTTCAATAAAATTGTCTATATCATCAAATATAATATAAACAGCATTGCTTTACACTATTAATAAAATCTAAACATTGGAGACATTATAGGACTTCAAAGGCAGTTAATCAAACCAGAATGGGTATCCTATTGAATCCTGTTATCTTCAGAGTAGTTGCCCCTACTCTCAGACTCAACACTCTCAAGCATACCAGATTCAAATAAGATCAGTCAAGATAAAACAGTGATATAACCAATTTTCTCTGTCTTATCTCTGCCATGCTATTTTCTGTTGTTATTTGTTTACTTTTCTCCTTCATTCCACTGTCTGCCCCTTTCTTTGAGGCCTTTCTGCCATTATTCCTGGAACCCTGGTGATTTTCTTCTCTCTCTCTAGCACATCCTTCAGTATTCTTTGCAGGGTTGGATTGGTGGTCACAAACTCCCCCAGTTCCTCTTTGTCGTGGAAATATCTTGTCTCTCCATTAATTTTGAGAGACAGTTTTGCAGGGTACATCATTCTGGGTTGGAGGTTATTTTCTTTCAGGGCTTGGAATATTTCACTCCAAGATTTTCTTGATTTGATGGTTTGCATTGAGAAGTCCGCTGCGATTTTGATGAGTTTTCTTTATAGGTAATCTGTTTCTTTTCTCTGACCACTTTTAATATTCTGTTCTTGTGATGGATTTCTGGAATCCTGATTATTATATTTCTGGGTGTAGATCTGTTTGGGTTGTAGCTGGCTGGAGTTCTGGATGCCTCATTTATCTGAACTTCACTTCCGTTACCTATGTTTGGGAAGTTTTCCTTAATTATTTCTGTGAATAGACTTTTATTTCATTTGTATTTGTTGCTGCATCTTCATTCACATACTTTATTCTTGGGTTATAAATCCTCTTGTCATCTTCTAGCCTTTGTATCATTGCTTCCTGGTTCCTTGTTATTTTTAAGAGATCCTTCCTTTCATGATCATACTTTGCAAATCTATCTTCAAGTTTTGAAAGTTTGTCTTTAGTTTCTGTTAAAAGGTTTTGCCAGATTTCAATGGAGTTTTTAATTTCCTGATATTCTCTTTGGATCTGTTTCATATATTCTAGATTTTGTTTATATTCTCCATCAAAGGCTTCTCTCCTTTCTCTGGGTTCCTCTATTCTTTCATTTGTGCCTACTTGAGGATTACCCAGGACTTCTTTTATTAATCTTCTTATATCTTGCTTCACCTGAGTTAGAATTTCAGATTTAAATTTGACAATGAGGTCACGGATGTATTTCTTTATTCCGATGAGGCTGTCTCTGACATTACAGGTTTGCTGCTCTCAACCTCCTCTGCATTTACCTCTGTTGGACTCACTTTCCCTGGTTCTGCAGTTGGGGACCTTTTGCTCTTTTTCTGCCTTGTCATGTTTTCAGCCCCCTTCAGACAGGTGGGTGGTGGAGGTCTCTGGGTCTTTCATATTGCTTACAGTTTTTCTGCAGCGCAATTGCTAGGGAAGTACCACCCCCCAGTCCGCTGTGGATCTGGGAGTTGCACACTGAGAGCTGGCTGCTCCCCCTATGCCAGTCAACCAGTTTATGCTTCAACAAGGTTGTGTGTTCCCTGGGGATGCCACTGGCCCAGAAAAGCCTCATCCCCGGCTATTGGGTTTCAACCAGTGGCGTGGCCCTGCCCAGGAGATCCCACTAATCTGCTTTGGATTAGGAGTCATCAGCAGACAATGCCTCAGGTTTTGATGCAAGCCCGCCCTGCCCAACTCCAAAATGTCACCCAGCCAGTCCCGTCACTCACCAAAGTTTGTGCAGCTCGACTGGCTGTTTCCACTCCCTGTCTCAGCGCCTCCTCCAGCTGAGGGTCTGGAGCTCACTAACCCCCACTCTCAGCAGGGCTGCGATCTCAGCTCGATCCTGAGTCACCTGACTTTAAGACATGCCAGTACAGCTATCAAGGCTCACCCAGCTCCAGCCCTCTGTGCTTCTTTTTCTTCTTTCTTTTTTCTTTTTCTTTTTCCTCAGTTCCTTCCTGGGTCATGAGAATTCTTCTCCTTTTGTCTGGCTTTCTCCATGTTGCCAGATTCCAGCGTCTGAGTTGTTTTTATTTTTTTTTTCCCCTCGGAGAGGCTCTCTTATCCTGCCACCACTCAGTCGGCCATCTTGCAATCCCAAATTTACTGATTTTTTTTTTTTTTTTTTTGCTGCGTCTGGGATGGAACTCACAACCTCATGTTTACAGAGTGGGGCCTTAGCCAACTGAGCTAAAGCAGGGAGCACTAATACACTTTTTTTGAGACTGAGTCTTGCTATGTAGTTCAGGCTAGCCTTGAGCTACATATCCCAGCCTGGACTCAAACTGCTGGTGATCCTCCTGCCTCAGCCTCCCACAAATTAATATTATAAAAATGCATACAATATACAAAAATATTAAAATGAAAGTAGCACTTTCTGCTGTTTCCCAGTCTCACTAACTCCCAGGTAAAATCACTTTCAGAAATTGATGTTTATACCTCTAAACATTGGTTATATACATACATATTTATATAGGTTTTTGTTATTTTTCTGAGGAAGAGTCTCATATATAAGAGCCTTAAACTCACTACATAGCCCAACCTGGCCTCAGACTCATGGCAATCTTCCTGCCTCAGTTTCACAAGTGTTAAGATTACAGGTGTGTGCCACTATGCCTGGCTCGGACTTTAATATTTTTCAGTGTTTATACTATACATAGTATTCTGTCTCTTGTACCTGTTAGTGTAATGTATTTCATGTTTAGATATAAATCATTTCCACCATTTAAAAAATAAGAAATGTGTTTTTGAGCTAAATATGATTGGATGCACCATGGGACATGTCACAAGAAAAGGATCTACTTTCCTGACATTCCAGTTTTATACAGGAGTCAGGAAATGACAGGGAGTACCCAAACAATTTCATGTCAGTTGAAACACCTCGAACTGTCACAGTCAGAATAAGACCTTTATGGCAGGAAAAACATCCTTCATAAAAACATTAAGTAGGTAAGACAGTTTGCATAACCAGGCTAGGACTGGCTCAAGATACTGCAGCATTTGCTGCTGAGACAGTTTATGGCTAAACTACCTAATATATGCAGCTACCAGGGCCATTCAGTAAACACATGGGCTTCTATGTCCTCTGAAAATTATTTTAATAGGTTCATAGAATAGGTCCAAACTCTGTAGGATGGTATAATTGATCAGCATGTAGTTAATCTGCATGTAGTTACTGAACATGGGCCAAAGAAAGAGAGCTTCTTCAAAGGCCAAAACATAGGAGTGGAAAGTCAAATAAAAAAAATAGGGCAAATCAAACTGAAAGAAAAAGAAAAAGATTCATTGAAGGAAACCAATACCTGTCATGCCCTGGCTGTAGGAATCAGACATAATTGGGAGGAGACTCTTAGTTCTGTCCACTCAAAACCAATTCAGCAGCCAGTTAAGGCTTGAGAGGATTCATAAACCTAAGAATAAAAAGAATCTGATGGAACATAGACCTAAATAAGGAAACATATAAACTATAACTCCTAGCACTCCCATATAAAAAGAGAACATGCTACACCAAGCCCCACCCTACTTTGGGAGAAAATAGCCAAACTGGTTTTGTTTTAAAGCATACAAGCAGGCAGGCACTGTAGTGCACATCTACAATCCCAGCACTCTGGAAGACTGAAGCAGGAGGATCTCAAGTTTAAACCCAGTTGGGCAATTTACCAAACTATCAAGACCCTATTTCAAAATTTAAAAAAATTAAAAAGAAATAAGGTTGTAACTCAGTGCAAAGGCCCTGGCTTTAATCCCCAGTACAAAAGAAAACAGAAATAAAATTTTGACAAACTTGGCCAATAAAAAAATTAAGCACTTAATTGGATGTGGTGGTTCAGACGCATAATCTCAGCTACTCAAGAGCCTGGGACAGGAGGATGGTTTTGAGCCCAAAATTATTTTTTCCAGACAGAATCTGTTATGTAGTTCAGACTTGCCTTAAACTCACTATTTAGCCCAGGCTGGCCTCAAACTTTCAGTGATCTCCATGCCTCAGCCTTCCAAGTTCTTGGATTACACATATCTGCCACCATGCCCAGTAAGCCCAAGAGTTGGAAGCCAGACTGAAAAACATAACAATATCCTCTCTCAGTAAAAAAGAAAAGTTCAAAAAGCAAAGTAAAATCACCCACAATTCCCCCATTAAAAATAAATTATATTAGATATCCTCTAATTATTTTCTTAGTTCTATTACTTTCCTTACTTTTTAAAAAAGTAGGATGATGATATACAATAATGATGCAAAGTATTATTTGAATGCTAAAACAATCTTAAGAAGGATCACATGATTAAAACTGAACAGTGAAGCTGGGAATGATGGTGCAGGCCTGGATCCCCAGAACTCAAGAGGCTGAAGCAGTAGGATCTCCAGGAGTCTGAATTCAGCCTGGGCTATATGGTAATAACCTGTCTTAAAAAATACAATACAGTGCAATACAATACAATACAATGGCCACAAGTTTTATGAGGAAAATAAAATGTTCCTCCATAATTTCAGACTTTACTATTTAATAAATTTATCATGGTATTTAGCACTCTTACATGATGTTGAACTCCTCTTCTAATATGATCTCAATTAACAGCTAAAACAATATTTAATATATTCACAATAGATGGCAGAGGGATTCATTGGTTCTAGGACCTCCCACCAGAATTCAGTGATGCTCAATCTGTCATATGAAATGGTGTAGGAATTGGATAGAAACTACGTGTCTTTCTTACATTTTAAATAATATCTGGATTATTTTTACCTACTAAAATCTAAATGTTACATAAATAGTTGTTACACTGTGTCTAGGGGAAAATGACAAGTATAAAATAACAAGAAAAAAGTATGCACATTTTTTTTTGCTTTTTTTATTTAAAGAGGAAAAAAGGCATGTAATGGGTAGAGATAATACAGAATTTCAAAAAAAGATAACAGTAAGAAATCACTAATTGGTAAATTACATATTGTCCTCTTAGAAATAGTTAGTTGTTCAAGTTACAAAATTAAAGCATACAAAGTAGATATTCAAAAAGTAAGTCTGTAAACAGCTATACATGCATGAGTCTCCACATGTATTTCTATCCTTTTCTGTATTAGAGGGAAAAACAAAACTTAGCAAGACAAAACAAAACAAATTCCTATAAAAACATGAAACCAAAAAGACATATAAAACCACAGTACAAGGTGATCTACAATGATTACTGTGTTGTCTCTTATTATCTTCAATAGAATTGTCTATATCATTAGGCACAATTGAACATAGCAGCATAATTGAATATAGCAGTACATAATAATATTAGTAAAAATTAAACATTGTAGACAGTATAAAACTTCAAAAGCAGGTAATAATCAAAAGAGAGTAGATATTCTAGTGAATCTTGTCATCTTCAGTACAGTTGCCTATACTCTCAGACTTGATACTATCAATTATAACAGCTTTGAATACAATATCAATTCAAAACAGTGATCTAACAAACCAGATTCGATTACAATCAGTCATAGTAAAACAGTGTAGGTTTTACAGAGATTTAGATTAAGTTAATAGGAAATTAAGGATGATTACCATACTATATCCTGCTATTTTGAGAATAAATGTCTGTGCCCTCAAATCTAGTACAAGTAGAATGACTGGAACAGAATATAATACATCTAAGCAGAGTGGTCTGAGTAATGTGGGTTTTAAATCCTGGTACACTATTAACAATATAGTGTATGAAGGCCATCTATGTTAGAGATTCTAGCTATCCTTCTCTGCCTCATTTCTGCTATGCTATTTTTTTGCCTTTGTTTGTCTACTTTTCTCCTTCATTCTACTGCCTGCCCTGTTCATTGAGGCCTTTCTGCCACTGTTCCTAAAATCCTGGTATTTTTTTCCCTCTCTCTCTCTAGAATGTCCTTCAGTATTCTCTGTAGGGTTGGATTGATGGTCACAAATTCCCCCAGTCCCTCTTTGTCATGGAAGCATCTTGTTACTCCATTAATTTCTAGTAGCAGTTTTGCAGGGTACATCAATCTGAGCTGGAGGTTATTTTCTTTTAGGACTTGGAATACTTCACTCCAAGCACTTGTTGATCTGATGGTCTGTGTGGAGAAGTCAGCCGTGATCCTGATGGGCTTACCTTTATAGGTAATCTGTTTCTTTTCTCTGATGGCTTTTAATATTCTATTTTTACATTGAATTTCTTTTGATTATTATATGTCTGGGTGTAGCTCTGTTTTGGTTGTAGGTGGCTGGAGTTGGGTATGCCTCACATAACCAAATGTCATTTTCTTTTCCCATGCTTGGGAAGTTTTCCTTAATTATTTCCATGAATAGCCTTTGTAATTTGCCTGTTTGTATTCCTGATTCTTCATTTGCATTTCTTATTCTTAAATTATAGATTCTCTTGTCATCTTCTAGCCTTTGTATTGTTACTGCCTGTTTCCTTGTTATTTTTAAGAGATCTTTCCTTTCATAATCAAACATTGCAAACTTGTCTTCAAGTTTTGATAGTCTATCCTTAGTTTCTTTTAAGGAGTTTTGCCAGCTTTCAATGGAGTTTTTAATTTCCTGATAGTCTCTTTGAATCTGCTTCATGTATTCTATATTTTCTTTACATTCTTTATCAAATGTTTCTCTTCTTTTTTGTGTTCCTGCCTTCTTCCCTCTGTGTCTTCCTGAGATATGCTTAGCATTTATTTTATTAATCTACTTATATTTTACTTTATCTGATTTTATATTTCAGTTTTGAGCTTGTCTACAAGATCCCAAAGATATCTCTTAATGTCTATTGAAGCCATGTCTGATATTGCATGTTTGCTGCCCTCAGTCTCTTTTGTTTTTCTCCTCTCCTGGATCAGTGTTCTCAGGGTTTTGGGCTGTGGGCTTTTTCTTGTTTCTCTCTCTTGTCATGGTTTTGGTTTCTTCCATACAGGTGTATAGTAGAGGTCTCAGCCCTTTTCCTTGTTGGTTGTGGTTGTTCTGAAGCATGCTGGTGAGGGATTTCTGCCCTCTCCTGTTTGCTCTTGTCATGGAGGTTTAAGCAGGGGCTGCATATGCTGGCTCCTCCCCACCAGGCCAGCCAAACTTCAGGGGCCTTCATCAGGTTAGTGTGTGCTAGGCATAGGGAATCATTTTGGGATGGTTTATTGGTTCTTGGCCAGGGGCATGACCCAGTCCAAGCAAATCCCACAAATCTACTCTGGGGAGGAAGCAACCAACTGAAGTCGCTGTTGCCCCTAGTTCAGGCTCCTCCTGCCTGACTCCAACATGCTGCTCTCTTGGTCATGTTCTTCCCATGGCAGGGAGTCTTATTCCCAGCACTGACCATGGATTAATGAAGGTCCTCTCGCTGGCTCTGTTCTCTGTTGTGCTCACCAACCCCCAACTTCAGCATGGCTGTGGCTCCTGTGAGTGGTAGCAGGAACAAGTTTGGGTGGCTTTGCTGGCTGGCGCAAATTCAGACAGGTGCGAATTCAGGATGGCGCAATCTTGGCAGGTTGTGTGAAAGCACCATGTCTGGTAATTTTAACTGTTCCAATCATGGCCCCAAGACTGTGTGTTTGACAAACTTTCTTCACTCTAACCTCTTCCTGTGTCAAGAGGATCCATCTCCCTCTGTCTGGATCTCTCCAGGATGTTTTACTCTAGCGTATGAGCTGTTTCTCCTGGGAGGCTTTGTATTTTGTTGCTCACTGATTGGCCATCTTTAGCTCCTCCAGTCTGCACATTTTCATACAGATATAATTTTAGAAATTACTTGACTCTGGTTACTTGACCCCATGGATGTGAAAAGCTATTTACACTACTGTGCTTAGTATGAGTGACAGCTAAGCCAAATTATATAACAATTATGATTCCTTATTAGCACCCATCTACCTCATTCCTGGAATGCAACTGCCTTAATTTTCATCTTTTGGAAACTTAATTATTAGCATAAGTTCAAGGAAAATAGTTTGGGAATTCAATGTGTATCATTTAAGACTTCCAATTTAGTTGTTAGTTAGTAGTGGAGGAAAATCTCTGAATAATAAAACAATGTGCTTTAGCATTGTGTGTTGAAAATCTCCTATACATTCTCAGTTTTTCTCAAAACTGTTAAGTGCCCAAACATACTCATGGTGATGCATAATACATACTTTAAAGACATATTTCACTCATGCTTAGTGTCTAAAACTAGGCACATTTTCAAAATATTTTTATGTGGTCTGTTGATGAGGAGGAAGAAGAGAATGAAGGCAGGAAAGGAATATAAGCCTGTTTTATCCTTGTCATTCATCATTTTCAACATTTCATTTTTTTCTTATGAGAGATTTTTTACATTCAATTCCTTATAATGGCTGATGTGGACATTCTGAGCATCCAAGCAGAAATATTAGTTTCTTCAGTCATTCAAAGCTACATGCCAGCCATAGTTGATCAACATTGACCACAGACTCATTGTTGAGTCACTCACTTAGATTTATCAGTATTTTCTACATTTTGCTTCTAAGACTCAAAAATCTGAGTACTAAACTTTAAGGTAAACTTAATTGTTTTTATGTATCTTTTTGAACATCTACTACAAATGAAATATCAATACTGGAACCACACTAGTCAATTGCCTGACCCAATCTTTGACTTCATTTTTGATCAACTTTCAATCTTTGACATTTGCAAATATCCACACTTCTTCTTCATGCCATAATTGTTGCATCAATATTCCTCATTTACTTAAATATTTGCTTAAATAGGGTATGTGGCATCATAGCACTCTGGAGGCTAAAACAGTAGAATCCTGAGTTCAAAGTCAGCCTCGGCTACATACAGAGATCATAAAAATAGATGATAGATAGATAGTAAGAAAAATAGATAGATAGATAGATAGATAGATAGATAGAGCTGGGATTATAGCTCAATTCAAGGTCCTAATCCTGAGTTATGGAGAGGTGGAAAGAGGAAAGAGATGGAGAGAAAGGGAAAGGAATGAAGAAGAAGGAAGATGGTAACAGACGAGAGAAGGGCTAAGAGAAGGGAGAAAGGGGAGGATGGAAAAAAGAGGAAGGCAGAAGGCAAAGAGGAAGGAGGAGAGAGGAAGAGAGGGAGAAGGATAGGTTTATTTCGGCTCACAGTTTTGGAGGTTGCTTTGGGCCTGTAGTGAAGCTCCACGTCATGATGGATGGCAGGTGCATGGTGAAGCAAAACTACCCATCTAATGGCCAAGAAGCAAAAATGAGAGAAAGAAGAAGAGAAAGGGTGGAGTGTTAGGCCAACAAAGACATAAAACCTCTCCCTAGACCCTTCCTCTTAAAGTTTCCACCACCTCTCAACAGCACTAGAGGCTAGGAGTCTTCACTTCCTCATTCTTTTCAATATGGCTGTCAAATCCTACTGGGTTTGACAGCCTGGAAGTCAGACTTTCTCTTGTACAACGTATCCTCAGAATAAGCTGTAGCTTCCATTGCCATTCTAGGAGGAGTGTCCTTTAGGATTGGGAAGGTTGGTGCTTAACAGTTCATTATGGAAACTTTTAGAATGATTTCTTTACTTTTAGTACCACTCCTCATCTCTTCTGAGATACAGTATTTCATCCTGAACATTTCCTTGTTAGCAGCCCAAACAAGAAGAATTTTTATGACATTTTTTTTCTACCAGCACTTGCTATTAGAAAAGAGGAAGGGAGGTCATAACATTTGTTTCCTAGTTTCTAAAGAATATTTAGAAGCTAATATTTTTCACTATTGTCTCCTCTCCAATCTTCTTTTTCTCTACTTCTTTAAAGAACCAAATAAAAATAAAATTTCTTTTAAAACTATTAACATCTAAAACAAACACTTCTTGTCTAACATGTTTAAGCAAAAATCTACCAATCTTCCCTTTGGTTTTACTAACTTTTTTAGCAACATTAACTGTTTAATTTCAATTTGTACTTAGAAATGCAAATTGACATTCACTTATCAAATTAGTATATGTACTGTTCCTCTCATTTCCTTTATCTGATTTTATTGATTATCTTGTCCTTCTGAGATTTAACAATATAAAATTGAATGCATAAACATGATTACAGCAAAAATGTGACTTCCTTCTAAGCTGTAAAAGATGAGGGAGGAAGTTGGCACAATTATAAGCCCTCATGACGTAGAAATTATATTTGCTTCCTAGTACCTGTCTCCTTTCCTTTCTTTTTTTGCTACAAAGCAGAATTTGAATGCCAAATGTATTTTAATCAACCATACATTTAAGTATATATTTTATTTATTATCTCTTTTACCATAGATTTTTCCTTAGTAATTTGAACTTATTAAATTAAATGTTTAATAGCCCCTAAAAATGGTTAATTCCTTGAGATCTATATTATTCATTCAAAACTATTTGTTAGGGCAAGTAAAGTATTCCAAGAAATATAGTATTAATCAATAATCTTATTCCTAAAATATAATGAATATTGAATGGTAAATACAATATTCTTTTAGAAAGTTTTTAAATTAGAAAGATAAGACTGGTTCAGTGGTAGAGCCCTTTCTTAGCATACAGAAGGCGATACAAACTGGGGAGGGAAGAAAAAAAGAAAGGAGGGAGAACCACACCAGATCCTAGAAACAAAGAAATAATCTTAGTAAAGAACCTCAAAATATACAAAGCAATAAATAACAAATAAGAAATGAAAAATTGACAAAGTGGCAATTATATTTAGAAACTTCAACTCTCTGCTTTCAACAATTGATAGAACTATTTGACAGAAATCAGCAGAGTTAAACAGCATAATCAACCAAATGGATCAAACTGACACTCAAAAAATACTCCTCAACAACTATGGAATATGTGCTTTCAAATGCTCAAGGAGCATAAATCAAGCATATGCTAAGCCATAAAACAAATGTGGAAGAATTGAAATCATATAGAACATTGTTCTCCAACCATAATGGAATGGAACAAAAAAAAAAAATAGAAAGACTAAATGTTGCTAAATATGTGGAAAATAACATGCTTCTAAATCCTGGGTCAAATATTAGGTTTAAGAGCAAATTTAAAACATATAGAAATTTAAAAAATGAAACTATAATATTTAAATATGGAGGATGAGACATAAGCTGAAAGTAAAATTCATAGCACTAAAAATTTACATTAGAAATAAGAGAAATACTCATAACAATATACTAAATTCCTACCCACAAGAAACTACAAGTAAACCCAAAGCAAAAAGGAGGAATAATATTTATCAGAAAAGAAATCAATGTAGTTGAAAATCAGAAAATAGGGGGAAATGAATGAAACAAAATCTAGCTCTTAAAATCAAGGCCAGGCATGGTGGTGCATGCCTATAATCCCAGCACTCAAGGAGCTGAAGACGGAGGACTGCCAAGAATTCAAGGACAGACTGGACTACGTAGTAATTTCAAGGTCAGTTTGCATTATATAACAAGAACCTGTTTGTTTTTTTAAAAAAAAGGATCTTGGGATGTAGCTTGGCACACTCTGGGTTCAATTACAAGTGTCAAAAAGAAATCAAGAAAATAGAGTAATAATATTAATAAAAAATAAAATAGGAACTCCAGCTGCCATCAGGGTAGCTTCTGGCTGGTAACTGTTCAGGCTGAGCAGGCAGTGACCAGTCTTGCCCATGCACAAACTCCAGCCACAATCAGGGAGCCAGCACAGGCTGGAAAAAGCAGCAGCCAGCCTTGAACCAGTGCACCCAAAGGCCACCATCAGGTACATGTAGCCAGCACTGGCCAGGAGAACCAAACTGTAACACAGTGGATAACTTGTAGTCAAAGCAGGAAGTGGCTGGGATCCACTACCTGCTCATCTGGAAGAATCCAAGAATATGTCAAGATAAAGAAGCAAAGGGCAGTCTCTGGCCTCCAACCCAAGCAAAGCAAGTCCAGGAGACATAAACATGGAAGAGATCAGGAATTGCATAGCTGCAGTTTCTGAAGTGATGGCAACTGAAGTAAAGAAACAACTTCATGAGACTATAAAAGAAATTAGAACAGAAATACTATCTCAGGTAAAAGAAGAAATGAAAAAGCATAATAAAAGAATTGCTAAGTACCTCTAAAGAAGACATAGATTAAAAAAATAGAGAAGCATAGGAAAACGGGGGAATCCTTGAATGAACAATATAAAAAAGATATAAAATACATGAAACAGATTCAAAAAGATATCCAGGAAATTAAAAACTCCATTGAAAACTGGCAAAACCACTTGAAAGAAACTGAAGATAGACTTTCAAACCTTGATGACAGGTTTGCAGATTTTGACGACAAAACAAAAGATCTCTTAAAAATAACAAGGAACTGGGAAATAAAAATTCAATGGCTGCAAAACAATGCAAAGAAAAATAACATAAGAATAATTTATGTCAGTGAAAAAGCAGGAGTCAATACAAATGATATTAAAAGCCTCTATACAGAAGTAATAGCAGCAAACTTCCCAAGCATGGGAAAAGGATGTGACATTCAGGTAAGTGAGGCATATAGAACTCCAGCTAGCCATAACCAAAATAAATCTACATTTAGACATATAATAATCAAGATCCTAGAAATTCAACACAAAAGCAGAATATTAAAAGCTGTTAGAGAAAAGAAACAGATTATCTATAAAGGAAAACCCTTCAGAATCATGACAGACTTCTCAATGCAAACCATCAAGTCAAAAAGAGGCTGGAGTGAAGTATTTCAAGTTCTGAAAGGAAACAACTTCCAACCCAGATTGATATACCCTGAAAAACTATCTTTCAAAATTAATGGAGAAAAAAGATACTTCCATGACAAAGAACAACAGAAGGAATTCATGACTTCCAAACCAACCCTACAAAGAATACTAAAAGATCCTCTAGAGAGAGATAAGAATGACCATAGTTCCAGGAACAGTTGCAGAACGAGATCACCAAGTGAGGCAGACAATTCAATAGAAGGGAAAAGTAGGCACCCAATGGCAGGAAAACAGCATGGCAGAGATGAGCCAGTACATGTTGGCCATAACCATTAATGTAGATGACCTCAATTCACCAATAAAAAGAAACACAGGAGAGTGGATCAGGAGACATTGCCAATCAATATGCTTTATACAAGAAACACATTTAACTTGAAAGAAAATTCATAGCCTGAAAGCCAAAGGAAAGAAAACAATGCTCTATGTGACAAGAAACCAGAGAAAAGTAGGGGTAGCTTGCTGATCAACTGAAGAATGGATTAAAAAGACATGGCATTTTTATACAATGAAAAGGTACTCAGCTATAAAGAAAAATAACCTTGAGACTCTTGTAGGCAAATGGGTACAACTTGAGATCATGCACATAGATGAAATAGTTCAGAGTCACATGGGCAAACATCATGTTTTCTCCATGGTATAAAAAACTAAAGGAGTTAGTGAGATCCAAAATGCACAATATATATTGTAAAGCTGAAAGGGGATGAAATGTCTAAAAAGGGAAGGCAGTAGCCATTTAAAATCTATTATCATGTTTTGAAACCCATATTATTTTCAATGTTCTGTTTAGTTTGTTTTACTCTGTTTTGTTTTGTTTGATTTTATTATATGTGATGGCATGGACAGCTATTTCAAAGATAACAAAATATATTATGGTAGCCATTATTGATTTCCTATTATCTTGTTTTGAAGCCCTGTATTGCTTTCATTTTTGTTTTGATTGATTTTATTATATTTTGTTTGATTGTATTATGTCTGACGGTATAGGCAGCTACTTTGAAGATAACAAGAGGCATTATGGTAGCCATTATTGATTTCCTTTTATCTTGTTTTGAAGGCCTGTATCATGTTCATTGTTTTGGTTTGATTGACTCTATTCTGTTTTATTTCATGTGGTTTTATTCTCTTCCAAATAAAATATACATATCACTAATATCAGAAATAAATTAAGGAATATCAACATTAATCTTCCATCCCTCAAAAAGATAAGGAAACACTAAAAAATTTTTCTTAATAAATTTGTTGATCTAGAAAAAATGAACCAATATCTGAAAAACCTAAAACTAACAAAACAAGATAAAATAGATAATATGAATAACCACATGATTAATGAAATTGAATTCATAATTTTAAGGCTCACAACAAAGGAATTTTGAGGCCCTGGTTCACTAGACATTTCTATGAGAAATTTGAAGCAAATTCACAATCTCTTCCAGAAAAATCAAAGATGAATCAGTTCTTATTTTATATGACCAGTAATACCTGAAACCAAAAAAAGAAAAAGGCACATTCTGAATTATGATTACTATCTTTTCTACATTGAGTAAAACCGTATGTTATTTTCCTTGGGCTCCTACAACAAAAAACCCACAAACTGAGTGTCTTTAAACAACAGAAATTGATTTTCTCATGGCTCTGGTGGCAAGGTGTCAGCTGTCAAGAGAGACAAGCTCACCCCTTCTGAAACTCTAGGGGAAAATCTTCAATCTTTGGCGTTCCTTTGCTAATAAACCCATCAC
The DNA here is from genome assembly GCA_004027455.1 of Hydrochoerus hydrochaeris. Lineage (NCBI taxonomy): Eukaryota > Metazoa > Chordata > Mammalia > Rodentia > Hydrochaeridae > Hydrochoerus > Hydrochoerus hydrochaeris. The sequence goes on along the minus strand of PVLA01000250.1, from coordinate 415,503 downwards.
TCCAGTTTCTACTTGTTCCATCACATGGCATTCTTCTTTGCAGGTGTGCACATCTCTCTTCTCTTTTTATAAGAAAAACAATGACTGTTTAGGGCCCACTCTAATCTAGTAAGACTTCAATTCAATTACATTTTCAAAAACCTTATATCCAAATGAGAGGTTAGGACTTAAACATATTTTTCTCCTGGAGGATATAATTCAACTCATAACACCATCTGAATCAGTGGAAAAGTGTTTGAAGAAAACCTTTGTTTAACAAGACTCCATTACAAGGAGAAGCAGAGCAGATGGTTGATGCCAAACCTTTAAAATTTAATAGCAATCATGTCTATGTAACCATGACACTAGCAGAATCAACACACTCCAAAATGCAATTATAATTGCAATCCTATTATCAGGAATATTGTTACAGTAAGCAGAAGAAATATAAGTAATTGTTCAGTTTCAGTTGCTTTATCTCTGGCTTCAGTGCTGTTTTACAACCATCTACTACTTATAATGCCTGAGTGCCAACCAGAGTGCTAATTCGTTTGATTCAAAGTGGTTGAGCAATAGGCATTTACTATCTCACTCACCCCTTCACAAGCTCATACTTTTTTATCTTCACCCACCAAACAACACAGTGTATCAGTCTAAATAGAAAAAAAAAACAGAAGACACTTTAATGATTTGCAACGGATGGAGTTGAACACAATGAATGTTTCACACAAAGAAGCAATGAGAAGCAGAGTGGTGAAGCAACTTTGAAATTGGAAAAAGAAAAAAAAAAACAGGGACTGACTACAACCCTTAACCTACAGTGTCAAAGTTAAAAAGAATTCTCCACGTAGGGACCCAAGTTAGCCAGCAAGGACCACAGCAGCAGCTGTGTATGAGGAAGAGATAGAATCATTGCAAAGCAGCACCTGAAGAAGAGAGATCCTATCAATCTGTGATCTCTCACAAGTGTCTCTCATTGGTAAAACCTACCCAGAAGCCACCTTTGCAAAAGTGAAGGAATGCAGTTCTGTGACAGCAGGTCAGAGCAGGAAAAGCATACTAATTCCTGAGAAAATAATGTCAAGGTTCAGCACATCTTCCTCCCATCAAACTTCACTCAAGCAATTCTTCTATCAGTAACACTTTTTGTATTGTATTGTTTTTTAATTTGCATTTAATATGTCTAATACTCCACTACTGATACTATATGTTTATTGCTATATAGAACAAAAACATTTCAGGATTCAAATACATAGAAGGAAAACAGTTCTGCTAATTCATTAATTATCAAGTACCTAGGTATAGTGATTCAGTGTGTTACTATACAAATTCTTTTACAAATTGTTACAGTGTTTGAGTTTGTTTGATTTTTTGTTGTTGTTGTTGTTTAATAAAATTTGGAGGCTTGAGACTGGAATGGGGTGGGCCAGGGATATAGCACAGTGGCCTGGAAAGTAGCTGCCTGGAAAACACAAGGTCCTGAGTTCAATTTCTAGTACCAGAGAGAGAGAGAGCGGAACGGGAACATGTTTTTTCCATGAAAAGTTCTAGCTCTGGAATGCTAGAACAGTGAGTTTTTAGGAACAAACTGAAAATCAGAAAACCAGATGCATGGCTCTCAGGTCTCAATCTGCAACCAAGTTTTTCTATCAAAGCAGGTCAAGTCAGATCTATAAAGTCCGCTACTCAGCTCTTAACTTGCATTTTAAGTCTTCCAAGACTTTAAAGCTATAATGAATCTATGGCACATGTTAATTTATGAATTGTTTTTTATAAAGTAAAACCTCAGTATTCAGATTTATTGCAGTGTTGACATCTTGTAATAAATAAGTGGGTTTTGGGTTGGAGTTTCAGCATTGGTCTTTAAAAGGTATCCCATTTTTGGACATTTTCTTACTTAGGCATATGATAAGACTTTGCTTTTGATGACTTGTTATTCATAAAGTATAGTTTATCAGATATGTTCAGAATACCAGTAGACAAATTAAATTAACATCCTATGAATTTGACTTGCATGACATTGAGACCCACAGCTGCTATATTTTAATTTTTTAAAAAATTCACAACACTTCCATTGTGACCTTGTTACTGAATTCTTATACTGATGCAAAATGTCACTTGAGATGGAAGAGTGCTAAACAGAAATAATTTTTATTGCCCTTAACTCAAACTTACACAAGTTAAGAAAAGGAGTAACTTCAGTTCCAGTAGGATATATAGTCTCTCAGTAATGTCCTTTATTATGTTGTATACATAGGGACAAAGTTCATGAAAAGAACAATGACATAAAATGTTTATTTATAGAACAAACTTAATGGACTCATTCCTTTAGCAAAGTTCAGAATGATTTACTTTTATCATTTTTTAAATTTTTAGTTTACTAGTGCATATGTATAGTACACAATGTTTACATATCTTGTGGGAAGTTGGCACATGTACATAACACATCTTAATTATTTTCTCATCCTCTTTCCTTTACCCTCTTGACCCATCTCTTGATCCTCTTCTTTTCTGCACATATTTGCAGTGCATAGTGTTTATATTCCTTGTGTGGAGTTGGTATAGGCACATAACACATCCCAATTCCTTTGTTCATCTCTTGTCACATCCCTTCTTCTCCCTCCCTCCATCTCTTGATCTCTTCCCCTTGTGAGAATGATCTATCTTTCTACTTTTACCTTTTATTTTGTCCTCTATTTTTACTCATATAAGATAGACCTTGTTACACTAAACCTTCTGAGTCTGATTTATTTGACTGAAAATTATGGTCTCAAAGTGCATTCATTTTCCTACAAATGACTCATGTGTATCTTTATTTAAAAGATGGCAGAGTAGTACTCTGTGGTGGTAAGTTTTGTTTATTCATTTATCTGTTGATGGACATATGAGCCACTTCTAAGTTTTAGTTATTATGAATTGTGCTGCTATAAACATGGGTATACATTTATCATTGTAATGTGATGTCTTTAACTCTTTTGGGAAGATACATGCAAGAGAAATATCTGGGTCAAATGAAACTTCTAGTTTTAGCTTTTGGAGGAATCTCCATACTGTACTGATTCTCTTAGTAGTTGTGTTAGTTTAAATTCCCACCAACAATGTAGAAGCATTCCTTTTTTCCTCCAGCTTCTCCACCATTTATTATTATTTAACTTCTCAATGACAGCCATTCTTTTTAGGTAAGGCAAAATCTCATGCTGTGTTAATTTTTATGACTTATTATTCCTCATTATAAAAATGCTGGCTTACCTAATGTCAAATTTGTCAATATTCCAGACATGGCATTCCCTATGCTCACCTCAAGCTTCCAGAAAAATAAGAACAAGTCAAGCCCAAAGCTCATAGAAGGGCAGAAATTATAAAGATCAGAACAGAAATTAACACAATTGAGACAAAGAAAACAATACAAAGAATTAAGGAATTGAAGAGTAGGTTTGCAAAAATAGACAAAATTGATAAACCCCTAGCGAACTTTATCAAGAAAAAGAAAGAAAAAAATCAAATTCACACAATAAGGAATGAAAAGGGTGAAATTACTATAGTTTCTGTGGAAATTCAAAAGATCATAAATACCCACTTTGAAAATCTTTACTCACATAGGCTGAAAAACACAAAGAAAATGGGCAGATTCCTAGACATTTATGAATTATTAGACCTGAATCAAGAAGATACAAAAATTTTGAATAACCCAATATCAGTTGCTAAAATTGAAAACATAATTAAAAACTTACCAACCAAAAAAGCACAGGTTCTAATGGATTCAAGGCTGAATTCCACAAGAAATTTACAGAACATTTAACACCAGTACTCCTCAAACTCTTTAATGAAATTGAAAGGGAAGTAATTCTCCCTAACACATTCCTGGAGGCAACTATTATTCTGATACCAAAACTAGAGAAAGACCTGACCAAAAAGGAGAACTATAAGCCAGTCTCACTAATGAACGTGGATACAAAAATTTCCAGTAAAATAACTGCAAATAGAATGCAGCAACTCATCAAGAAGATTATACATTATGACCAAGTGGGATTTATTCCAGGAATGCAGGGATGGTTGAACATACACAAATCAATAAATGTAATACACCACATCAACAGAGCCAAGACAAAAATCACATGATCATTTTGGCAGATGCAAAAAAATCCTTTGATAAAGTCCAACACTTGTTCATGATAAAAACCATACAAAGAATTGGAATAGAAGGTATCTACCTCAACCTGATAAAAGCCATCTATGACAAACCAACAGTCAGCATCGTACTAAATGGACAAAAACTGAAAACTTTCCCTCTAAAATCAGGAACAAGACAAGGATGTACACTATTACCACTCCTATTTAATATAGTTCTGGAAATGTTAGCCAGAGCAATTAGACAAGAGTGAAATAAAAGGAATAAGAATAAGAAAGGAAGACATTAAATTATCACTATTTGCAGATGACATGATACTCTACTTAGAAGACCCCAAAATCTCCATCAAAAGATTACTAGAGTTAATAAGCAAATTCAGCAGTGTAGTTGGATAAAATGTAAACACTCAAAAAAACCAATAGCATTTCTGTACAGAAATAACAAACTTACTGAGAGAGAAATTATGGAAATAACACCTTTAAAAATAGCATCCAAAAAGTTGAAACACTTAGGAATCAACCTAATAAAGAATATAAAAGACCTCTACATTGAAAACTATAGTACTCTAAAATAGAACATTAAAGAGGATGGCAGAAAATGGAAAGATATTCCTTGCTTTTGGATAGGAAGAACCAACATAGTAAAAATGGCCACACACTCAAAACTGTTAAACAAATGTAATGCAATCCCAATCAAAATACCATTAACATATCTCATTAGATATGAGAAATCATTCCTAAAATTCACCTGGAACTGGAAGAAATGCTGAATAGCAAAGGCAATCCTGGGAAACAAAGGCCAGCAAGAGGTATTACAATCCTGGACTTGAATTTATACTACAAAGCTACTGTAATAAAGTCAGCATGGTACTGGCAAAAAACAGACCTGAAGACTAATGGAACAGATTAGAAGATGCAGACATAACTCCAAAGACACTCTGTGACCTCATCTTTGACAAATGGGTCAAACATATTCACTGAAAGAAAGATAGCCTCTTTAGTAAGTGGTACTGGAAAAACTGGTGAGCCATATGCTGAAAACTAAAACTAGATCCATGTGTATCACCATGCACTAAACTAAATTCAAAGTGGATCAAATATCTAAATATTAAAACAGAAACACTAAATCTACTGGAAGACAGGTAGCTAAAAATCTTGACAACATACGGGTTGGCAAAGAGTTCATGCACAATATGCAAACCACACAGGAAGTACTTCAAAGAATCAACAACTGGGATCTCATCTTATTAAAAAGTTTTTTACACTTCAAAAGAAATCACCAACAGAGTGAAAAGAAAACCCACAGAATGGGAAAGAATATTAGCCAACTGTCCCTTAGACAAAGAACTTATATCTAGAACATATAAACAATTGGAAACATTGGGACCCCCAAATTCAAATACCCACTCCAAAAATAAGCATCTGAAATGTACATGCACTTCTCAATGAAGAAATACAAATGGCAAATAAATACATGAAGAAATGTTCAACATCATTCGAGAAATGCAAAATAAACAACACTGAGATTCCATCTCACTCCAGAAAGAAGGTTGCCTTCAAGAAATCAATCAGTAACAAATGTTGGTGGGGCTGTGGGGAAAAGGAACACTTCTTCACTGGTGGTGGGAGTGTAGACTGGTCTGGCCAATGTGGAAATCAGTATGGAGAATCCTCAAAAACCTAGGATTGGAGGTCCCATTCAATCCAGCCATTCCCCTTCTGGATATTTTCCCAGAAAAATTCAAAAGGTTATGTCACAGTGATATATGTGCACTCATGTTTATAGTAGCACAATTTCTAATAATTAAATCCTGGGAATAACCAAAATGCCCATCAACTGCAGAATGGATAAAAAAGAGTTGGTATTTTTTATACAATGGAATATTACTCAGCTATAAAAAACCATAATCTTGAGGCTTTTTATAGGTTAATGGAGGCAACCTGAGACTATATTCCTAAGTGAAATAAATCAGACTCACATTCATAAATATTGTATTACCTCCCTGGCATAAAAAATAAATATTAATAATAATAAAGTGAAAGTGTAATAAGATTCAAAATGTACAACAGATATTGTAATAATTAAAGGGAAAGAAAGTGCTCAAAAGGAAAGAACAACTGGGATAGGGGAAAGGAGAAATGAAAGGAAAAGATCATATATATATATATATATATATATATATATATATGTCTGTGTGTGTGTTTGTGTGTGTGTATACAAGACAGTTATACTACTAATTTTTGTTAGTTCATCAAAAAATGGTTAGTGCTGTCATTGTTTGATTGTTTGATCTTTTTTTATGCTTAGATCTTGTAACCTGAACTACTACTTCTAAGGTAACAATATGCAATATATTAACTAGTGTCAATTTCTCACTTTTTTGTTTGAAATTCTGTATTATTTACATCCTTTTCTCTGTTTTGCTTTTTTTAAAATAAAAATAAATAAATAAATAAATAAGAGAGGGATGATAGGAAGCAAGCAGGTAAACTTTTGGAGATGGGAAAGGGGATCAGGGGAGAGGGCAAGTAAGGGCAAGGGGGTAAAGAGATCGAAAACAATCAAAATATATTCAATGCCTATATCCAAAATGAACATTATTGTATTGTAAACAAACATTAATAAAAGAAAAGAGTTAAATTCTTAAAATAGTAGTTTAAAAACACTTTATAAAGTTTTCAAATTCTTCTTCATGACTTACAAAGGCTCTACATAACCTAATCTCCATCTACCTTCTTTCTGTCCACTTTCATTATTCAAAACTTTTCAGCCACATTTATCAGTTATGTTAAAAAGAGAAAAAAACAAGAATACCTGTTCCCCTCCCTCCGAATATTCATTCTGGAGCTTCTGAAAAGAGTGCATAAGTAAACCTATCTCCAGACCAACATGACAGTCTATTAAAGAGAACTGGCAGATTTCTAAATCAGGTCTTGGTCTAAGAGACCAGCAGCAACTATAAGCCATTTGTTTGAGAATAGCTCTTGTGAAGGTTGGAGAAGTCTATCCAAAGCCCATCCCTGTGGAGCTACCCACAGACACACAGACTAATGTTTCATTTTTTCACTTTAGTGAACCTTTAGCATTAGGGTTCCTTCAGTTATTAACTTCATCAGTATAAGAGATCTGGCCATTATTTTCTCAACTGTAGCACCAGGGTCCCATGGTTCTCCATGTTCAGGATTCCAAGTGCTTCATCTCTAGGAATATTTCAAACTCTGAAACAAAGGAGTTGTTTCTATATATTGCATAACTGCAAAACTAACTAGTTCCCAGAAATTCCAGCAAAAAGAGACTTGCTTTTTGAAGCCAAGTGCACTAAATTTGTTGACCCTAACTTATAGTGAGGTTTGTTGTAGGAGTTGGCTAGTAGAGATTGAGTCTCTTCCACATGACCAATAATAGAATGTTGTTCATTCCAAAATCATTCTCGACTCTTCACATTAGAAAGTCAACATGAGGTCTAGATTGCAAAGCAGCCTCAAGCTCCTGTACCCTTGTAGCCTAGGATAGATGTGGAATTTTCTATTCAGGGACAGTTTTCAGCCATTACTAAAGCTGGAGAGAGCAATCTGGCTTAGACAATGAGTCGAAATGCACATATATACCAAACAAAATCCAAGGTTATAAATGAAATTAGGGCAGTTTACCTGAGTATGACTCCCTAAAGGGCTTTAATTCATCTCTTCCTTTGGACATACCTGCAATGCAAAGATTTCCAATTATTATTCTTGCCCACATAAATAATCTTTAAGAAGCTCATTCTAATATTGGAATTGGGCTTGAAGCCAGGTGGTAGAATTTGAAAAACTTTCATTCTTCTAAGCTTTGAAGATCTCTGGATTTTTTATGAGTATTCCTTTGAGTTATACACTACCCTGGGGAACATCCCCAAATAAGTGCATCTTTCAGAATTAATACAGGTAGCACATTTACTCCATCCACTACTTTTTGAGCAAAACTTTACAACTCCACAAACCAAACCATTTTATTTCCAATTAAAGCCATTGTATTTCCAATCAACTTATCCATTTTGAGGTACAAGGCTTTTAATTTGCATCCATTTCTTACCCCTATCACTCCCGGTCATCTAGGCATATCAGTGGGGTTTGAGGAATATTCATGCCATTTTAACTCCTACGATTGACATTAATGTTGAATGTACTTTACAATAGCAAGCAATTTTCCATGCCCAAAATGGTTCCACACCAACTACAGCTTTTACTTACTCCATCATCTACTAATGAATGCTCAGCAAATGGACAGTATCCAGGTGATATAACCCTTCCCCAATATCATAAGACCTAGAGGTCCCTAGCTTCCACTAAACATTTGGCCTTCTCACATCAACAGGCCTTGTTGCTCAGGACTTCCTAGCTTTTTGGACTAATTACCTTTGTAAACAGAATGGATATCTTCAGGGCCAAGGTATAGCCCAGTGGTAGAGCACTTTTACTCCCCCATGCCAAAAAACAAAGCAACTGTATTCTTATTTGGCAAATTTCATATTTATTTTTGTGGCACTGGGTATTGAACCCAGGAACCCAGAGCCATCATGCTGACTACATCTCCACAGGTTTTTGTTGTTATTGTTGTTGGTTTTTAAACAGAATTTTGCTAAGCCATTCAGTCTCAGCTTCATTATACATTTGACTCCTGAAGTTCTGGAATCACAGATGAGCATCACCATGCTTGGCTGATTGATTGATTGATTGATCATAGTATATAGTCTCACCATATTTCTCAGGCTGAACTTGGACTCCTGAATTTAAGCAATCCTTCTGCTTCATCCTCCCCAGTAGCTGCCCCTATAGGCACATGTCACAGGCTTGGCTATTTTATTTTCCCAGTACTGGACTGGAACCCTGGGGCATCTCATCACTGAACCATACCCTTAGCTCTTTTTATTTGTGAGACAGAGCCTCCCTAAATTGCTAAGGCTGTCCATAAATTTGTGATCCTCCTGGATCAGCCTTCTGAGTAGCTGTGACTACAGATGCATGTGCCACCATACCCAGGTAAACTAAACTTAAAATTTGATTTGACACTTTAAAATTTGTTAGATACAAGTTTGACACAGAATGAAGCATTTCTGCTTTCTAATCCAAGTCTCCTTCTTCTTCCAAGGCCATCTGTAGTCCTTTCATAGAGCCTCTCTGACTTAACATTCTCCCTCATCTCTCTATATAAATAGCTTTCCACATCATTACTGTTCTCTCATCCAATAGTTCTCTTCCATTCCTAGGAGGCCACAGTAAGTCCCACAAATCCCCAAGAATTGTCACAACCTAACTACAGCTAAGATGATCCTCAATCCTGAGAAAACACAATCAGATGATTATCTGAAAGAGCAGCCTTCTGGGAAATGCCCAGTAAGAATTAAATAAAACTAAAACTATGCAGAACCCCTACATGACAAGAAGTAATAGCGCAGCTCTATAAACCTTGGAAAAATAAAATCAACTCACAGTCACAGAGACCTTTCTAGAAACAAAGTGGGAAAAACATGCAAAATATCAGGACTGAACAGAATTTATTCACACAGAATGAAACAAGCTGTCCTTTCATGGATTGGGAAACTGTGAAGGAAAGAGACAATACAAGATAATACAGCAAGTTATGAACAAAATCAAGGTCCTTGAAGGCCACATCAAACTCCTCCTTTAAAAGACATGACTTAATGACATTTAGGCTAAATTTTTCTACCCAGTTTCTTGCTTAGATATTTTAAAACATATCAAGGTCTTTAAGAGATAGATACCATCACTTCTGGGAAAAAGTAAAGATTGAATGAGAATCAAAACATTTTTCTTTAAGATAAATGCAAGGCTCTGAAGTTTACATTCATTTCTTATTCCCCATCATTTCTATTCCCAAATCAATTTGTTTGCATATCTAAAATGCAAAGTAAGGCCAAACAAGAAATAGAAAACCAAAAGGACTTCCAGAAGTAAAATTTAGCTTTTTAATTATCATTCACATGGGACACAAGTGGTGTAGGGCCTAAGAAAGACTGTGTTAGATCTGAAATCAGGCCTGGATGCTTTTCATAAGTGCTGTATGCCATTAGCGAAGCTATCTCTCCAAAGACTAACTCATTTGATGTCTGAAGGTTCTCATTGGATTATGGCCACCACCGAGCACTGTGTTGAAGAATGCTTTGTTCCCAGAGAAATGTATGACTTATAGCCAGCATGAAAGTATTTGAATTTCTTACTGATTTTCAACTGGAAGATTGAGCTGTAGTATATTAGGATGGACAGTTTAGAAAGCAACCCAAAACGATGGCATCCAACAGACTCATATCTTTCTTACAGAAAAATTCATACACTGGTGCTTCCTGAATGAATAATTTTTTCTGGAGAACCAGTATCCCATTGGCCATCTTTCTTGATTCAAGTAGCTTAAAACTACAATGAAAAACGTTTGTTGACTTGCTGCAAATGCGAGATTGGACAACAGAGGAGTCATGCAGCAACTTTCACCACATAAAGACGACCAGATGGTTATTATAGAATTGGTGGGAAAGTGAAATTAAGGTAAATGACAGATTCAAAGCAAATTAGATCACTATATAAAGGGGTCAACATGAGAGCTAGATTGCAAAGTAGTCTCAAAGTCCCATGACCTTGGGGTCTAGTGTAGATGTGGAATGTCGTATTTTGGAATTTTAGGCTGTTTCTCAGTATCACAGTGACTCAGATCCTCCAGGCAAGAGTAGCAGATTTCATGTTACTAATCTATGTGTTTTAGAGGACAGTTTCTCAGTGAGTAAGTAGTAGCAGTTACCTCCAAAATGAAGGTTCTTTTGACATTTCACAGCTTCAGTGACCAGGACAGAAGCATTCTTTTCTGATAATTTTCAAGTGGTTTTATCTATGTTTATTGAATCAACTTTATGAGTAACAGGTCAGAATTTTAGCACCTCAATCTAAGCTAAATTTTACTACATCACATCCAAATAGGGTTTTTCAATTGCGTACATTCCAAGAGTCTCGTTAATTAAGCCTTTGTCCAACTCTCATTAGGTGTAAAATGTTCTAATAGTACTACAAGTAAGAAATACTGAGATTATTAGAGCTTTTCAAAAAAGAGACCCCAAATCAAAAGCCTTCTCTTGAGTCCTAACCCTATCAGAAAGGCAAACTCATATGTGAATAAATGATGACAGAAAAGCTCTCAAAGGAACTGATTGAGCAAGAGTCTAGGAAAGGCAGGGCAAGTCAGAATAAAACAAATCTAGATATGTAGTTATTCTACAGCAACAAAAACTTTCTGGTATAAACAGTCGAAGTAGAAACTAGTTAACCCCTTGCTAACATTTTGAAAAGTCTTTTGTATTGCCTTTCTTGTGATGTCATGAAACAAAGAGAATCCTACACTATTTGATTAATTCTGACCAGCTAATTTCAAGTCCAAAACCAAATTACATTTAAAAGTAATGACATTTGACTGTTATTAAAATGTGAGGCCTTTTCTACTGTTAAGAGCAGACACACCTGGAACCAAGGGGTGACAGGCCTGCTGTGTTTTAGGATGGTTTTAAGTCAAAGCAAAGAACTTCTTGGGATGTGGGCATAAAGAAATCTAGTGTTTCTTCCAAACTCAGTCACTTAATAATTGTGTTCTTCAGCAGCTACACATACAAAGCTTCAATTATTTGTGTATGCTGTATGGATCTGAGATTCCTAAAGACATAATAAGAACAAAAATGGGAAAGTGTGAGGTGCAGAGCACTGAACACGGTGTCAAGTACAGGACCAAGACTTTGGTCTATTTGAGGGTAGTATTAAAGCCAAGAAGAAAGCAGTGAGCACCAATTCTCAGATAAATCTCACGACAAAGATAATCCTATGATAGATCCCTAGGATTTCCCACCTTAACAGTCTGGTCACACAATGCAAAAACACTTTTAGAAGTTGTTAGAGTGTTTCTCAAAAAATCCTCTTAATTAAATTCACAGCTCCAGCACTGAAAGTGATTTTTATTCAGAAGTGACACATGAGAGAAGCAAAAAGAGAGTCAAACAAGAATGTAAAAAAAGCTTGTCGCAAATCCATGATCTATGGTTGTCTCCTAGTGTGTGAGTCTCTGAAAATACAAGGCACCTCAAATAGGATTTTAATGTCTAGTTTTTCATCTGGCCCAATTATGCGAGTTAAATGAGAAAAGATTTCTAGTTTAGAACCAAATTACAGACACCAGATTTAGATTTAGAAAATTACATCAAAGAATAAAATAGTTTAGAGTAGTAAAATGTCAAAAGTGCCTGGATTAAGTGTTCTGTTTGCTAAATTATTGTCCTAGCACAGTACATGCTTCCAATTATTTTCTGTTTCCCATGTATTGACTGCAATTCAAAATGTACATGTTTCATCTTGACAAAATACAAGTAAAATTGGAACTTTAACTCAGTTAACAAACCACCTTGTTATTCAATAGAACTGCTGGTTCCCAAAGTCCAGGTGTTGGAAGAAGAAAACAGCAAATTCAAAAAGACAAACTGATTTAGAAGAAAGGAGCACCTATCTCTCAGATGTTTAAAAATCACAAATGAAGGTTCATCTAAGTAAACTGACTTAAGTAGATGGCGGACCCCTGGACCCCATTATGTTCTTCTCACCCACGTGTTTTGGCTCCAATGTATTCTTATTAGAAAATCATAGCATTAAAAACGTTCTGTGGGAAAAGCTGATGAAACCCTAATACATCCTGTGTATTATACCAATTTTTTTGTACTGGAAATCAAACTCACAACCTCATGCTTGCTAGGCAGGTGCCATACCACTGAACTATATTTCCAGCCCTAGTATAACAAAATTAATTTCTTAGTTTTTATAAATGTACCATGGTTAATATGTAAGATAGCTAGGGATAAAGGGTATACAGAAATGCTCTGTCTTATTTTAAAATTATTTCAACATAAAAGTTTACTAGCCAAGAAAGCCCACTGTATTGTCAGCACTGTGCTCTGTAAAGCAGTTAATGTCCTCCAGGAGCTGGATATATACACTTCCTGTGTCTGCTTTGCAGCCTCTACAGTCAATTTAGAAATAGAAAGGAGCTTCCCAGGAAGCACCAACCACAGATTTCATTGATAAAGAGGAAGGATATTTCAAGAAACAGAGATCTATCCACAGTGGAAGAGAATAAGGGGCTCCACAGGTCTTGCCATTGCATGCCTGCATCGTTGCTAGCACCAGAAGTGAGTGGATTCTGGACTTCACCTAGGCTTCAAGAGAAATGTGACTGTCAAGGAAATCACTATGGATATGACCAAGCCAAGATAAAGGTATGTAAATATTTAAAGTAAAACGCATTAATTCATGCAGTTAATGTGCATAAATAAGGAAAACTTCACTACTGTTGGCAATTTCATCTTACAAATCATCCTTTCAAAAAAGATAATCTGCTAATCCTTTGGCATGTGAAGCAAATGCTGCCAATTTAAATTCCAGACAGGCAGTTCTCTTTTGATACACACTGGTGGTCTGTTTGATGACTGGACTATCTGCTTAGGCAACACTCTTGACACCCTTCATTGAGATACTACTCCTGAGGATTCATAATGATACAACGAGTTCCCCTATAGCAGACTCTGGTGGGTGTTTTGCTCTATGGGAGCATTTTGTATTAGATCACCTTTCTGCTATTTACTTCTTTAAAGATGTATTTATGCCTTCTTTCTGTAGAGTTTCTTCTTCATGTTTAGGCTGTATTAAAGCTAACATTCTCTGTTTCTGTTCCCAATATACAGTGAAGCTTTTCTTGATCTTTAAAGGAATTTGGAGCTTGGTGTAGTTATTACACATATAATCTCAGCACTCAGAGACTGTGGCAGAAGGATCAAAATTTTCACCCTAGCTTGAGCAACATAGCAACTCAGCAGACTCTTTAAAAATTTAAAAAATCTTTGTTGGATCTTTGAGCAGAACTGTTTGCAGTCTGACTGTTTGAATGTTTACTATGTACCCTTTAACTTTGTAACTTGAACAACTACATCCAGGATGACAGTATGTAATTTATAAATTACTGATTTCTTAGTGGGGCTTTTTCTCATTCTCCTTTTTCTTTCTTTCTTTTAGAATTCTGTATTGTTACTGCCCTTTTCTCTGTTTTGTTTTTTTCTTCTCTTTAAATAAAATTTTAAAAATGTATAATTTCTATTGTAAAAAAAGAGGAAATAGGAAGCACTATAAAAGATATAACTACATGTATGTTTAGGTGTGTGGGATTGATAACCATATTTCTAGATTCTTGTTGGATTGTTGAACAGATCTGTTTGCACTCTCACTGCTTGAGTGTCCACTTTGTGTGCTTTAATTTTGTAACTTGCATAACTATTTCTAAAAGAACAATATATAATTTATCAACTAGTGATTTCTTACTGTTTATCTTCTTTTCTTGAAATTCTGTAATATTTCTACCTTTTTTTGTTTTTTTCTCTTTAAATAAAAAAATCTACAAAAGAATTAAAAAATAAATAAATGAAAAGGACTGGGGTTGTAGTTCATTGAAAATGTCCAGTACTGAAAAAATATAAAATAAAAGTAAAATGTTTTCAAAAATGCAGAAGAAAAGCAGGTTACTGAGATAGGGAATACACTTTAAGGAAAGTGAATGTCACCTTAGAATGGGATGTTGGAAAACTTCACTGGGAAGATGACATTTGAGCTGAAACCTAAGGAAGAAAGGAACCAGCCTCACAATGATTAGAAGCATTTTTCAGGTAGAAGAATGAGTTTGTATAAATCCTTGGGATGGGAAATGCACACATGTTGGAATAAGACAAAGTGGGGTTGGAGCCCACTAAGAAAAGGAGAAGTGATCTAGAATTGGGTATGAGAGATGGGCAGGAAAGAAGTGATATAAGGCCTGTGGACCATGTGAAGCAATTGAATTTTGCTCAAAGTATGTAGAGAAGTCATAGAAAAGCTTCAAATTAGAAGTGATAATCTATCTTAGACTTTGAAAAGATTTTTTTGGTGCCATTTGCAATGATGCACTACAGCAGGTCGAGTGAAACAGGAAACCCAGTTGCAGTCTGTCATAGTGGTTCATACCTGGACTAGGAAGTTACCAATGAACTGGTAAAAACAGGCAGATTCATATATCTTGGAGAAGGAAGGTACTAGGCTGTCTAAAGGACTAGATTTATAGGGTAAAGGAAAGGAAGGGGATTGAAATAACTCTATTTTAATTTTTTAAATTTTTATTTTAAAGAGAATAGAACAAAGCAAAATAAAACAGAATAAAGCAAATCAAAACAAACCAGTGTAAGTGACACAGGACTTCAAAACAATAGAGAATCAACAATAGTTACCACAATGCCTCTTGTTGTCTTCAAAATAGCTGCAGATACCTTCAGACATAGTAAAAATCAAACAAAACAGAACAGAATAGAACCAATAGACACAAAACAATAACTGCAATAAATGAATTCAAGATAAACGTAAATCCAAAATGGCTAGCAAATATATCTTGTGATCTTTGAAATAGCTGCCCATGCCATCAGATATAATAAAATCAAACAAAACAAAACAGAATAAAACCCAACCCAACAAAACAATAAAAATGATACAGGACTTCAATATGAGATGATAGGGAATTAACAACGGCTACCACCTTCAGAAGGAGATCCCCCATAGATGCTACTTTGTGTATTGTTATCCTCTGGATAGATGATCAGACTACTGGTTTTAAGCCTGAAGAGTCAGTGAAACACTAAACATTACAAGCATTAAATTGTATTTTAACTTAATTGCTTATATTATAGCAGCCTGTGTTTCTCTGGATCAGCTGGTTGTTTATGGTGGGGTGGGGGGTTGTTGGCTCTTCTTGTTTTCCAGCCCACATGCCAGAAGGGGCTGGCACCTGGCTCTCCCCACAGTAGCCTGTGCATGCTGCTAATTCACAGGGTGGGCTTACTTCTTGGTGACTTCTTGTTCTCTTCCCCAGTAGTTCACAAATGGTGCCAACTCATCGGAATAGGCTAGCATGTGGTTGTTCCCCCAATGGCCTGCACATGGTGCTGATTAGCAGGGAAGGCTTGCTTCTTGGTGACTTCCTGTTCTCTTTCCCTACATCCCATGGATGGCTCTGACTCCTGGGAAAAGGCTGGGGTCTGGCTGTCCCCCTAGCAGCCTACATGGGGCACTGACTCACCTGGAGGTCTTGTTTCTTGGTCTGAAATAACTCTCAATAATAACTTGTATAATTGGATCCATTTTATTGATTTTAGAAGATCATAATCTTTATTCTTAAAAATAAAGGTTTCTGTGTTTGATTATTCCAACTTTAATGTTCATTATAATCCCTTATAGATTTTTTAAAAAATCTTTGCTTAACATACAGATGCCTGGCTCTTACCATAACCCTACTGAATCCAATTGGAATAACAGAGGGTCTAGACATCTGTTTTTATAACAAGCTCTTCATTGTTTTGATGTCAAGTTTGAGATCTACTGGTTTAAGGAGAAAAACATGACGTGCATAGGCATAGTAATTTAGTTATAGATAATGGATCAGATTTACCTAGTTCTTTAAAACCACTGTTTCTGGCCAACACTGAAATGGTAGACAACAATGATAAAGAACTCATGAATATTTTACCAAAATATGTTTCTAAAAGATAAGTTGACTGGGAAAGAGGAAAGCAAGTAAGTAGCAATTTCTAAAGGAAATGCTCTACTTCTATGATTCTCTATCTGAACCCAATTGTTCATAAAGATACATTAGGCAGTATAATGAGAGAGAGAGAGAGAGAGAGAGAGAGAGAGACTGTAATTTGAATAGTCTACAACATGTTTTTCAACCATTATTTGTAGAAATTTAAACTGTTAAAATAATGAACTCAGTAAACAATCACTGACAAGCACTAGAATAGGCACCATGGAATGTTTTGGAATATGTATTGGTGGGAGGCATGAATGATGATTTGAATTGATAAAGGTATGAAGAGAAATGATATCTACCATGTGACAGGAACAAAAGTTTCAGCCAATCTTTGATGGAAAGATAGGGCTGAAATAATTGCTGCAATGTTTTTTTCTCCTAACATGTGGAACTCTTTTATTAAGTACACCAGGAAAAAATACGACTTTGGCATGATCACAGGATAGGTAGTGGTAACAAGAATTTCCTTTACATAATAGTGTTGTTAATCATTCTGCTGTTGTGATACAGTTCTGCAAGGGTTGAATTGTTAAGATTTCTTAAAACTTGGTTTAAGCAAGTCTAATACTAAATCAAGTAAACATGTTTTTCCCATTATAAAGGAGGGGTAATTTTGGATTTTGACATGTTAAACATGTTAGATTAAATATAAATTTGTAGAGCCATAACAAGGCATTAAATCCATATCAATTTTTGCTTCTGATAAAACTCCTTGGTGATATCATTCATCTTGCAAATACAGAAAAGACAAAACAAGTTATTCCAAGTCATTTTAATGTAAAGGTGGAATACCCTTTAAAAATTAAGCAATTTTATAATTCAAGATTTCCTACAATTCTTCCCACAAAACCTAGAAATGTTGATTCTTTATTCTCTGCAAATTACTGATTTCCTTGCTCTCTATGTCACAAGATAAAGTCAGGCATCTGGAAAAAATGAAAGCCTTTGTTCCAATGAATATTCATATGGAAGGACTTCTCATCCTTGCTTATCTGTCATGGTAGATCATTGAATTGGTTACCTATAGCTTGCCCCAAAAATTAAGGTTCAAAACAACAAATATTTGTCTAAAAAGTTTCTGTGGACCAAATATCTGAAAATGGGCTAGTGGGTGATTCTGATCAGAGTCTATCATGTAGTTATAATCAAGATGTTGGGAAGATCTTGATGCTATATTCATCTGAAGCTTTGACTAGTGTTGGAGGATCCAACTCTAAGCTCATTCATGAGGTTGTTCCGTGGAAGCTTCAGTTCTTCACTAGATGATTCCTTCCTCAGGGCTGCTTGAGCATTCTCACATAGCAGCTAGTTTCACCCCAGAGGAAATGATCCAAGACAAAGAGAAGCAGAGAAGAAGCCATCATGGCAATATAGCTTACTTCTGGAAGTTATACATCATAGCTTCTGCTATATGCTATTCATGAGAAGTGATTCTCTTAAGTTCTACTCACTCTCAATGGAAATTAATCCCAACATCTAGAAAGGAGGAGCATGAAAGAATTTGTGAATTTATCTTAAAACCATCATGACTATTGAAACAAAAAATTAATGTGCTTTCCTATGAGCAGAGAAAGTTCCTACTAAATACTAATGGTGTTCTCATGATTGCCAGTTAAAAGTGATGAGTTGCATAGTACAAAACAAAATAATGGTGGCCTACTTTATCACATGAAACCCATTTTTTGTAATAGTGACCATCCTGGTCACTGTCAGGTGAGCTATCCCAGAAGTCACAAGACCAAGAATTCACAGACCAAATTACAATCCTTGAATCACACAAAGTTGTTAAATCAATTTAAAACATGGAGTAAGAATCACAGTGAAAGATATGCTGTAGTCTAATACACATGGGATAATGTATAGCCAGTAAAAAAGAGGAAATACAAAAAATTTTGGTTATGTCTATAGATTAGCAAATACTGCCTTCTAAGAAAAAATGGAGGGACCCAATCAACTCCTGATTTGCTTATAAACTTTCCACATATGAGGTAGATAATTTTGGTAATGGGAACTGAACCCAGGACCTTTGCACTGAACTATAGCTACATCTCCTTTTTTGAGACAAGGTCTCACTAAGTTGTTCAGACTGGGCTCAAAATTTGTGATCCTCCTGCCTCAACCTTGTAGAGTGCTGATATTACAGCTGTACACCACCATTCCTGGCTGTAGTGTTTATCCAAGACATTTGCCTAGTGTCAACTTACAAGTCAAGTTGAGACACACTAAATAAGAAAACAGAGTTTGTCTGAGCCAATATGATGAAGACTAACTGAGGGGAATGAATTTGAGCCACCTAAAGGCAGCACTCCTCAACTACATCAAAGGGATGTGGGGATTTTTAAATAGGTTTTTTTACAAAAAGTACAAAGTAGGAGATTACAACAAACCAGTTTTTACAATTGCATTGGGTGAAAAGAACAACAGAGGACGTTATTGATGGTCAGTTACATTACACTTCCCAAGTGAGAATTGCAGTAAAAAGGCAAAGGCTTTCATTGAGATTATTTACTATCTGTATGGAACTAGAGAGTCTGCAGAAACTTCTGTGCTAGGTCAGACTGACTTAAGTCACTGAAAAATTATGCCTCACATTTTCGTAAAGAATTTTGTGAACTCATTGTAATTTTATGTGTGTATGTGTGTGACACTTTAAATTCTTTCTCACTAGAGACCAGAATATATTTCTAACCTAAGTTCTGAATTTTTCAATTTGGTCACAGGCTTCTAGCAATGGTGAATGGATTAGTTAGGAAATAGTAACAAACTCTACAATCGCATTAGCTTGCATAGTGAGATTATTTTTCGCTCACATTACATGATATTGCCACCACAGGTGTCTTAGTTACTTTTTACTCATCGCTGAGACAAAATACCTGATGCCCAAAGTTGGGAAAGGAAAGGTTTATTTCTTACAGTTTTGGAGGTTTCAGCCCATACTCAGTTGGCTCCAAGGCAGGGTGGTATGGCAGGGCTGCAGTTTATGGCGGCTGCAAATAGCAAGGTGAAAAATAGCGAGAAAGAGAGACACACCTTCTTCCTGCCATTACATCACATCCTGGCTCCACCCTTAGGCCTGTATAACACTCACACCCCCAATCCAAGCACTAGACAATGAACCAGTCACAAATACATAATGCAAATGCATGAGGCTTGGAGGTCACTGACATAAACCATGACAACAGGCCAGGGACCAAGCCTTTAACATATGGTCTTTGGGGGACATTTAAGATCCCAACTACAACAGCCTTCTTGAAAGAACATTAGCTTTACAGGAAGTAGTTAGACCTGCAATTCTATTTTCCCCTGGATCTTCAGTTTTTCTAATTCCTGAGGCAGATGTGTGTATGTTTAACTCCATGATAAAGCAGAAAACCAACACCACCAAAGTTAGCGGCAATGATACCTGGTAAGGATTTCAGTCTTTCCTCAGGGTAACAGCCTGAATTTTTTCTTCTTCATTTTACAGATGTCTTGCTTCCTGACACCTTGCCCTGTTAACTTCACATTCTAATAACAAAGATTGTACATACACACTCACATCTTCTCACAGATCTCTATATTGCTTAACTACTTAGATAGTAAGTAACAGTCCAAGAAATCAGTCACTTGCTGTCAAGTTTGGAGCTACTTCTTTCCTTACCTGAATGGGTATGAGAGAAAGAATGCTGAAGAAATGTCTAACAAGAACTAAAAAATGGAAGTGCCTTTTTCTACCTTCTCTTTAGTCATCTGAGAAAAATTTCATGCAGGGTTGGGAAAGTGATTCAGTGGTAGAGCACTTCCCTGGCATACTGAAAGCTCTAGGTTCCATCCCCAGCACCATACACACAAAAAGTTCATGCACTAAATCCTGTGTAGTACATTCATAATAGAGCTCTGAACTATCACTCTGTGTTTATGTATGTACAATTCTAAACATAGCTCATTCATTCATTAAATAAATATTTATTGAATATTCCCATGAATCTTACATTGTATAAGTTATATAGAAAATTAAAGAAGTGATTGTAACAAGTACCGTTTTAGATAAATATCTAGGCAGCATATGGCTTCCAATAAGAAATTTAAAGGTGTGCACTTATCAGGGAGACCTAAACTAGTGAAGGCAATGAAGTAAGTTTTCCTGAAGTAAGAAATAATTTAGCTAGATAGAAGAAGGTATCACTCATTAAGATAATGGAGGAGGGCTAGATATGTAGCTCAGTTGTAGGGCATTGCTTAGAAAGTACTGTATAAGACCCTGGGCTCAATGGAAAAGGAGCAGCTATACAGGTATAATAGAAAAAAAGATTTTTTCTTCAACATTCAGAAGTTCTTAGTTATAATGGACCCCTGTAACAAAAAGGAAATTAACAAGAGAAAAAAAAAACAAGTTTATACACATGTATATATATATATATATATATATATATATATATATATTATTTAAGGAGAAAAAAACAGGAAAAAGGTAGAAATATTACAAAATTTCAGGAAAAGAAGATAAACAGTAAGAAATCACTAGTTGATACATTACATATTGTTCTCTTAGAAATAGTTATACAGGTTACAGGATTAAATAAAGCACACAAAGTGGACACTAAAGCAGTGACAGTACAAACAGATCTATACACATGTATATCTCATGCATACATAGGCAACATCCAAATACATGGTACCTTGGTATTCATCATTAGTTGGTTCTAGAAGGCACAATGAGTACCAAAAACCAGTACCAAACCAATTGTTATGGCTGGAAGTGGTAGTGAGAATGGGTAGTGTGTTGCTGGTAATGAGGCCATTAACATCAACAAGTTCTAGCTTGCATATTGGGTACCAAACAATGAGTACTGTACTGTGACAAAATTGTTGCATCAAAATGCATTGAGCACCAAACTTGATTGCCGGAGTCCAGCTGCAGCAGGGCTAGGGTTTCCCAAAGGTGGTCAGGGAGTCAGCGATTGAGAGACAGAAAACACTGCACACCAGTCTGTGAGTGAATCTGAATCCGCCTTTATTTTTTAGAAGCTGGAATATATATTTGCCAACCCTGGCAACACCCCCCAGCCCCAAGCAGGAAACGCCCCAGGCCCAGGGCCAGGCAGGGACAATCCCAAACAATAGGTGTTAATTGACCTCAACTCCAAGCAGAAGACGCCCCAGGTTCAGGGCAATAGGTAGTCGTCTGGAGGCCCACAGGAGGAAGAGATGTGTGAGATTATTAGGCCGCTCCCTACATTGCTTTTCTTATCATTTATGGGAGTGACAGTCCCTGCGAGGACAGCGCCTGTCTTAGGTCAAGGACTCTTCACATGTACCCAACCAGGCCTTACCCGTCACGGGCCTGCAGGACAGCAATGGGTCCTGTGCCTGTCTTAGGCGGCCGGTGGCGTAACATATGGGTCCTAGTTGCCCGTCTCTGGCTGCCTGTCCAGTGTCTCAGGGTAGTTGTCTCACAGGAATTTTGTAAATCCTCCTCCATGAGCTCTTTCACTTCTCTCACATTATTCACAGAAGGCAAAACCCCACAACCAGTCCTCACAAAGGGGTTATCTAGAG